>VZTD01001751.1:0-87273 GCA_013397725.1 Rhagologus leucostigma
TTGGCCAAACTGGCACACAGTGTCAGGTTTCACACGTACTAGCACTCTACTTTTACCACGAGCTTGTGCATCTGTAAAAGCCAGCTAAGCACCACTGCTCAAATAAGTAATGAGCACTGCATTGGTAACCATCTTATTGGTGCAAGTGTGATTGCCCTGTAACTTCTGGTGTGCCTTAAAAAATACAAAAATGGACAAAAACAAGCATGTAACTTAAAAAGCTTTCCGATTGCATAGTCATTCTTACTTTGAATTACCCCAAAAGTCCACTTCAAAATTGTGAAAAGAACACATTTTTGTTCCAGTGCATTTAACACACGCTCACTGACATTTAAAAGCTGTGGTCCCGTACTGACTCCTTGTAAGGGCCAGATACAGCAAACTGTACCAACAATAATTTCAGAGACTGCTTTAGTTTAACACTCCCCAAGGCAGTAATTTTCTACTTATCAGTTTGCAGACACCTAAGGTTTTTCCAGTGGTGGTGGTTCAAACCCTTGTGCAGTAAGTAAATGACAGCTCCTGACAGCCTGTTTTGTCACCTTTCACTGACCCTTGAGAATTAGTCAGACTCTGACAATCGGCATACTAGAGGACGAAAACTGACGCTTGTAGATAATTGGGGCATGTTTACATTTTGAACTCATTGTGGGTTTCTCTAGCAGGCAAGCGAATGACTGCTCTTCACACTGCTATCCTGTAGTGAAGGGTTGCTCATCTCTTGGCGTGGTGCTGATGTCAAGTGACTGCTCTGGGTATTCAGCAGTGCCCACAGAGACCCAAGAGGCAGGTAGCCCAGCATCCTCTCCCCACCTCATTGCTGTGGAGCAGAAAGAGCTTTGTTTCTCCTGCTCCCAGCCACCCAGGCACTGTGGTAACCTCATTAGCTGCTCAAAGAAAACAGCCAGATACACTCAACCAAGTAATTCTGGTGGCCCTGAGGACCATAGAACAGCTTTGAAGTTTACTTGCCGTTTGTATTATGAAAAGGACCGTTCCACAGAGGCGTAGATATTTATTAAATCGAAGTTCTAAATACTGAAAAAAAGAAGAAAAAACAAATGCTTATATTGAAATATGGCACTATTGATATGACTAGAACGAAGTCATGAGCAATACAGAAAGAGCAGAGTGTTGTTTTTACATTTTCATGAATGGCCGAAGCTCCTAGAGTCTCCTTGATTTATATCTCTTTCAACTTGGTTTGATATTTCTTTACAGACCACACCACTGGGTAATAACACACAAGCAAGTGAAGTAGACAGAAGCTAGTCACTATACAAGGGAATTTACAGAAAAGACTAGGACATGTTATCACAGAATCATTAAATATGCTGAGTTGAAAGGGACAAAGATACACGAGAATCATCAAGTCCAACTCTTGACTCTCCACAGGGAAACCTAAAAGTTGACAATGACATGGCAGCCAAAAAATAGAATCCGCTAGTGTTGTGAAATCAGAGAGAAAAAGAAAACATTGTGACTATTCCTACGTCTTAGTCAGTTTGGAAATTCTAGCATTATGTGTGTCCATCTGAACTGCTGCGAGAAGGGCAGAAGATTTTCAGTGGTCAGCAGCTTCTTCCCATGTAAACCTCACCTTCTGCACTGCCCAAGGCAGCCTGCCATATTCTACTGGTAAGTCAAAATTTAGCTTTTTGTGGAACAGGAACCCTCACTTTTCTATCAAGCCTGGAACAGCACAACCTCTAAATGAGTTTGTCATGCTGCAGAGAAGATTTCTTACCACCATCTGTCCTAAAAACCCTCTTGGTGTGTGACTGTATAAGAGATCTCATTTGCCTGATGAATCTGTTCAATCAACACAGAAGCACCTCAAACACTGAAGCACCTCAAAGCGCTCCCTCATGAACTGAGTATTTAAACTGTGATCTGTGAGCATGTCCACACAAGGAAGCAGTCTTGAACCCCTGGACAGACACAAAAGGTTGTTAAAAATCTGAACTCTGTCCACAAATAGAAGATGTATCTTTTATAGGTGCATTACTCTGATTCAACACCAAGATAATCAGTGAGTTTCCAGTCATGATCATAAGCCTTTATTTAAAAGAGCTCTATTTAGGTATCAGCATGACAGTCCAAAGATTAGTAGTTTAAAATATACTGGAAGACACCAGAGATTTCTGTTGGTGAATTCTTATCTAAATGTGCCGACAGAAATCTTGTTTTCAAGCCTCCAGTGCTGCAACGCCTCTGTTCAGTGTAATAAAATGCTAAAGACCAAGGTAGCCAGTCAAGGACTTTCACCTGCACCAATGCTCCTCTCCCAAAGTCCTCCGCGAAAAGAGCAGTTTGCTTCCAAATCTGCAGCTAGGAACTATCTCCATGCAGGAAGATAAACAGGTTGCACAGACATTCTGAATCAGAATAAAGCACTGATCAGATGCTTTCCTCCTCCCAAAACCGGCAGACACAGCCTGTGATTGTCCCACTACCCCTGATGTCTCTGGGCTGATGGCTATAGCTTTAACTTACACGCTGGGCTGAAGACCAGCTCAGCCTTATTTTGGTGGAAGTAAGAAAACTTTCACAGACACAGAGCACTTGCTGACCTCCTTGTCTAGTCATGATGGAGAAGACATTCAGTAGTGTAAACAGCCTCAGGTGACAAGAGGAAAATCTCTAGGAACAGCACAGGTATGTACTCTGCCAAAGGGGGACTTCTGTGGTTGCACCTAAGCTTAAGAAACCAACCTGGAGGGAGCGTGATATGATAAGAGAACTCTGGTGCCTACAGTAGATGCTTTTGTGTTCTGGTTTTGGTATATTAATTACAGATGATTAATGACATGCCACCATCAAAGCTGCACTAGGATTAATTCACTTGATGAACTGAGTATCTGGCATGAGGAAACCAATCTGGTATGACACACAGCTCCCGAGCTAAGGCAGCAGGGTTGAGCATCATCTGTCTGCACAGACAGTGTGGGCAGACTTGGGGACAGAGAGGGTTGCAGCCTGCTCTCAGGAGTGTGGTGATGTAGGACAGCCCAGAGTGCAGGGAACTTGGGGGAAGGGAAGATGGAGGGCAGACACGTAGAAAGTAGGCAAGAGAAGCCCCCCAGCTCCCTAAAAGCTGGGGCGAGATTCTTTCCACTCCACCTTACCTCATAGGTGCTGGTAATGCCCAACTTGTAGAAGACGGGCAGGAAGATCTCGGCACTGCACAGCACCACCAGGCCGTAGGTGATAGCAAAGATGCAGAAGACGGCACCATAGCGATAGATCTCAGCAGGGGTGCCCAGCACCGTGACGGCTGACATGAAGCTGGCGGTGAGGGAGAGTGCAACCGGGAGGGCACTCATGCTGCGGCCTGCCATGAGGAAGTCCTTTGATGTCTTCTGTCCCCCTCCCACAAAGGCGTAGTAGATGCCAATGATGGCTGAGATGAGCAGCATGGCCGCAAAGACCACATAGTCCCAGACGGTGAAGCGTCCCATTCTACTGGAGGAACTCACCCTTGGAACCAAGGATCTTCCCCAAAATCAGAGGGGCTGCTCCTGCCCCCGCAGGGCTGGCACGGGGTGGCCTAAGCAGGAGGAAGTAGATGGGGACGGGCCCCGGGAAGGTGCCCTCCGCCGGGGCTGGGGCAGATGCGGTGCGGTGACACCAGCGGGACAGAAGCAAAAAGGTGCGGGGCGGTGTCCGCGGGTGGGACAGGTGCGGAGCGCTGCGCTGCAGTGTCCGCCGTCGGGACAGGTATAATGCGGTGCGGTGTCCGCCGCCGGGACAGGCGCGGAGCGGTGCGCTGTCCCCGCTGGGACAGGTGCGCTGCGGAGCGCCCCGCGCTGGTCCCCGCCGCGTGTCTCCGGGGGAAGGGAGCGCGCTGCGCCGGGAGCCGCGGTGCGAGTGCCGGAGCCGGCACGGCGGGCGGGCCTTATACGGTCCCGGTGCCCGCTCCTCCCCGCGGCGCTGAGCGCCCCCGCGGAGCGAGAAGGGGCGGCGATCCCGGGCCAGGGCAGCCCGCCCCGCGCCTCCGGGCTGCGGGATGGCGCCACGGCACTGCCCCGCCTGAACGCGGTCACACCGCAAACTCGGGTCACAGTCCAGAGCTTTTGGAGGAAAGACATTTCACACGAGAGTTCTCCAGGATGGGGAACTTACCCTTGCTCATTAGGATATTCCACCATCTCCCCAAAGGACGGAGGTGAAAATATCATTTAATATATACATTTCCATGGGTTGTGCAATCTGGAAGGTAACTCACTGAATCAGATTTACCAAGGTGAGTTGCTGAACACTGCAGTTGTGTAACAGGGAAGCCCTACTACCTGCACTGTGCTCACAGAAGCTTTACGGACAGCCTTCAACTAATCACAGGTTCAAGAGTCAAAGTGCACAGGAATACCACAAATGGAGCTTCACACACCTTACCCAGAGAGGAATACATCAAAAACACCTATGGGATTTGAAGGCGATGCATGTCAAGTGGTGGAGATGCGCCTGTTTCTATAGCTAGCAGTACACACAGGACTAATGCAGCAAATACCACATTTGGCCACTTTGCCATATATTAGCAACCCCAGATGGGGAATGAAGATGAAAGGATGCCAAAGCTGACTAAGATGAGCTTGACAGCAGCACAGCCACACACAGCACACCTTGCAGCAGAGCTCAGAAGCTTTGCACAGTAGCTTTCCATCTTGAACTGTACATTGGCAAAGTGCTATGCTGGAGGTGATTACCTAGTAAAAGTCAGAACCAGCTTGAGGATTAAAAATTACCCAGTTTTCCTTCATGGAAGATAGATTAAGTTTCATTCCTGCCCAGCCTCTTCTGGCTCTTATCCACAGCTGGATAAGATGGAAGTAGCCTCTGCTGCAGTTGCTCTGGGTTCAGGTCAAAGAGCTCTGACCTGCCTGTATCTGACCATTTTGAGACATGGTTTTCAGCAGCCTTCTGTATCTTAGAGAGAAATGACCAGACACCTGACAGCCAAGCACAGATGATGGAACACTTCTCTCTCCTTGGGAGCTCTGGATTTGCAGGCCTTTTGGAGTTATTTCTGAGTGCACATTGGAAGAAGGGGGAGCAGGTGGAAATCTGGTCTGGCAGGATTATTAAGTTGAGCTGTGAAATCATGTCTGTTTGGTCTAGATGCCTATCTGGGAGTATGAATGTCCCTGAAGAGACAAAAGCTGGCCATGGTGTGCAAGTGGCATGTCCTAATCTCACCACAGCAGATTAAGGCATCAGTCTCTCTGGCCCGGTTACTCTCTAATTACTTATTCATTGAGTAAGAGCTTCCAGATGTCCTGTTCAGGAAGAGCGAAAAAGAAACTTACACTCTACACCTACCAATTAGGCTGTTGATTTATTGACCATCTGAAGTGGTTGCCCTAAATCAGCTTTCGACAACATGAAAGATGAGAAACCTTCTAAGCAAAACTTCAATCAAAACCAGCACATCCCCACTCAGTGCAATGAACTGGTGTTGTCCAAAACAAGTATTTGTTGTCAAAAAGCATGACCCCTTTTTCTCAGGAAGGACATAAATGGGGTCTGGCCCAAACCCACAGCTTGTGCCGCTCAGAGCTTCATGCTCAGTGTCCCTCGTTTGCAGTCCTTCAGGAATTGTGTTGCTCAAACCATTCAAACAATAACATGCATTTAAAGTATTAATTACACAGGATTAATACAATTTTGATTCTGCTTCTTTATTGTTTTTGACATAATGTAAACACAGCAAGTGATAACATGTACTGGAAAACACGTCATGTTTCTTAACTGAAACACAAGCAGCTATGAGGAAATGCACATTGCTCTGGTTTCAGGAGGCATCCTTGGTTCTTTTACAAGAAGTGTTAAGCAAATTGTCTTTCAAAAGTCATCATGACCAATATGGCATGAAAGGCTGGATCCTCCCATGTGGATGTTTCCAGTTTTGGAACCAGCAGCAAATCTGTATGATGGCCATGTTCTAAATCACAGCAAGTGAACCTGGAAAACAGGACTAAATGTTTTTCTGGATTTTTCACACGCAGAACCAAATTAGCTCCATCAGTTTGTGCTGTGTGACAGAGACAGAACTTCAGGTATTTGCTTTTTCTCATTGCTACAGTAGATATTTAACTGTCTTCCAAAATCAGAGAGTGTATTTCATTGTCTTCTTGTAACACTTTGACCCATCTCCACTGGGCCTTATGTGGTGTCTCATCTCACTGCTGCTGTGACTGTTTTTGTAAGATCTACTGACATCAGTAGGATTTAGTGTTTAACAGCAAGAGGGGTAATATTCACATTTCTCCAGCACCTTCAAATTAAAAAGGCCATGGATATGACTAAACAAACCCCAGACTGTCCTACAGGTTCCAAATGGTTCCTTCCTTGTGATTGTACTGGGCTCATTTCCACTATGGGACAGTTCTGTGAGGTGTTACTGGAAGTCTGTATTACTTGGAAGGACATTCCCTTCCTTTTATTTTTCATGTGGACGGGCCACTGCATTGGGAGATTGGTGGGATGAGACTTCTGTAGATGAGACAAATATATTGAGCCCTGAATTTGGAGAGATGCTGCCCACCTCTCTGAACTAAGTTGTGAAAATAGACTTTGAGGGATTCTCCTGCTTGTAGGAAAATGTGGGCATGGGCGAATACAAGTGTAAGTGAGGGAGGAGAGCACTGGAGGCCTGGTGACCATTGTTCAGCAGTGATGCAAGACCCTTTGCAATTTGCTTTGGCAGCCTGGGAGCTCTCCAGTTTCCAGTAATTCCTTGCTTGAGTGTGAAGTTTCAGACTGTGTGGGGTTCAGCTGTACCTACACCTTGTGTACCTACACTGTACCTTGCAGATGAAGAACAATTTATGCTCAATTTTACTCTTGTGTAGTGCTAGGACAGGCCACTGTTCTCTGCTGCTTACACAGGGATCAGTTTGGAAACCGTGCCAGAAAATGGCTGGCTGTCGGTAAAAACAAACAAAATAATTTCAAAACAAAATCTGCAAAAACTGATGATTTGTTAGGAAATCAGAGGTGTGGGATCATGCCCTGTATGTATATATACACGTATGCATGTGGAAGGTGTTCGCACTTCATGCCATGACCACAGTACACCATCACCAAATCTAGAGACACCGAGGCTTCAGAAAGATTAAGGAGCTACCAGTTGCATCAAAGAAGATGGGAAAAAAGAGGGATCCCATAAATGTTTCTGTTGAAAGGAAGACTGCTGCAGGAGCTGAACCTCTATTAGGTAATGGTGAAACCATTTGAGAGAAAGACCTTAAAAACACACAACTGCAGGCAAAGTTTCTCATCTTCTTAAGTTCACAAGCCAACCAACACTAAAACACAGAGATATGAGGATCCAGGTTCCATTTACTCCTCTGTTCATAGAGCTACCTGTTAAATTTCTTTTACATCACAGTTATTGTTGGGAATAACATATCAAAATTAATCATTGACTCCTAATTAGAAGGGGGGGGGGAACCCAAAAGAAACAAGCAATGCACAATACAATTGCTCACCACCCGCTGACTGATGCCCAGCCCACACTCAAGCAGCAATCAGTGTCTCCTGGACAATTCCTCTCAGTTTATATACTGGGAATGTTGTTCTGTGGTACAGAATATACCTTTGGCTAGTTCAAATCAGCTGTCCTGGCCGTGCTCCCTCCCAGCTTCTTGTGCACCTGCTCACTAGCAGAGCATGGAAAACTGAAAAGTCTTGTCTTAGGGTAAGCACAACTTAGCAACAAGAAAAACATCAGTGTGTTATCAACACTCATCTCATACTACATTCAAAACGCAGCACTGTACCAGCTACTAAAAAGAAAATTAACAATCCCAGCCGAAACCAGGGCAGATATCTTAGAGAAATCTCCCCCAGTCTTGTTTAGTGATTTTCTTAGCTTTCTTTTTAATTATTTTTTTGTCAGCCCTTTTTCTGTTAATAGTGTTTGGACATGACAGAATTACCCTGCAAGGGTATTCAGAAGAGCAGTATCATCATCAATATTCCTTGTGAAATTTGGATGAGTTTCTTACAAAGAGTCACTTGGCACCTGTATTTTGAGCACCAGGATTTTCTTTTACTGAGACGTCCCGTAATTGTCACCTCTTTATTTCCAATAATATCACTAGAGTACATTTCCAAGCATCCTTTTAGAAAGTTTTTTCCAGTAGTAATTTTATAGAAGTGCCTCTTGCACAGACTGTGTTCTGTTTGTGGGCAATAACAATGTCATCCTATCCAAATCCTATATTTGAAGAGGTGTAGATTTGTGAAAGGTCTTCGCTTCAGACCCTAATCATAGGAAGTCTTTCAGGGTAACAACTTGTTTGCTTGGAGTGCTTGTCCTCTCATGCTTAGCATGTCTGAGACACAAGGACAGAAAGAGTGACTTGCTAAGAAAGAGATCAACAAGGAGAAAAGAGCCAAAGAGTCATAAAAGTCATGGTTTATGTTGACATTTTGAATGACACTTTCTTAGTTGTTTGTTTTTTTCTATTTCTGCATTCCACCGGAATTTGAATGAATGCAGTTTGCAAGGAAAATAATTTAAATGTGAATACTTCATGGTCTTGAGAAGGAAACTTCAGATTGTGTAACCCACTAATACCAACACACCTTTTAAAATCAATACTCAGTGCTCCAGGATTGAAGAAAGTACTTAAGTTAGCCTTGAGTACTGAGTGTTTAAATCTGAATGATTAGGAGTCTATAATGCATTTGCTGGAGAATTCTCCTCTTTCATTTAAAAGAACAAATTTCAAAATTTATTTATGGACTGTCTATGCAGTGAGATGTAGCATTCATAATTATTTGCTCAAGAGAACAATTAGTATGGGAATAAAATTGTGGTACAGATTTTACTTCTTTAAGTCAAATGGATAAATAAGTTACGTGTTTGAACTTTATTCCCTTGGCTTTGGGATCTTTTGTTTATTTAAGGTGTTCAATTCTGCATCAACAGAATTACAATTCAACTAGTTTGCTTACTTGCAGTTAATGTATGAGAAAAGGCTGTCAAATGTTCACCAGAATGATCAACAAAAAATTGATTTTTTTCTGAGTAAATTTTTCTGAACTTCCTTATTTTGTTTCCGTTGTTTCCCTTTTTTTTTCACTACCTGCTATCCAAACTATCTCAGTTCACATGTTCTAGCTGGTGTTATTTTGATATATGTTTGCTTTAGGTGTACCATGTAGGTACTTTTCAGTTATGCAGCCTGGTTCCCTACTGAAGGAGAGAGAGAGGCTCTTCAGAAAGAAACTGTTGCTTTGATATGCTCCCTGGAGGAGCCTGTCTCTGCATTTTCTACAGAGGAAGCCTCTGGAAATGAGCCTGCTAACTCTGCCACTTCAAAATACTCTGAAAAATGTTGCCTGCCACCACCCCAGTGACCTAACTAGCTTTTTGATTATTTTGATTTATTTTTCTGTTCATAATCCAGAGTGCCTATCACCAGTTCTGACATCTCCCTTATTATATGCCTCCCATCCTTCTTTGTAATTGCTACTGCTAAATCCTCTGTGCTCCCTCAATCCTTTCATCCTCGTCCCCATCTCTTCACATTAAGAAACTTTCTCTTTCTCCTCCCTCTCACACTTCTGCAAGAATTGCCTTTTTTTTTTTTGGACCCAAAATCCCATGAAGCATTTCCCCCAAAATTGCTGTTTCCTATCCACTTCATTTCTCCAATTTTTCAATGTCTCTAGGAACCAACTGCCTCGCCTCTCTTTCAAACCCCGTTTTGATCGTCTTCAGTTCTTCTTCTACTCTCTGTCAAGGCTGCCCGTACTGAGATCATATATTGCTTGGAAACGTTTGAAGGCAGTCATGCATATTTACACCAGCTGTGTGTGTTTAATTGGTTTGTTTGTCAGACATCCTCAAAGCAACATCCATCACCAAAAGTAGATAAGGAAGGAGGTGTTTCCCTCAGGTCCAGCCATCTGCGTCTGTTGACTTTGGCTTGGTTTGTTTCTTCTGTTTTCCTCTATAACGTGAGATTTGTTGCATCTATTTCTGATGCTATCTGGACATTTCAAGTAGTAAATCTCTGGTTTTTCTGAAGAGTGGAAGCGCTGCCAGCATCCTTGGTCTCTCCCAATATGCTGCTGCTACACACCGTAGTTTTTTGGCCTCTTGTACTGCAGTCTTATGGCTGTTGCAGGACGCTAAGGAGTGGTGGGTGATCTGTGGTGGATGGGGGACAGTGGACACGTGTCATGTGGATGTTCATGACCAAACTCCATGGCAGGGGGACTTTATTAATCCAGGCACACTAAGACTCTTAAAATTAATGTCTGTTGCTTTGGTGTATTGCTATCCAGTGTTGGCAAGTGTTCAAATAGACTACTGAGTGGGGTTTGATGAAAATGTGGATTTGGGGCTAAGGCAATGGGGAAGAAATAATAACTTTAACATACATTTTTAAATAGGCAAAAAAAATTGTGTCGATCCAGCATCAAAAAGCCTCCACAGCTTCTGCACAGTCAGGTTAATACCATGTAACAGGGTTAGCAATTTGCAAACTTGGTGAATGCTGTGATGCACAAGGAAGCACAGCAGTAAATGGCCGTCGAGGAGAAGCATTTTGGCTGCAGCTGGATTTAAGGGAGTCCATCTCTTGGTACAGCAGATGCTTTGTATCTGTACAGTACCATTAACTGATTACCATTTTAAAAGAGGCACTGGTGGGCACCCTGCAAGTGATCATCTTCTTCTACTGGCTAAGAACACCAGGTGAAATATAGGCCCTCGTGCAGCCAGTGGCTATAGCCAGAGAGGTGAACTGTACCCCTATGGAAAGTGCTTGCCCAGTTCAAGCAACCAGGACTTCATCTGCTTCAGAGTCTTTTGGGTTTTCACTTACTTGGAGGTTGAGGCTCATTTCCATTTCTTTTATTACTGAAGTGTCAGTCTCCACCTAGGTATCTTTTATACAGGGATCTATTACTTCAATATGTTTGTTTTATCAACTGTTTCAATGGCTTCTATTTGATCTGATCATAAATTAGACCCACAAATTGGTATTAAAAGCAGCAGCAGGGTCCAAAAACTTACTTAAATTTTATGGTAAGAAGGGACAGCCCTATTTTTTTCTTAGTGTTCTCAACATCTCTACAGTTAGAGCATCAATAAATTTTTTTGGTGTTTTTCTGGTTGGTTGGTTGGTTGGTTGGTTTGGTTTGATTTGTTGGTGTTTTGTTGGGGTTTTTTTCTGCTTTATATAGACCCATACTGGAAATTTCTTGTGAATATCTATAATTTAGCAACCGGTACCAGCAGCTTATGACACAGTGGAAGTGCCAAGAAGGGCTGCTTTGTCTCTTGATGTTATTTAAGTTCTTCCACTTTTCTAAGCTACCCACAAATATTTCACTCAACTGTACACATCAAAATTAGACTGCTTCCTAACAGTCTCAGCTTAAGGGTATGTATCAACTGAAACGCTTTTTCCTTACAGTACATCTGCAGAGCTGAGGTTCTTAGACCTTTCCTGCAGAGTTTCAGCTTCTGTACACTATGTCTCTTGGATCTATGAGATCAGGAATGGATAACTGAAGTACTGACTCTACTGGAACCTGAGAGCAAAGTTAGAGCTGCATGAATACAATGACAGTTCAAGCTTCAAATAAGAAAGAAAAAAAAAAAGCAGCAAATTAATTAGCCAAAACATCAAATCTAGGTACCTAACTTTTGTTGCATGAATGAGATGAATGCAGAGATATAAAGAACAGTACCAACTGCTTTGTACATTACCTTCTATTCCATGCCAGGAACATACCATTCCTTTCAGTGAGCCTAGACTTATTTTTCCCTGAATGTCATGCTGTAAACAGACTGTTAGTAGTCCCAGACACATGACAGACAGCCTGAAATCCAGATGGTCTCCATCAAATCCAAATGCCCCTCATTTTAATGTTAAGCGTGAAATGCAGGAGAGCATTCACATCTCTTTTGGGGTACAAGACTCCACCCTGCCTTTTAATTTTCCTTTCTGTGCTCCATGATTCCTCTGTGAATCCTCCTGCTGCTGCTTCTATTACTGTTGCTTTCAACAAGGCTGTAGCCTGTTCTGCTGCTGCCACTGTGGCAGAGCAGTGGGTGAGGAACAACAGCAGTAGCCTGCGACCCTCTCCTGGCCTGGGGCTACCTGTATACATGTGGTCTGTGCAGAAAATCAGACCCTTTTTCTTTCTAACACAAATTCTGAAACTTTCTTCTTGACCCCAAACCACCCCCACCATCCCCACCCCCCTCAAACAACAAACAGAAAACCAAAGCCTGAAAAAAAACCCCAGTTGTGGGTTCCTACTGGGCAGAAAACTGGCATGAACCAAAATTGTCCCAGGGACTGTGTTGATGATTTTTTGGTGTGGACGGTCTCTGTGCTCTGGCACTGTTCAGTTTACTTCAAGAGACGGAGCTAGTGCAGCCCACCTATTTCAGGTCTGCAGTCTGACTTGAAATAGATGAGTCACTGGCCTAGGTGTGTCAAGGGGTTGAATCAGGTTGTCAGTGTCCCTTTCTGTGAGGAAAGTCCCTAAGTTTAGGATATTTCAGACAGAAAATCTGGGATCTATATTCCAGCCCCTTGTTCCAACCCTCTCTGATCAGCAAACCCAAGGGCAGGTGAAATTCCCCCCATGACTCAGCTAGCATTGACCTGGAGTTGCATTATTTGCAGAATCTCTGTGGTTCAGGCATATTAGAAAAAATGTGGCCAAACAGTTCCACCAGATTGCAGAACAGGATTCCAGTATCTTGTCTGCTTTGATTTTGAAGTGCTCTCAACAACATCCTACATAATGTTTTGGGGTTTTCTCCCGCAAGGCAAGGCAAAATGCCAGATAGAAGCTGAGGAGGAAACTGGCAGTGAAAATATGTCACTGTGTTACAAAGGGCTCTTCTTACTTTGCAAGCAAATTAAAAAAATACAAATCTGTTTGCTTCAGTTGAAAGAATACACCAAACTGCATGATGCACCTGTATAACCTGCCTTCGACTCATGCCACCTTCGCCCACAGGAGGATTTTGAAGAGCTCCTGTGATGCAATAGGTTTACAGCCATCCAGCCCCTGCACCCCAAGTTGTTCTGAGGGGTGGCTGGAGACAGGCAAAGAGAAAGGCTTCTGGGTTCACAACCAGCCCGTATAACTGTTGCCACTTTAAGGCTCTGGTTACTTATTTAGTGTCTTTAATATTGATTGAGCAACCTAGCTTTGGGCATCCAAGCTTGGAAGTTGTTTGGCCTAATTCGCAGTTGTTTCTGTTCATCTATTAGCCTGTTATATTTCATTTTGAAAGGGAAAATCTTCCCACAATATAATTACCTATGCAAACTCCTTTCCTGGCACATCTCCACCATGCCTCTCTGAATATGGTAGGAAAATGAAAATTTGATCTTACACCTGTGCACCTATGCAATCTACAATGTCCTGTGGTTAAAAATAGGCTGACGTGGCTGCTCATTGTCTTGTGCCAGGTAACATATCCTTTAAGTCAGAAACTCAGTGTCATATGGGCTTCAGGGTATGTGCTGTGCTTGTGATTAATACACATAAAAATATGACAGAAGTAGGGCAACTCAGTAACAGCTTGGATACTGTGTATTTATATAGTTATTTAGCCACGTCATGTGGGGGGCATCCACAGAGTCAGTTGTAGATATGCACATATAATGGGGTCATCTAGACTTCCCGAGACTACCAATTCTAGGGTACAACTAATTCTGTTCTAACACAGATGTTTCAAGTACAAAAATGTGTCTAGATCTTCAGTGAATATAAAAAGGAGCCTGAAGTTAAATCTCAAAGGCAGACACACACATTGTCAACATGTAGGTTATATGAGATGTATTCTGCCCTGTGAGACCATCCTGGGTTAAATATTGAGGTATTTTACCCCAATTACTGTTATTAGGCTAAACTACACATCACCAGAAGACAAGCCTGCTTTGCTTCTACATAAAGTGGCTCTGGCTCTTGCTGAGTCCAGCAACTAGATTTTGAACTGCAGGACTAAAAAGTCCAGGAATGGAGGAGACATAAGAATCTTACAGCTGTTTCAGAAGTGCTGAAAGCTGATGGATTAGTGTGGCTGTAGCCCACACTGGGTGTTTGAAGTAGTCAGATCTGCATGGGCAACTACTTCGGTAGAGATGCATGCACTGTTTTACAAAGATTTCCTCTACAGGTATTACTACCAATAAGCCAATGCTCTTCAGAAGGCCATCTGCTTTAAGGCCATCTGCTTTTAATTTTTAATGCTGTTAGCACAGATTTATGAAGGAGAATTGCTGACAGAGACCATCAGATAATCACAGGCTGTTGGAGCTGGGGCCTGCCCAGAGATGGAAGAACCACATCTCTTACTGGAAAAGTAAAAGAATAAGGCCTGAGGCTTTAGGCATTGCAGTCAGAGCGGAGTGTATGTAGTAAGGATATCATTAACATAGCTGCAGCTCATACATAAGTGGGGAAGGGCCCTTCTGTGTCACTGAACCTGGCCAGCTGAGGCACCAGACCTACTGTCGTGGCCATAATGGTATTGATACCCGGGCTACTACCCTGAGGCTCACTAAGATGTATCTCCAAGTGCAGTATTCAGTGCTGGCTGAAGTGCAGTCCGTGAGTAGCTCTTCCACCCGGAAACTCTCAGGAACATCAGCAGCTGCAGGTCTACCCTGTCTCAATCTTCTCAAAACTGCCAATTTACAAACACAAAGTAGCCTTTTAAAAACTTCCTCTAATGTTATTTTTGCTGATGAAGACTTCTGCAACAGCCAGAGCACACCTGAGCTCTTCTCCCCATTACTTTGCATGAATGTTAGATTTTGCTCATTTCCTTGGATGATTTTGTAGTGCATGCATCCCAGGAAGTTCTACAGCTCTGCAAGATGCTCTTCATAATGGAAAAAAAGATCTTGTAGACTGTTTTCCACAAGTGTACAATATGTAAGAGACAGTAAGTGAATCTACTAACCACTTCTGGAGGGTTATTTGTGCTCTTAAACAGTTGCATATTGGTGCCTAAGCTCTTGTGGATCTAGACTTCTCCACATACTTTTAGCTGCACTTTCTATGGAGATATTTGGGCTTGAAATCACTTAAACCAGGCTTTTCAAACTCAAATGCCAAATTAGGCATTCTCTTCCCATCTAATGCAAATGCCAGAAGTCCTTTCTATTCCAACAGCAGAAGAG
This sequence comes from Rhagologus leucostigma, assembly GCA_013397725.1. Classification (NCBI taxonomy): domain Eukaryota; kingdom Metazoa; phylum Chordata; class Aves; order Passeriformes; genus Rhagologus; species Rhagologus leucostigma. The sequence continues at coordinate 15,180 of VZTD01001751.1, forward strand.
CAAGGTTTGAAGCTAACAGTTGTCTCAGTAGCTCTGACTCCACAGGTGCTGAAGCAAGCACGTTCCCCTACCTGTCCAGATGACTATCATGTTAATGGCTTACTGCCTGCCTGTGGGCAGCCTTTCTGGATGCACCTGGCAGTGTTTAACCTGTTGGGTCTGTTCAAAGTTGTGGGTCTCTACGTGCTCCTAACAGCGAACTTCAGCCGTGCTCAAATCCACCCTTGTGCCTTTCCATCTGAATAACCTGCACGCCTGGTTTCTGAAAGCGGCCTTGAGCTGCCTGTAGAAGGCAGGGCAGGCAGCCTGGGCAGGGCCAAGTTCTCAGGCTGTGCAAGCCGCAACCTCGAACGGTCGCGTGGTTCTGAGCTGTTTGTACCACACCTGCCCCCACCAAAGCTCCTTCCAACTTTTAAGTTCATCTCCCACCTCACTCACACGTCCTTCCCCTCCCGCAACCGCAGGCAGAAGCTCCCATTGGCCGTGGTATCGCAGCAAGCGACAACCAGTCCGTAACCACTTGCTCTTGTGCGAGGACTTGGTTTGCGTGTACTTTGTCTGCGATGAGCATTTTTGTTTAAATTGTTGAGGTCCGTACAAAAATCACTACTAAGAGCAGGGAGTTGGGCAGTGGCCGTTTCGGGACAAGCCACTAACGCTGTGCTGTGGGCGGCGCTCCCCCACATAATGCTTTCGCCATACACAAATTGGTCTTCCCTCGGCACCGCCGCAGCCTCCCCTTGGTACCGAGGTGCCCCAGCCCGCCACCCTACACCAGAGCGCACAGGGGCTGCTCTGCCCCGAGCCCCCAATGAAACGCCGCTCGCCGCCAATGCGAAATGCGGACGCGACCTCCCCCTCCCAGATCCGGGCACAGGTCTCGTTCAGCGCCGCCGCCCGCCCCTTCCGCCGGCGGCCCCGCCCCTGCTCCCGGCAGCCCGTGCCCGGCATGGCGGCGCCCTGCGCGTAGGGCCGCACGTGCGGGACTCGCTGGGGGGCCCCTGCCGCCGCCGCCATGAAGAGCAAGCCCTCGGCCCATAAGTCGGGGAACACGCACCGGGTGAGCGCCCGCCCGGACGCGGCCGCTGGCCGGGGGAAGGGAGCTTAGCTTTCCGCCGTCCGTGTTAGTTCAGCGGTCGTGCCCGGCTGCCGAAGCGGCACCGGGGCTGGAGGCGTGAGGGCGAGCGGCGTGGCAGGGTCTCCTCAGCTCTGCGAGGGTCCCGGCCGAGACAGGGGCCGGAGTGCGGCTTCTGCCCCGTATCCGGCAGCTCCGGCAGCCGCGTCACCGTCCCTGATAGGCAGCAGGCGCACCGCCGTCCTAGTGCAGAAAACCGACATAATTAAATGAAAAAATAATACCCTATAAGGATATTCACCGGGGCGTTGTTTCAGGAAGGCTGAGAGCGCGGCAGTTTGTTGAAATCTGGGTACATTTCTCGGCATCTCTTTCAGCGTGTTGTGCAGACGTGTGGGCTGCGAGCCTCGGTTTTGCAGGTCGGGGGGATAGAGGGTCGGTCCCACCCCTGGGCGTTTTAAGCACGTTTTGCCTTAATCTTCTTGTAAGGCTGCTATTGAGGGGTATTATCTGGCAGCCCGTCTTTAGAAGTGGGGTTTCTGTTTGCAGAGTGTGTGCTATCGAGAGGGATTTAGAAGGGCTATGCTCAAAACTGAGCAAGAAATGTGTGGTTTTGTTTTTCAGTTTCTTACCTTTTCGGAGCGCCTAAGCAATATTAATATCGATATTATTCATCGGATTGACAGAACTGGGAGCTATGCCGAGGTGAGAGCAGCAGCTGTGATTATTTTCTGAAATCATATCACAGGTAGATATACTCTATGATAAAGAGTCACTTAAGAAATTTATTCAGGAGGAAATTAAAGAAGAAGCTCCCGCAAGAACTGCTTTTCCTGGAGCCTCATTTCATGCTTTGTTCCCTTTTACTTTTTTACTTGGTTTGCAGTATTGCCATAGAGGCACTTTACCAGTACCAGCCTGATGTCTTCCATGTGGCTGGTGGTCCTGTTTCTGAACATGAAGGATGCTGCTGTGTCACTTAGCAGTCCTAGGACCAGACCTGGAAAGACTTGCAGGTGCTGAGTAGTTGCAATAGAATCAGAAGTCTGAAAATCATAAGTTGGAAAATACTTCTAAGATTATTGAGTTCAACTGTTAACCTAACACTGCCAAGTTCATCATTAAACCGTGTCCCTAAGTCCCTACACGTCTTTTAAATATTCCCAGGGATGATTACATAACCAGTTCTCTGGGCAGCCTGTTCCAATGCCTGACCACCCTTTCAGTGAAGAAATTTTCCCTAATACCCTAAATTTTCCCTAAACCTCCTCTAACACAGCTTCAGGCCGTTTCCTCTTGTCCTATCACTTGTTACCTGGGAGACGAGATCGTTACCCACATACTGGCAGCATGTGTGTAAAGCATGAGCATGTGTCTTTACGGATCACAAGGATCATTAATATGTGTCATATAAATCATCATTGTGATTATAGCGCTTTGCAAGTTATTGCCACCTGGCCTACTGGATTGTTCTTCTGATCTTCCCACTCGGTAGCTGTGAGGATGCTGAAAGAAGTCCCAAGGCATTATGCTGGCTGAACTATGGCTCAGCAGCTTAGATTATCAAGGCCAGTCAACACAGGTATAAAAAGCAATTATGTAAACAAATCCTGTTACCAGAAAATATTTTCAAATGTGTTTTGAATATCGAAAGAAAGACTTATTTTCAGGGAAACTCCTTAGTACCTGTTGAAATTAGTCATTGAGATTTATTAGAATATTCTGTAAATGTTTAAGGCACTTGATAGTTGTCTGCATTTGAACCTCTCATCTTTACAGGACACATTCATTAGGGTTGGTAGCTACTCTTCATCTTTGTTTTGACAGGAGATTGAAACCTACTTTTTTGAAGGACTGCGGAAATGGAAGGAACTGAACCTCACTCAGCATTTTGGTACGTCATTTATATTCACGTTTTCTGCTTTCCTTAAACTGCTAAAATACGTTTCTTCTTCATCCAGAGCCCAGTGGGAGATTATTGACTGTTTTTTGGACTGGGCTCTGGAGCACTATTATTGTTTAACAACCTACGTGTTTACCAGGGACTGAACTAGTTTTCAGGGCTTCTCTTTTGTTGTTTGAACAGTGAAATTCTACAATGAAGTGGCCAACAAGTGCCAGTCCTTCAACCAGCTGGTTTATTACCAGAGTGCTGTTGTGCAGAGCTTGAAGACACATTTGCAAGTCGAAGGCAGTCTTGCTTACCAACCCCTATTAAAGTAAGTGTATGGCTACAAAAGGTAGTCAGAAGCCTTGATGGTATCACAAGTAAGCATGAGTCCTGTTGTAAGTGTTCTTTATCTTTATTGTACCTGAGGAAAATACAGCAATGAGATGCCCAAAGGGGTCGTATTTCCCTGATAGAGCTCTATGGTTCTAAGTCTTCAAAAAAGTATAGCTGTGACAAGGCAAACAAATTAGCTGAAGTGCTTACTGAATGTCAGACAGTATATTAATGTGCTTTGTGTGATGTTAATCATTTGTTTTCTTGTTTACTGCTGTCTGCTTGATTTTTTGAAAATCTTAAGATTCTTGCCATCCACAGCTGCCTAATAGGTGGTATTTTTTAAAAAGTGAAAAGTAAAAGTGATGCTGCCTTTCTTTCCAAAGAGACTGTGCTGGATTATGCAATGTTTGACTAAGTTTTTATTGGTTTGTTTTTGAAATGCACTAACACTGGTGTATTTTCTGAAACACAGTCTGGTGGTGCAGCTGGCTCGAGATCTTCAGGCTGACTTCTATCCTCACTTTCATGACTTCTTCTTGGCCATCACCAAATTACTGGATACACAGGACACAGAGCTGCTAGAATGGGCTTTTACCTCTCTTTCCTATCTCTACAAATATTTGTGGAGATTGATGGTGAAGGATATACACAACATATACAGGTAAAAACCATGTTTAGTGTCTGTGTTGATCAGCAGTTACTAGATGCTGTAGAAATGTAAATGCCCCATGAATACCTGGCTTAATGCTTCGGTATACTTGTTAGCATGCTTTCTCAGCTTTTCTCACAGAGAAACTGGCCGAGCTCCAGGGAGTTAGCAAATGCAAGGCCTTCTGGGCTTGGGGAGCTGCTGAGCTGCAGGTGCTTGAAGGCTGATTTCGTATGTGCTTGCCATGTTTTTAAACCTTTCCAAGGTATCTGCTTTTGGCAGCTGCTGTAGACTGAGTGTGTGGCCTGACCGGTGTGACCACTTGTTCAGTCTTGAACTGCTGATGTAGCAGGGCTCTTCCTTTTGACATAGACAGTGGTTCCATGGAGCAAAAAACTGGTTACAAATTTCCTCCCCAGCCCAGGCTAAGCTGTTGAACATATTTGAAAATGATCTGCTCAATTTTAGCGAATCTGAGGCACCACTCTCTCTGCAATGAACATGTGATGAGCCACCTGCCACTGTTACTGATACCATCAAACTGCAAATATTTATCAGCCTTGCAAACTGAATCTTTCAAAACTTTTAAGTGTACAGGAGAGCCTGTTGGCTCAACTGAAATACAAATCTGGCATATAAATCAACTTTGGTTTCACTTACTGCTGCTAAACATATATCTTAAAAATCTTGATGCTGCAGTTTAATCTGTGGATCCACAGATTTTAAAGGCATTTCTGATCGTGATTTAATTTGCCTGCCACTGTCATTCGACCTTCTTTGCAAAACTCTTGTTCTTTATCCAGGGAGAGTGGAAAGGAATCTAGATGAGGAAGGTATTGGCCCTCTCTAGGAGGACAGGTTCTTAGTGTTTGTAAAAAGTGGTAATGTAACCGGAAACAATTTTTTTAACCAGCGGATGGTAGTTCTTGCATTGCCCCTAAGACAATGGCTTATTTTGTGTCTCTGTAGCATGTACAGCACCCTCCTGGCTCACCACAAACTCCACATCAGAAATTTTGCTGCTGAAAGTTTTGTCTTTCTAATGAGAAAGGTAAGTGGGATGTTTGTACTTTGGTGCTGTCTTCATTTTGAGGTGGTTTTTGGATTCAACGTGTAATATTAGGTTTTCTCCAGAGAAGGGTTAACAAGGCCTGAACTGGCATACAACATTTCTTGAGTTGTTATTTTTAGTGGGTATTTTACTGAGAATGTCATGCATTGCATGTCAGTAGTGGCAAATAGAGGCCTTAGCACTCTCTGTTTTAAGAGAGATTAAACTAAATGTCTGTGGTTGGTTTATCTAAAATGACTAGAAATAGTAAGGTGATCCTGCAGAAGGGAGGCTTGAATTTGTATATGCACATTTGCCCACTGGCTTTTTCACAAATACTTTAAGGCCTTTGTAGAACTGAAATTCTTGTGACAACGTTTTTGCACTCCTGAAGATCACAATATGTAACATTCCTAGGCAGATCAACCAAGATCAGACAGAAATCTTTCATGGAGTAAGGAAAGGGAGTGGTAGTTGTTTGTTTTTCTTTAGTCAAAATGTACAAAAGCCAGGATTCCTTAGACTGGCTACCACGTTTAAGTAGCCTCATTTTTGTCCGAAGTTGAGAGACCTTAATAAAGCATGTTCATTTGACTGGTTGTTTTTGGAAATTTCTGAACTTTAAGTCAAATCCTCGGAAAATGAAGTGTTTAAAATATTGGGCCAGAAGTCCCTGCAGTATTCTCAAGTGTGGTTCTAGTTTTGGATGACTGGATTCTGCGTTCAGCTGATACATGTCTCTTTCTCATCAGGGCAGTGACTTTTGTGTTTCAGTTGTGACCAGTTAATAGTTCATTTGTGCACGTGTTTAAAATCATGAGAAGAATCAAACCCACGTATTTCAGCTGCAGTGACCTCAGCAGACCTGTGTACATCCTGGGGCTGTGGGAGCTGTAGTGACTGAATAGTTGATCAGGTTTCTTCTTTGAATTTCCTTGTGCGGTCACAAAAATAATAAGTTTGAGCTGTTGTGGGAAGGCAGGACTAGGAGAATAACATGGTGCTGTGGAGCCGTTTGATTGCCTCCATCCATCTGGCAGCTCTGAATAGAAGATAACTTTTTTTCTCCTCATGTTTTGTAGGTTTCTGATAAAAATGTACTCTTCAATTTAATGCTCCGTGACCTGGGAGAACATCCCGAAAAGGTGGAAGGTGTAGGACAGCTGCTTTTTGAGATGTGCAAGGGTGTTCGAAACATGTTCCACTCTTGTGCAGAGACGGTAAAGACAAGACTGCTGCTTTAGCTGTTGCTGTAACAGGCCTTAGGCAGTGCTCACTGAAACCACTGAGTGTTTTCTCATTCACCTCAGTGGATCCTTGGTGATAAGCATGGTGTTAATTACTTGGTAGGATCTGAAAGCCTTCTAAGAATATTTTTTCAGATAGGAAGGTTGTTTAAATATTTCCTATATTCCTATATGCAATATTCCTATATGTTGAAATTGTACTTCTTGCTGATATTTCAGATTTTAGGTGATAGCCTTCTTTTTTTCCTGTAGTCGTTCTAGAAAGAATTGAGATCACTGGAATATTTTAGCAATGCATTGCACTAATTAGTTTTAGGATAGCTAGATTTATTTTCTAAGTGTAAGAACATGATATGCTCTTTTCCTGTGCAGGCTATGAAGTTAATTCTGTTGAAGCTGGGGCCTATTACTGAAGAAGAAATTGAGCTACCATGGGTAGCTGTTGGAGAAGCCTTTGAGCGAATGATCAGATCAGCTGCAGTGCATATCCATAAGGAGCATTTTGACATTGTCTTCAAGTGCCTGGAGGTACACTAATTATTTTTCTTCTTACTGTTATTTTTTTATTCATGAGTGACTGAGAAAAAATTCTGCACTTATTGAGAAAAGTATTTATGTTTTGTTGGACCAGAACTAGGTTTTTTGGTTTTTTTCTGCTTTGGAAACGTAAAATACAGAGTCATGTACATGGAAAAAATTCCACCCTTCTTTTCTAAGTTCAGAGTTACCGTGGTGGCTGTTTTGTGAGTGAGAAAGGAACTGCTGTAGGTGAGACTTGGAACTCAGTCCTATGGCCGGGCGAGGATGGTTTGCATGATCTGCCTTTGCACACATTGCAGAACCCTTGCTGGAATGTAGTGCTTGTTTTATGTTGCTGAACTATATATTGGTTCAAAACTGTCACTTTGTGACAGTAAAGGGGAAGCTTTTTACCCTACAGATCTCTTTAAAGCAAAGACTTGGGTTAAACCTGGAAATCCAAGTTTGAGCCTTTCAGCCAAGTACTGAAAATAAGAATGTTTTCTGTCTGGGTGTTCCTGTGTTGCTGCTTGGGGGTTACACTCTGGTTTGAAGGAGCACAGCTGGGTGCTGTGGGCTGTGCTGTGTTGGATCAGGGTGATGTAGAATAATCAGCAGTCACACAGCCTGGCAGTGCATTTTACTTACCTGACCAATATTTTAAAGTTTACAAGCATCTGAGAGGGGGATTTGCTAAGGGGGATTGAAACCTCTTGCAACTGACAACGTAGACTGTGTCAGTTGTGCTCCTCAGAGGAATGAAATGGGAAACTGGAGGAAATGGTTCACATGAGCTTTTTTAGGGTAGTCCTTCCAGCATGGGTAAATAATTCCTGTTGGTTCCTTCTTGAGACTCCTTCCTTGTGACTAACCGGTTTCCTAGAAGATCCCATCCTGTTCCTCTGGCCTCGCCCTATATGATAAGCAGTTATTACCTGACTGTCATTAGCTACATATTTGTTTACCACTGAATGTTTTGTATCCCTGAGGTTTCTTTGACTCAGCATCTGCAGTTGTTACGAAATCTTGGAAATTTGTTACATACTTCCTTTTATTTTTAACGAGGCTTTTGTTTTACCCTGGGGACTGGTGGATGCATGGGGATATCTTGCTCAGAGGGAAATATTCATGTAGTCTGTGATAGCTGTCTAAATTGGGTTCAGTTTGTTGGATCGAGGATAGGAGTTTATACCTTCTGGACAGAAGGAGACACTAATGTAGAATATACATTAAATGAGTTAGCTCTCAGCATCCACATTAGCATAATGATGCATAAAGTGTAAAAGTGCCTAAATTCTGATAATTCCAGTGAAAGCTGGGTGCTTGCATACCATTCTGGGTCTGGAGCCCAATATTTCACTTTCCTATTTCGTATGTCAAGTGTTGGCCTTTCTGGAGACTCTCATTTTAGGAGCTGTGTTTCTGTCCAAGGAACCTGGGATGTGTTTTTACCTAAGGGAAATTTCACAATGTTTCTGCAAGGTTTAATTTGTGGAACATATGTGAGAGAGCTAACAGTAGTTTGTTGGGCAGTTGAGATGTTGGTTGTTTAGAATGTCCTTCAAATAGCAGTAAGTGAAACCATTTATCTGAAACATTTCATTTCCCTATTTTGGTTAAACAGGAGTCACTCTTAGATTTGCAGAGGAAAATAACTAAGGTCAACTGCTCTGTGGCTTCGGAGCAGATGGAAAGAATTCTGCAAGCTTATCTGATCTTAGTGGAACATGCAAATGGGTCCAAAATCTCACTGCCTGAAGATGTCTGTCAGGTAGGTCAGACTGTCATTTGGATGTGTCAAGAGAAGTATCAATTCAATATGGAAGAGATGTGGTCAGCCAAAGCACTCATACACATTTCTGATGCATCACTGGGCTTAGGATTTGAGTTGAGTGAACAAAGACATATTTTGAGTATTGCTACGTCTCTGATCTTGTGAGATTTTACCTCTGTATTGTAATGCTAGTGTAGCCCAGCTTTAAATGAGCAATGGGGAAAATGGGCTAACTGCTTCTAGAGTCTGTTCCTGCCACTGTGGAGGAGACGCCCTCATATCAGTGGTGTAGAGCAGTTCCACCAGATTCACATACATTTGACCCCAATAGGGTAGATTTAGGGCCCTCAAACTTCAATGGGACTTTCAGGATTCACTTCTGTGGGCTGAAGCTTAGAACTTCGTGCCCTCCTGGTCCAGGGACTGTCCAGGCCATTCAGACGAGATAATGATCTTCATGGACAAATACAAGTTCTCTTTTTCATTTCAGGTTTTAATAAAAATGTTACAAACACCATATCTCTCGTCATCTTGCTGCAAAATGCTGCTGAACACCATTTCTGCATTCCTGCTGGCCGAGAATGTTTTGTTGCCAGATTCTTTGACCAAGGAAGCTATTCAGAAGGTAACAAGGATTGCTGCTTATGCCAGAGAGCAGGATGATTTCTGAACATTGTGTTTCGGGCTAGGAAATATGCTGTAGGGTTACCTTTAGCCTTTTTGCACAGATAATGAAGAAGCTGCCCAGTGCCCTAAATAAAGTCTAGTAAGGTCTTAGGATTACTTGACGGTCTTGCACAGGCTGTCAGTATAGCAATGCCACCATGGCAGACATCATTGCAATGAAATCCAGACTGATTCAAACACCTACAGCCTCTGTAGAGAAAGGAAGGAGAACAGAGAAGGAATACGTCCTGCCTGAGGTGATAAAGCAGATCATTGAGTCAAACTTAGTGAAACAAATACATTTTTAATTAAGTTTCCAAGCATTTAATGAGCATGCCTTAGCCTTGTGAACAAGGTTCATACAAGTGCAGTTTTGATTTAGAAAGTACAGGGATAAGCGTATTTCAGTACTACCTTTGCTCCTGGACCATAGACAGGATTAGCTGCATACATTCCTATCAAATGTAGTGTTGCAAAGATTAATAGGAGATTATACTATGGAGTCTGATTCTTTAGTTTTCCTGTTACAGTACATTAGAGTTTTCCAATTAACATTGTGGACCATAGTTGTAGTGTGTGTGTGTGAAAAATATTTGAAATAAAAATGCCATGCGATTTACAATGGCAAAGCGAGACCTGCAATTGTTTAAAAAAGATTGAATTTCATTTGGTCTTCAATGTTGACTTATGCTGAAGTAAGATTGGTTCTACCTGTGGCATGAGGCCAATTTTGCTCAGGAGACTTCTTCAAACATTTGAGGATATTTGTGTGGGCTTCTCTTAAACTGGAGGAGGCTTAGACCTGTCCTTGTTTTCTGAAGGGTCTGGGAAAGAGAGATCTAGGAATGTATTTTATCTTGGCATTGAGGAGCACCGATCCTGGGTATCTCAAAGAACTCTTCCTATTTTGGATCCTTCAAAAGCACAGAGTCTGGCTCTGCCTGTGAGGTAGTAAACTTTTTGCAACCTGCTACACAGAAAAAATGCTGAGGTGAAATATCTTTTGGGCCTCAGCTTTTTCCTAACAGTGTGTCTCTGCTGCAGTCCTAGAACTTTCAACTTATATTTTCCACATCACACTGAAGAGATAGCTCAGTTGTCTTTGCACAGAGACAGTAGGATCCAGCAGTGTTTTTCAAAAAGGGTTGTGTCAGTAGGGTTTGTTAAAAAGGACTGTGCATTTTTGTACCTGGATTGTCACTTGGAAATGCTAGTGCTCTGTGTGCTGGAATTAGCAAGCGAGCCAGGCTGGGTATCTCAGAGTTCAAAACATGCTTGATTTGAATAGGAGAAAAAAGGTCCCATAGGTAGTGAAGAGGTCACTATGGAATGTCTCTCGTTCTGTCAGCCTTTCACTTGCATCTTGCAGGTATTTGCAAGTGGGTTTGAACGGCGTTTTCTTTTGGACTTCTCTGAAGCAATGTTCACAATGAAGCAATTTGAGAGGGTAGGTGAAAATGTTTGTACATTATGTTTATTTTTGTTGCTAAAGGGAACAACTGGAGAATCCACAGTATATTTACCTGCCTTGTATGCTGAAGGATTGTTGTGTATTGACATGATGTTTATTTAAACTTCTGGCATGATCTGATAAGAAGGAAAGTAGTTACTTGTGTTACTGTGTTAAAGTTTTGTAAGCCTTCTCAGAGTTGGAGAAGGTGATAGGTATCTGTTCACAGAAAGAAGCTTGTCTGTGGGGAGTTAAGAGGCTGAGTGTGTTATGGATGGGAGGAAGAGGAGTTCTGGAGAAACTAAGTGGAAGTGAAGAATAAGCCCTATAACTGGTGATATGGGAGGAATCAAATTAATTAAATGGAGTGGGAGGTGAAAGCCAAGTCAAAGATCTGGAATGTCCTGATAAGACTGGATTTGGTGCAAAATAAGTTTTTGCCTTAAATTACTGTCCCTGCTGGGATAAGAAAATGTCTGTGTGCTGATGTCTAGGGGCACCAGAATTGATAAGTCCAATGCTTTGCTGGCTTATTTGTGAGCATTTGGATTTCTCTGTGGTTGGTGTCATGGGTTTTTTTGTGGATTTGATGATGATTGAAGAGACTTGCCAATCTTTGACTTCTTACGTGGGTTTTTTTTTGTCTCTTCAGCATTTTCTCCCATGCTTTCTAGAATACATTGAACATTGCTTCTCTGGCACAGATGCCATCACAAAGGACGAGGCCGTGGCAATTCTGGCTAAACTCATTTTGGTGAAAGCAGAGCCTCCTACCATTGGTTCAATGGCATTTGAAAAGTATCCTCTTGTTTTCACTGAAGCATCTGTCAGGTGAGACTTCTCAAGTTTAGCAAATACTAGATGTGTGTCTGTGTGGCTCTAGGCCTGAAGGCAGGACAGAGCACATAAAAGTTGCCCTCCAGTATTTGCTGGGGTTGTGTAAATGGCAGCATTGTTAACCAAGTGATATAGTAGGATATCATTTTCCTTTTTGAAATTATATGAGAAGAGATGCTGCTTTGGAAAGGTGATGACTGATAGGTACAGTGTTGTGATGCATGTATGATGGGGATCTGTTACGCCATCATGCAAACTGCGTTCCTTGTCAGTTAAGCTTTGTAGTGAGTGCTGCAGTTCAGGTTGTCATCATTACTAACCTCCTGCCCGTGCCCCAGCTTTTTTCCCTGTATGCCTGTGTCTTGTCCAGGAGCTTCCTTGGCAGCAGTACTATAGTCTTGCCAGAGAACACAGCTGGATACCAAAGGACCTTTAATTAACCCAGAAGCAAGCAGCACTGTGCTGGCACAGCTTGACTGCTTTTAGTTGCAAAGCTAGCTTCGTTGCAATGAAGTGGTTGCTTTCCCCAGAGCCTCTTTGGAAAAATTAGGGGTAACCACTGAAGCACAGAATGACCATTGCTAATCTACTGACAGTGATTTTTCTAGTCATTCTAACTCAGTTAATTCAAAAATTTTGACTTTGTATTGCCTTTTATGTAAGGTTTTATCTTTCCTTAAAGCAGTCCACTCTGTGTGGGTTTTTCCTATTTTTATTTAATAAGAGTGGAAGTATTGAGGTTTAGGGAACAGAAAGTTGAGTCAAAATTATTAGATTTGGTTTTCTTCCCTTGTTTTCTTTGTTTATTGATCTCTGTTTTTTCAGTGGTTTGGAGTACACAGCTGCAAGGACCTTGGTCCTACTTGGACTTTTTTTGTGCTCTTGCAATGTCAGTGGTGTAAATTATGGCCAGGAGACATCTCAAGAATTGCATACGCTGTCTCCTACCTAGTTATTGAATACTCCAATTCTGGAGATTTCTGAGCTGCCTCTGGCAGTCTGTGCCAGTATTTTGATATCTTTATGGTTATACAGGTGGTTTTTGATTTATTTGGGCTTTTTGGCTTTTGGGTTTTTTGTTGGGTTGTTAGGAGTTTTTTCCCCAGTCCTCAGTGTATAACTTAAACCTTCTTTACAGCAGTTTAAATCCCTTGCTGCTTATCTTATCTGCTGGAAACATAAAGAGCAGAATATTCCTAACTCCTTGCATCAAGCTTTTACAAATAGCAGGCTTTCATCATCAGACATGTCTGAGATCTTTCTCTGGACCAGCAATCCTAATTCCTTGAGGTTTATCTCATAAATGTTTTTCTTAAGCCTCTAGTGATTCTTACTGTTGGCTTTTTATTAGCTTCTGTAGTTCTTGAAGGGTGAAGCCTATGCAGTCTTCTGACTGTGGTCTTGCAAGCACTGGGTGGAATGGAAAGGTTGCTGTGCATGGAGTGTGAAGGACTCCTGTGCATATATTCCAGTATGGTGTCAACCCCTTCTGCCTGCAAATAGGCTTGTTGATTTGGGCTGAGCTTGTGATTCCATTTTAGTCCCAAAACCTTTACCTCATTGGTTGTTTTCTGTCATCCATCTATGTCAATGTTATTGTGGTTTATTAACAGCAGTCACAGAGATGAGTCTCAGGTGTTCCTAGACTGTATATGTCCTAGTTGTGAAGGTGTCCAACTGAGAACTGGCATCTTTTCTTCTAGAAATATTATTTGAACTTGAAATAAAGACCTGACATTTCTTGTGGGCCATGTTTTGTGCTCTTCAGCATGACTAGATGATACTTTGTGCTGTAGAGGACATAGAGAAGAAAAAAATCCCTTGTGTTGTGCAAGTCCTTTTTGCTAGAAGTAGACAACATAACTTTGAATATCATAGGAGCAAAAGGAACAATCTCTGATATGCAGTGGTGGATTACTAAAACGTTTGGTTTTATTTTTAGCTCTAACACAAGGCAACAAACAAGTAAAAGACAAGGAGAAAAGGCAGAAGTACCGGTGTTGGATCATGTACTGTCTTTAATCCATTTACCAGAGAAGGAAGACATCACTGACCTTTCACAGTCTTGGGTTGCCTTGGTTGTACTGCCACATATTAGGTAAGGGATATTCTAAGGTACTCTTGTCATATATTTCTGTAATACTGTCTGCTTTCTTACTGCCTACTAGTTTTCTTTCTGTAAGAAATCGCTTTGCTAAGGAAAGGACAATGATTGCTAGTGCTAGGCTCAGGAAACTCGGATTGGAAGTCAAAAACAAGTGCTGCAGGGAAATACCATGAGTCAACAGTAAAGACAGGAATAGAATATCAGTTTCTTGATTGCCTACTCACTAAATTTAGTACTTTAGTACATAGAGGTGTTCTTGACACATTTCAGTTTGTGTGTTTTAAGCACAATCCTCTCTCAGTGGTGTTTTTTTAGTAGTTATCGAAGGACTAGTTAGAAAGAAGATGCAGTGAATGCTACAACTTAAATTGTGAATCAGAAATAGAAAAAACATTTTGGTGCTGGTTTCAAACTTGGAATGAGCTACCTGTAATTTAATAGAGATAAATGTGATAGAAAGTTTTGATATGTAGGTGTCAGTGTAACAGAAATAAAAGTCTTCCCATTTATTTTGGTCAGACCAATGAACAAAGACCACATTCTGCCTCGTGTGACAAGTTTTATAGACTCTCTCTTCACAGCCATTGACAAAGGAAGCCTCTGCAAAGGTCAGTTACACTTACTTCCTGTTTATTTGCTTTTTGTTGGTATATAAAAACATAAAAGCAGTTTTTATGATTACACAGAGCATGAAAATGAGTAGTGTTAGCATTGTATCCAAAATTATTTACCAACTTGACTAAGAAAAGCAAAGCTTGGGAGGAAACAACCTTGGGAAACAATTCTACATTTGCTGTTCCTAATAATGATGGGGTGACAGATGTCCTGCATAGTGGAAGACAGAGGTAATTGGGAAGGAAAAGAAGAAAGTGAGAAAAAAAGAGGAAGGAAATCTATCTAAACCAAATCCAGGCTGAAGCTGTCAAGTGAAGGAGAGACTATTGACCAATAAGCTCCAATTCAAACCTGTAGTGCAAAGTTTAGGACATTGCCATCTATCAGTTAACAGCTACACATTGATAACAACTATAAACTCAATCTAGCACACTCCGATCAAATGTCATTGTCTCAAACCCTTTGAGCTCTATGTTGGGTGCCAAAAAAGTCTCTTGTGGTTTAACCCTAGCTGGCAACTAAGCCCCAGACAGCTGCTCACCTGCTCATACTTGCCCAGTGGGATGGGGCAGAGAATCAGAATCATAGAAGTGAGAAAGTTTGTGGACTGAGATGAAGGGAGCTTAATAGATAAAGCAAAAGCCACACACAGAAGCAAAGCAAAACAAGGAATTCATTTACCACTTCCAATGGGTGGACAGGAAATATCCAGGAAAGCAGGGCTCTGCCATTTGTAATGGTTACTTGGGAAGAAAAACACCATCACTCTGAACATTCCCCACTTTATCTGCTGAGCATGATCATATGGTCTGGAATATCCCTTTGGTCAGTTGGGGTCAGCTGTCCTGGATGTGTTCCCTTCCAACTCCTTGTGCACCCCCAGCCCCACGCACTGGTGGGCTGGTGTGAAAAGCAGAAAGGGCCTTGATGCTTTGTGAGTGCTACGCACTGATAACAGAAACATCCCTGTGTTGTCAACACCATTTTCAGCACAAACCCAAGCCAGAGCCTCATACCAGCCACTGTGCAGAAAATCAGCTCTATCCCAGCCGAGACCAGTACATTCTCTGCCTGTTACTCAATACCACTTGTGTCGTGCTCAGGTACCACACTATCCGATACAACCTCATTATCCACTCCTTCTCTTCCCATCCTTTGATAATCGTTCCCTTAGCCTGTGGACCACCCTTGTAAAACGTTCACGAAATATCCACTGAGTTCATTTAGTCCATGAATTTGGGCTCCATCTGTTACAGTGGTCACTCAGGACAGGAGAGTTGGTGTCCTGTGTGGAACTGTTTGCCGCCAAAGTCAGCTCATGTTGGTTCACTGCTGCACTTGCACTGCTTCTTTTAAAGCTTGTCCTCCACCGTTTTGGATCGGTCCTGCTATAGTAATTCCTACAACATGCAACTAAAACCACAAGTTACAATTTCAAGTTACATGCATTATAGTCTCCACCCCAGTCCCTTTGGGCCAGGCCACAGGGCTTAACATTGCAATGAACTGCTCCCCTTGCCCCTGCTTGGGTTTAGACTTATCCACAGACTGCAGTCTCGTTAGGGGAGTACCTGCTCCAAGCGGAGTCTTACCTATGAGTCCCAGTTTCTCCTGGGGTATACCTGCTGTGGTGTAGACTTACCCATCACCACAGGTGCTTTGGGCTGCACCTGTTCCAGGGCAGCCTTACCCATGGGCCACAATGCTTTCAGAGATACACCTGCTCCAAATGTGGCCTTACCTATAGCTGCTCTCCCTCAGGAGTGTACCTGCTCTGCTGTGGGCTTATCTGTGGCCACACACTTTGAGGTGTTCCAGCATGATCTCATCCATAGCCAGTGATGCTTGAAGGTGTACCTTCTGCAGCATGGACTTATCCACAGGCACAGATGCTTCAGGCGTGCTTTCTCCAGCATGGACTTATGCTTGGGTCGCAATCCCTTCAGAGGTACACCTGCTGCAGCATAGACATAACTGAAGCCACAGATGCTTTCAGGTAGACCTGCTTTGGCATGGATTTAACCACGACCACAGATGCTTTGGGGTGTCCTTCTGTGTGGACTCGTCCACAGGTCACAGTCCAATTGACTCAAGTCCACACTGGAGTTCCAGCCTGTGTGGTACAGCAGGACAAAAACAGCAGCACTGCCCTGGCCACTTGCCCACCTGGATGCATTGCCATGGCTGTTATCAAAATGTTCCCAGGTACGGCAGAGAAGGGTGATAAGCAGTACAGCACTACAGCTGTGAAAGCAAAAAGCAGTCACTAATGCTCAGTGGCTGCTAATATGCTGTAAGACAAGCAAGCCCTATGGCAAGCACAGAAACTCGACAATTAATAGCTAAACAGCAGTAACAGCTATCAATCAGGGTTCAATCTAGCACATTGCAATCAAATCTGTCATTATCTCTAACCTTGCAAGGCGCCACATGTTGGGTGCCAGAAAGGATTGTTGTATCTTAACCTCAGCCAGCAGCTAAGCCCTGCACAGCTGCTTGCTTACTCAGCAGGGATGAAGGGAGAGCATGAGAAGGGTAAAAGTGAGAAAACTCATGGGTTGAGATAAAGACAGATTAACAGGTAAAGCAAAAGCCATGCATGCAAGTGAAGTGAAACAAGGAATTCATTCACCACTTCCCAAGGGCAGACACATGTATCCCCAGGAAATCAGGGCTCCGTCACTCTTTACAGTTACTTGGGAAGACAAATGCCCAGTGCCTTCTTCTTCCCCACGTTTTATATGCTGAGCATGGTGCCGTATGATAGGGGATATCTCTTTGGTCAGTGGGGTCAGCTGTCCCAGCTGTGTTCCACTGGTTTTGGCTAGGGTAGAGTTAGTTTTTGTCACAGTGGCTGGTATGGGGCTGTGTTCTGGGTTTGTGCTGAACGCAGGGTTGATAACACAGTGATGTTTTTGTTACTGCTGAGCCGGGCTCACACAGTGCCAAGGCCTTTTCTGATTTTCATGCTGCCATGCTGGCAAGGAGGCTAAGGGTGCATGGCAGGCTGGGAGGAGGCACAGTCAGGACAGGTGGCCCCACCTGACCAAAGGGATATTCCAGACCTTATCATTTCGTGCTTAGTATATGAAGTGTGTGGAAGAAGGAGGAAGGGAGGGGACATTTGAAGTGATGCCATTTGTCTTCCCAAATCACCAGTACATGTGATGGGGCCCTGCTCTCCTGGAGATGGATGAATACCTGCCTGCCCATGGGAAGCAAGTCCTTGTTCTGTCTTGCTTGTGTGCATGGCTTTTTTGCTTTATCTCAAGCCACAAGTTTTCTAGCTTTTACCCTTCTGATTCTCTCCCCAGTCCTGCTGGTGGGGGAGTGAGCAAGCTGCTGCAGGGGGTTCGGTGGCTGGCTGGGGTTAAACGACAACACGCCTCCCAATACCTTGTGTACCCCCAGCCTACCAACTGGTGGAGTAGGGTGAGAAGCAAGAAAGGAGCAGGAAAGCCCTTGGTGCTGTGTGAGTGCTGCTCAGTGGTAGCAGAAACATCCTTCTGTTATCAGCGGTTTCCAGCACAAATCCAAAACAGAGCTCTATACTAGCTACTGTGAAGAAAATTGCCTCTATCCTGACCAAAACCAGCACACCATCTCTGACCCAAGTGACACCACTGATTCTAAAATGCTGCATCTTTTCTCTCATTCTTTCCTGATTGCCTTTCCTCTCTGACCAGAAAAAAAATTACCTGGGCTTGCATAGAGCAGGGCAGTTGTTACTCATAGAGGTGGAAAGTATCTGGTCTTGTGACAAACTATAAACAAGTTTTGGAAGGCCCCAGGTTGAGTGTTCATCGTGCCTTTGTTTGTAAGGGCTATCTGTCATTTTCCATTTATAATACCTTTGTTAATATTCCTAAATGTATCCACCAATCAGCTCTGTTGCTTTTTCTTCTTTAAAGAGCTTTGTCAAGCATGGCCCTTTTTGATTTAGGTCTTTCTTTTATCATATTTGCAGGTTTTGCATGCTGTCATGATTGTTTTATTGGCAATGTACTTAGCCTAAAAAAGGAGCATCTAAAATTTATTTTCTTGGGTCTCATCTTTGCTAGCAGTAGTAGCAGCTCTGCTCAGGCTCTGTGTGCATGCCAGAGGCACATTGCTATTTCTTCCTTTGTCGATAAGGGAAAAGAAAACAAATGCAGCCTCAGTCCGATACTAATGCCTTCTATTGTCCCATCTTACACGTATTTGCTTGGTTTTCTTCACCCCTCTCCCAAACTAGGGTTCCTGGACACTTCTTTTATCCTCTGGCATTCTTTCCACCTCCATGATTTCTGCAATTCCTTCACCTTCTACTAGGACTCCAGTCTCCTCTCACTGCCTGTGCAAGGCTCCCACCCCTGTGCTCCATTTGACCTGCCTGGCCTCTGAGCCCTGAGGCAAAGTGCATGTTCCAGAACTGGATGCTTTTGGTGTTCTGGTTGCTGTGGAGTGCAAGGCAACTGGCTTGAAGACTGGGACAGAGCAACAGCAAGTTATCGCTGGCAGCTCTTCAGGGCCAGTATGGAAGTGCTTCCCTTATTAATCACACAGGTGTGTCTCTAGTGAGACGGAAGCTGCTATCTTTGTCCAGCATGGGCAAACTGCTACCAAGGCATGCAGATTGCAGTTTGGGAACTGTCCTTACACTTTAGATACAGAAAGTTTCCTCTTGTCACTGCTTGATGTTTCTTCTCTCTTTGAGGAGCTCCTTATGGAGGTTAATGGTTAGCAGGATCTGGCACACACCTGGAGAATTAAGCAACTTAGAACAGAGGAATGTTTTCAGAGGAATAAATAGGAAATGAATGCTCACTTCTGTTTCTTTTCCATTGGCAGCATGTAAGAGAGTCATATCTTTTAATAACTGTCTTTAATTTGCCTGGTTTAGGAACAGTATTTCTTCTACCTGGGAAGAGACAAAGGAGGGGAATTTTTTTTTTTTAAGGCAACCTATTTGCTAACTTAGAAGTGTGAGGGGAAAGGATTTGCCCTTTCTTGCATGGCAGGGCTTTGGCTATCCAGTGCTTCTGGGAAACCCTCCATCACTAAAGGAGTCTGAGAGGTTTAGGAAGGAGACAAAATTCAGCAAAGCCACCTGCCGTTCACTAATAAATACTCAATCTTTAAGTACATGGGACAGCTTTGAAGACCTTATGCAGCAGTGCATTGCCAGAGTTACAGAGTTTGTAGGCACCTGTGTGATGATAGCATCAGTATGTATTTTTGCTTTGTTTTTGCTGCATTCATATCAATTTAGCAGCATTTCTTCCTTTTTAGCAGAGTGCTGAGACTCCTGCCACAGTGCTTAGCTCCAGATCTCTGCTTTCTGCACATGTGGGTGTGATGGAAACATGCAAACTGGGAGCTGTCACAGCTTTCAGTGCTGGCGTGCTGGAGGACACACGTTGATAGCCAGAGAAGCATTTCTTTTATGTGTTATGATTATGTGTTATGGTTAGAAAATACACATGCCAGTTCTGGGATCCGTATGCTTCCTTATTTCTCTGACTCCAGCCTTTTCAGGATGGGCAAGCACCATACAAGCACAAGTCACTGAGAGCTGAGTAAATTCACAAGATGTTCTTGTTCTTTCTCTGCTCCAGGAAGCCTGTTTGTGGCCTGCCAAGCTGTAAGTACTCTACTGAGTTTGGTGGAGTCTGCTGAAGTACTCCATTTGTTATCTGTGGAGCGTGTCAAGAGCTTGGTGACGTAAGTAAACTGTGCCTGTTCTGTGGTGCTTCATGGCTTTCCTTGGTAGAGCAAAGAGTTGACTTTGCCTTTATGTAGGAGCTGGTTAAATGCTTCTTTGTGTGCTGCCCATTCTGTTATGCTGGTGCATTGCTTCGGTATTGTGGTTATGGAATGGAACAAAGTTGTAGGCACTGTGTGTTTGGAGAACCAGGTAGATGTAGTTCCTGTTCAATGACATTTTCTCTGCAAACTGATGCTTTCTTAGACAGCTGCAGGGTAGTGTGTCAAATAAGTTGGTTCTAGTTTTACACTGAAGTGCTGCTCTGGTTCTAGTTTTACTTTGGAATGCTACGGTTAGTAATTCTGTGTTACGTTATAATGATAAAAGAGACAGGAACAGCACTTTCTGAGCTGTGTCAAAAGCCTAAGTTTGCTGGTGGTGTTGGGATTCCACTATGTCCTTCCTATCCGTGTTTGTGCTTGCTCCACAATAAGAGATATTGTATTCTCCATTTTATTTATTTTGACTCTATGTTACTTATAATTAGCACAGAAAACTGGCTGGCTGGAGAGATTTAGGGAGACCGTTAATCTCTCTCCAGCATCTCCGAGTCTTTGGTGGCTTGAGCTTCAAAACATCCTGTTCATTTAGGAAGTTACGGTGCCCATGTCTGAGGCATGATGGAGATAAAACAGCTTGCCCAGATCAGGCAGGAATTACTGGCAGCGAGCTTTAGCCTAATGCTTTCCTGCCAGCTCTGGGCTGGGGATGTGAAACCTGCTCGGAGCAAGGGATGTAAGGTAGCAGAAGGAGGCTTCTCTGTGAACAGGCAGGATTCCTGGGGTCTCACCTAAGCCTGGATTATTTCTTTTCTATTGAAGTTGATCAGTGGCTGAGCACCTGGGCAGTAGCAGAAGCCCTTGTGTGACCTATGCAGGTTTATTTTCTGCAGCTGTGTGTATGTGGGTCCAGCATGCAAGTCCCAGTTTGACAAGCCTGATTAGCACAAAGGAGAAATCTTATGCCTCTTGGGCTGTCATGAGTTTTGCAGCTGCGAGCCATTGTGCTGGTGAAGTTTGACTTCACTGGTCTGCTGGTGCAAGCAGAGTCTGAAATAGTAGAATTTTCCCTTAATGTTGTAGTTATCACTACTGCCTTATTTTCAAATACCAGTGTTGTTGCAGTGCTTTCTGTATACTAATAAAATAATCCATTGTTTTAGCACTTTCCCTTCAGACTCCTCTGCACTGCTGTTGGCTGATCTCTATTACACGAGGCTGGCATTGTGTGGCTGCCAGGAACCCCTTTCCCATGGGAACCTAATGGACTTGTTTGAGAAGTTGCATCCTAATATTTCCACTGGTGTTTCCAAGGTAATCTGCTGTTTTGAGCACGTGCAAAGTTATTTGTATTTTAACAATAAAATGTAAGCAAACGTAGTTAAATGATAAAAGTCTGAAAGGAGAAGCATGAGACTGCGTAAAGCTGTTACTTCCACAGTGTCTGCTTAGACCTGTGTCACTGGGGCATGAGTTAACAGAGGTTAACTGTTAGCCCTGTCAGCCTTGCCTCTTCCCTAGAGGTAAATCAGGGCAGGAGCATGATACGTTCACTTCTAATCACCTTCTAGACTACAGGAGTTCATCTGTTTGTCAGCTCCAAGATGAACCTAGTGGAGTCAGTCTCCTGTAGCAGACATTAACCTCTCTGTAGGTGTATACGTGTCAGTACGTATTGCCTGCGTGCTACTGACCTACGCTTCTGCTTGGAATAGGTCCGGCTGTTGACTGTTCGGATTCTAAACCATTTTGATAATCCACCTTCTACACAGATTGAGGTAGGGCTAAAACTTTTCATTTAACGTTTCAAATCTATCTGTGTTTCATGTTTTGTGTGAAATGTTTTTCACTTTGCAGAAACAAAATGTATCTGGTAGAGGTGGTCCTCTGCTTTTGTGCTTTCACATTCCAGTTTTATTTCTTTGTCCCCCTGCCTCCTGGTATTTTCAGATGTGTGCCTGAATGGTGGAAACCAGAGCAAGTCCCTTGGCTTTGTTCTTTTGTCCAGAATGGCCGTGAGTCTGTATACTTTTGTTGAAGTACTTTTCAATGAGATAAAGGTACTCTAACAGAATTCATGTCACTTGCTTGTTCAGGGTGATGGCACAGGAGAATTCCAGCCAGTATTTGCCATATTGCTCCAAGCAGAACTTGTGCCAGCAACAGTGAATGATTACAGAGAGAAACTTCTCCATTTGAGGAAACTAAGATGTGATATAGTGAAGCCTGCAATACCAAGTGGATCTTTGCAGGAGGTAAGGATTTATTGTCAAAAAGCAGTTGTCACGTTCCTTTATTCCAAGAGAATGTTCTTATTCCCTCACATGGATTGCAGAGTTTTTAATGAGAGTGCATCAAAGAATCAATTAACCCCCAAATTAGGTTTTAGAAAACTTACTTGTTAGTAGGGATCACAGCTCCCATTGTCCTCAGGAGTACTGTGTTGAGTAGAACAACAGTGGTATCTAGATAAATGGCCCACAGTCAGATTAATCTGGGTTTGATGTCATGGAAAGGATGGCAAATGATTCCAGGGAGAAGCATTCCAGGCAAATAATTCCAGAGTTGTGAGCAAATTCAAAATCATGACCTTGCCATGTCCTCAGTGTGGTTGAACATTGGTAGGACTCCCACTGGCCATTGGTGACCTCACTTCTGGGTCTTGCTTCAGCAGGAAAATCTTTCATGCCTGTGACCTGTTGAATCTCCTCTGCTGCTGAGGGGGCCTCAGCTCCATGAGGAAGGATTGTAGGTCATCCCTTCTCCATGTAGCTCAGCAAGGAACCAGTCCAGAGGACTTGCTTTTAGGCCTAGTACAGTGGATACTCCTGTGGGCAAACTTTCATCTTTCTGAGGTCCCTAATGCTGCTGTGGCAGTACTGAAGTTGGAGAGAAAGACAGTCCAGATCATCTGTGCCGAACTGGTTTTTCCACGTTCACGTTATTTTGGTATAGTTATGAGATCTCAGTGCAGCTTACAGTAAATGAGTTCTGGATTTCCTCATGAAGCTATGAGACAAGGAATGATGATGTGTGTGATTTCCTTCATCACTTGTAGCACTCCTGAGAACTTTTTTGATCAGTTTCCTCTTTGAGAGGAAGAAAGGTTAGAGGAGCTTGGGTGGTCTTTAACTACTGTCTGCATCTCAACAAGATGGTGTTGTATGTCATTCTAGGTGCCTCTTCGGTATTTACTGGGAATGCTTTATATTAACTTCAGCCCTCTCTGGGATCCTGTAATTGAACTCATAACGTGAGTATATGCAGTTGGATACTGCAGTCTGTGGTTGTCTCACAGGACATTCCTTTCATTCTTCTGTGAACAAAAGTTGAGGTAAAAAATGTCCAATTTGGAGAGATTTGTGCATGAGAACCTTCATGTGAAATCTTCTGAAATTAATTTGATCTCTCAAATCTCAACTCTTTAACTTAGTTCCTGATTTTTCTTACTTTAAAGAGAACTTGCAACAAATACAGTCAAATAGCATGAGAGCTTTTAGTCAGAGGTAGCAGAACTTGATTTGTGTTTCACAAATGGTTAAAGGAACAAGAAGTCTCTCTCAGTTTCCCCATCTGCCAACTTTTCTGTCCTTTCTGGAAAACCTCTAAATCCTACTAAAGAGTAGGGAAGTCTTACCATGGTGAAAAAATTAGTGACTTCTTTCAGCATGACTTTATCGTCTTTTATTTCCCCCCTCTGTTGTACGATTAAAAAGGATGGGATTTTCCTCTTCAAACCAACGAATTAATTAAAAAAAACTTAAATCAGCTCTTCAAAAGATATGTCCATGGTAATTCTCCCTTTGATTCTATGTGATTTGCTGTACAGAAGTCAGTAGAAAGCTTGAGAACATTTTTACTCAATTTGAGTTCATTTGAAGTCATGGGATACAACCAGATTATTTTAATAACAGTTGACATTTGGGATCCATGAGAAAAGGCAAGGAAGTGCTACAGCTGCATTGTGCAGATGTCCTGTCTCAGACAGCCACATGAAAGCAGTGATCAAAGCCTTTGATTGTGTTAGTTGTTAACTAGCTGAGTGACGTTTGCCTTTTCTTATCTTCCTTTTAATTTCATGCTGTATTATGCTTTGTTAGTTCTCATGCAAAGGAAATGGAGAATAAACAGTTCTGGAAGGTCCTGTATGAACATTTGGAGAGGGCTGCTACCTATGCTGGTAAGTCACCTCTCCTAAGCATGGTTATCACAGTAACTCAGCTAATGGTAAATTATGTGACTGTTTTTCATGTGCTCCAAATTTATGTGTGATGGAGGAATTCAGAACCAGTACTACTGTCATGTCCAGTGCAGGAGTGGAGAGGCTTGGGAGGAAGCTGTGTCTTCTGTCCTAAACACCACCAAGTAGTAGATGGAAAAGGCCACCTGCGTTACAGGAGGGAGTTGCAGGTTGTGGGAAAACATGCAGCAGTTTCATCTTTGCTTAAGGCTGGTGATGCCATGATGATTTTTTGCTTTTTCATATACCCCTCTTGTATACCCTTCCACATACCCTTTTACACAGCTTTTATGTATCCTTAGTGCTTTTAGCCCACATACTTGTAATTCCCCAAGTCTGATAACTAGCTTAGACCCGAAGTTCCGTTAAGCCAGGAGACTAAACATCTTGAAAACCTCGAAGTTGGGTCAGAAAGCCCCAGACACCAAGGTCCTCTCCAGAACACATTCTGTAAACCAAGATAGGCCCATTCAGGGGGAACATTCCTCAGGACGGGGGCTTCTCTTGAGCCTCTCATTGGGGAATCTTTGATAGATATGCTAATGTGCAAGGTCTATAACTGTATACGCGAATTATCTTGGGTGTGCATCTTGGGTGTGCATCTTTCGGGTGTGCACTTTCGGTGTGCATTCGGGGGTGCTTTCTGCCTGGATGTGGTGCACCGGAGGATCCTTGAATAAATACCGAGGTAAAACCCTTTTTCCCTCTAACTGTGGCTTTTAATTCTAAGCCTAATGGATAAGGCATCACTGGCACTGCTCAGACTGGTCAGGAACAGTGACAAAACCTGTATAATGGTGCAGACCATCTTCCTGCTCCGTGGATTTGGTGGAATTTCTGGAGACAGTCCTTGTTGTGTGTGCTCTTGAGGTTTACCTATGGGCATATGGAATCTAATATTTCAAGACAGAGTCAGATGTATGCAGCCATTTGGGAACTTGCCTGTTATTCAAGGGAACTGAGCCCAATTGAAAAGTGCCAGGGTTGCAAGGCATCATAGAATGCTTTCTAAGCCGTGTGTGTCTTTCAGGTCAATGTTAAATACAGTTGTGTCTAAACAGGTGCATGTCACCAAATGTATTGCTTTTGTAATGGGGGATGGATTCCTTGCTACTGGTGATTATGAAGTAACCTGAAAGATTTTCTTATCTCTTCTGTAGAAATGGAGTTACAAAATGAACTAGATGAACAGGAGGAGAGCATTGCTGAAACAGAAAGTGAGAAGATGCCAGAAGGAGAGGTGGGGACTGTCTTTCTGGAGCAGCTGAGGAGTAGAACAGATTGCAGTGAACGGCTGGACCACACAAACTACCGTTTCCTACTGTGGAAAGCACTGGATAAGTTTCCAGACAGAGTGGAGCCTCGGTCAAGGGAACTTTCCCCACTTCTTTTGAGATTCATTCGGTAAGTAAGATTTACTTTTCATTTTTCACAGCTTTCAGTGTGTTACTGAGCTTTAAGATTGGCTGTCCCATTACAGACTTTTTTTCTTGAATGCGTGGCTAATGACATGTCTGTTTCCAGTTAAGAAAACCTTTTAATTGGAATGTCGATTTTGTTAGAAACAAAGCAGGCTGAAATGAAACTTAGAGTAGGTCTCTGCTGCTCAGTCTCTCGTTCATTGACTTGCCGTTGTCACAGCCTCGTTACTCAGTTACGGAGTGATTTCAGTGGAAATAAAATTCCTCTTTTCTTTAATGAAAATATGTTTTAATTTGGAATCACAGAATATCAAAGTGTTTTTCCCCAAGATGGGGAAAATACTGATTTTGGCAGAGGCTGATTCAAATTCCTGCCCCTGGAGGGAGAGCAGTGGTGTGCTTGCATATGTGTACACATATCAGACAGTATGATGGACGTGGGGTAGATGTTATAATAAGAATGGTGAGGTTTTTAGTTGTTGTTGTTGCCCTGAAACCTTGCAAGATGTTATGCTTCTTAATTCCTTCCTTCTTTTTTTGAACACAGAAATGAGTACTACCCAGCAGATTCCTTAGTGGCTCCATCTCAGGATCTCAGAAGGAAAACTAGTGGTACCATAGCAGCAAAACAAATGCCTGCTGAAGAGGTGAATGATGTTGCCATGGAGGAAGAGGAGGAGGAAGAAGAAGAAAAGGAAGAAGGGGAACCAATTAGTGTAGGACTACCGAAAAAGAAAACAAGAAGAGCTGCTGCTAAGTAAGTATTTTTAGTTTTCCCTTTTGCTAGTGCTATCATGGAAAGGCAGATTCAGCAGCTCACATTGAGATACAAGCTGTGGTTTTGTATATATTATTTTTTCTTCTTTTGCTTGTGCTTCATCATTTCTCAGTGGATTACAAGTCAGAAATTCTGCCTGCACAGTACTAAAAATCCAAACACACTGCCTGAGTTTTATCATTATCTCATTACCTGCTGACCAGTCTGTGGTGTGTTTTACTGTAAGCAAAAAATATGTAGTATTGTGAAGCCATTCTGAAATTTTCAGAGACTCTTGTACCTGAATTCCCTGGGTTCTCTGTGTATATCTGTTAGTCTTTGAAAACTGTGGGCATTGCCAAACACTCAAAAAATGAGACTATTTGTTTAGGTATTCTAGTATTGGGATTCTGCCATTTCCTGCCCATTTATAAATCTTATTTTCTTAGAGACCAAGATTTTTATTTAGTAGACTGAAGCTGCATGTTGCTGTAATATCATTGTTGCAGTACTGAATACATGGAGAAAGTGGCTCTTTGTGTGAATTCTCCCCAGTGATGACCTCTGTCAAATATCCTGTACAAATACATCACAAAGATTTATATTCTGACACTTTTGCAAAGTATGGCCCTTGTAATGACAGAGAACTTCAAAATGTCACCTTGTATGTTGGAATGAGACAAGCATTTGATATGTGACCTAAAGTGTCATTTCATCTCAGGTGTCCTATGGGTTTTTAATTTTTTTCCCAGTTTCTTGCTTGTATCTGCAAGTTATCAGCAATTAAAATACAGTGACAGTCCAAAATATTTTGTTTTTTTCCCAACCTCCATCTCAAAACATCCATGCAGTGAAGTGGAAACATTAGCTCCCGGTAGCCGTAACAAAGGCATAAAAGATTTACCAGGGGCATGTTAATGAGTTGTGGAGTGACCTCCCTTCCCTGGGTCAGGCCTGTGCCAGGAAGGACTCCCTCGTGGGGCTGCACCTGTGTCCCAGGAGGCCTGGCTCTGAGGCAGGGAGGACACGCACCTGCCCTGAGCTCCCTGTGGGGTTCCTGGAAGGCGTTGTACTCATCCCTTGACTGTGCCTAGCCACGGAGGAGGATGGCCCAGCTCAAGTGTCTGGAGAGTTCAGTGTAAATTAGCAGGGGGAGCAGCTGAATGAGGACAGCTTCTACCAGTCCCACAGCGTACATGGTAGAGGAGATCTCTACCTTCCTTATCCTGGTCTTCTCTGTCCCCTCCCATGAAGAGCAGGTGGGGCAGATGTGAGGTGACACTGCCACTGGTAGAGGAACTGACTCCCATCTGTCCTTGCAGCCGCGTGTGGAGTCCAGTACACTCTGGGGCTGAATGCAGCCCTTCACATTGGTAGGAGCAACATGGGCACCAGTTACGGAAGAGTGAATAAACAAAGAGATAAATACAGAATTTTGGTGTTCCAGGCTGAGCTGTCAGAGAGAAGCAAGCTGCATTCTGACTGTACTCCTTTCTCATGAAAAAAACTGAGCCTACCCAGTGCTACTGAAGCAAAGACCTTCTCTGTGCAGTGAAGTAACAGCTGGAAGGAGCTGTTTGGGAGAGGAAATGGGACACCTCTTGCTGTGTCTGAAATAGTGCTGAAGACTTGGGATCTTCTTGTGTTGTTCTTTGTTTTCTTTCTTGTTAATGAATTTTAATTAAATTTCCGTTTGTTTGTGTCCTGGACATTTTAAAAAAGAATTGTTTTGTTTTACAGGCAACTGATAGCCCACTTACAAGTTTTCTCAAAATTCTCAAATCCTCGTGCATTGTATCTGGAGCAGAAGTTGAATGCCTTATATACCCAGGTGAGGCTATTTGCTTACTTCTAGAATTGCTACCAATAAATAAACTCTTTAATATTTTAATACAGTGTCTGATACTGCAGAAACCTGTCATTTTCTAAACTCAGCCGTGATAGCTGAGAAAGGAGCTGTCCTTAAGAGAACTTTCTAACAGGCTTCACTTGAAATGAGCCACTTTAGCAAAGACCTGCTTAAGATACCTGGCTTAGTTTGCCAGGAGTGGCACATGCAAACAGATCTGACAGCAGACAAGTAGTAGTCTTCGGCAAGGTGGAGGAGTGACTGTAGAGGAAATCTGTTCCACTTCCTGCAGGATCTGGAAGAGGATTTAGAATCCAGAGCTTGGGGAAGATCCAAGGAGATTTGTCTTTGTCCTATAGTGTTTTCTGTACTAAGAGTATGGTCAGTATGTACAAGAGATCATCAAGCATCAAAAAAGAAAAAGGAATTTCTTCTTGAAGGATATTCAATTTGCTTGGTTCTTTTTTGAGGGATTTCCCTGAAGGAATTGTCAAAAGTATGACTTTGAAGAGGGATTCTAAGTCTTTATCTTACAATCCTTAAAACGGTTTTGCTTTTTAATTTTTTTAATTTTACAGGGTTGTGTTGGTTCCCAGTTGGAAGATTTTTTCAGGTCATTGGGGTTTGCTCTCACTGTTCCCAGTTTGTGTTTTCTGAAGCTGTGGGTGTTGAAAGCTCCATTTCTCAGTCCCTGAATCTGAGAATCTCTAGTAGACATCCTCTAGTAGACATCCTGTTTCAGTCTATCTCGAAGTATTGCTTAGAAAAAGAGTTGATCCATGTGTTTGCTTGCCTGTGTTCTTAGCAAAATGTTGGACAGTCATGTAAAGGTCAAATCACTGTGGGAAGAACAGGCTGTCACAAGAAGAAAGATTACTTCATCACTTACTGTTTGCATTTCTGTGTCTTAGTATGTGCATTGTCACGGCTGGTGTGTCCATCTGGCATAGGGACATCATGGCAAAGTGACCTTTATCTGTGCTGTTTGGTAGGAGACTGAAGAACTGATAAAGATGCTGCTTTATTTCTATATTTCTTAAATTCCATATTTCTTAAATTCTTTCCCCTGTCCTAATGAATCTTAAAATCATAGAATATGCTGAGTTGGAAGGGACCCATCAGGATCCCTTCCATTGAGTCCCAATTCCTGGCCCTGCGCAGGATACCCCAAAAACTAAACCATGTGCCTGAGTGTATTGTGCGAACACTTCTTTAACTCAGATAGTCTTGGTGCTGTGACCACTACTTGGTGGTGTTTAGTGCCTAGGTTATGAAGAGTCATCTTCAAGGGAGGACAAATCTCAGTGAGACTTTGCATACCAAGTCTTCTGAGTAGTTTGTGTTTGTCACAGGAAAGAAATACAAGTCTCTTGGAATGGTTTGCGTAGTCTGCTTTTTAATCCAGTCTTCTTAGATACATCGCTGGTAACTGGTTTTGATGATAAATGCGGACTGATAGGGGTCCAAAAGACAGCTATGAAAAACCAAATATTATAACCTATGTAGATAGGAAGGAAAAGTATATATGATGAAAAGTATATATGAACTATCAGCAACCGTGCCCACTTTTTATGAGTGGCAGTTGTGCATGTACATCTCGGCTTTATACTGGCAACACATACATTCTGTTTCCATTTGAAAAAGTTAGTCCAAAACCTACTTGAGCTTGTAGCCTTTGGGTTGTTTCACTATTTTCAGTGAGCACATCTGCCCCATAGATGGGGACTAATTTTCTTTCTTTTGTTATTTGCAGTTACTGTCTCATCAAGATCAGAATGTACAGAGAATAGCTCTTGACTGTATAATGACATACAAGCATCCTCATCTACTGCCATACAGGTAAAAGCTTTTATCTTATTTTAGCATCGGTGAATGAGTGTGCTGTCGTATCAGAAGCTTGCTTCAGGGTCAGTTGTATTTGGGGTCCTTTATTTGTTGAAGACACGTATGTAAGGTTTAATTTTAGCCAGCTGTGTGTTTTGTATCTAAGACAGGAAAAAAGGTCTTGAGGTTGATTAGTGTCTCTTGTTTAAGGAAAAATAGCAACACTTCCATTCTGTCCCAGAATAGTGTCAGTAGCGTTAGTAGTTCCATCATTTTCAAAGATGTCTTTTTTACTGATGGTTTATAACCACCCAAAGAAAGTGACAGCATAAAACTGTAGTTTGTGGTTAAATAATCAATTTGGACTATGTCCAGGACTTACTTGTCTACATAATTAGCTTGAACTTGCTAGTTTTTAAAATATTTTTTTATAAAAAGGTGAGAAAATAGTACTTTAATATTTTGTATACAGAAAGGATAGGTAGGTAGGTAATTAAATATAGATGCATCTGTGTGTCTATCTGTCTGTTTTTATAACCCTACCTGCCCTCAAATAATGTTTATTACTCTCAGGGAGAACTTGCAAAGGCTACTGGAGGACAAGAGCTTTAAAGAAGAGATAGTCCATTTCAGTATTTCTGAGGAGACCACAGTAGTTAAAAGAGAGCATCGACCAGATCTCATCCCTGTTCTTATGAGGTGTGTTCTGAAGCGTGAGTTCAAAAGCTTCACGACAGAGTACCATGACCTGAGATGTAATGCTGCTTCTCATTTTAAACAGTTGAGATAAACCCATGGTTAATGGTACAGTTTGATGACTTAGTTTGTGATATTCTGTATGGTTTCCTTATTAACACATTTATGTAATGTGTTATGCAAATGGTGTTTTCTTTAAAAACAGCATTTTGGTACATACTGTTTCTACTAAGGATTACAGAGAACTGTGAGGATGTTTCAGTTCACTGAGTATTGCCAGTGATTTGCAGTGATGTGAATTGTCCTGCAGGTAACCAGTTTTATACCTGAAGCTTCCAGCAGAGCTTTCATTGTAGTAGCAGAAGCTGATCTTTCACTAAGATGTTTTTGGACAATGTGTAGTAGTTCAGTGGAGACCCTGAAAGGGGAACTTTCACTTGAGAATATTTTTAAATGGAGTTTCTCCTGCAGAATAAGAGGCTGGAAAACAGATGGCTTGCTGAAAGCTAATGCAACCTCTTTTTGGTTCTTGAAGAATTCTCTATGGCAGAATGAGAAACAAAACAGGGAGCAAAACACAGGGCAAGTCTTCAGCAAGCACTCGCATGTCAATTGTTCTACGATTTCTGGCCGGCTCACTGCCGGAAGAGATACGGATGTTCTTGGATCTACTCTTTGAAGCTGTGAAGCAATTCAGTAATGGTAGGTAGGCCATAGAGACTGGGGTGTGGAATTTCCTGACCTCTAGAGATGTGGGAGGATAAATATGCTTAGTACTGTTATGTGCTTCAGTTTGTCCCTTAACCATGCCTTGAAAGGATGAAAGTAAACCCTTGGTAAAGACTAGGTTTCCCCTGAATTTCGTGTTACAAAGCACGATTGCTCCGTTTTACGTGTCCAAGGTCAGAAAAACTGAACAACTTCCCACAACTGTGCAGGTAAGCTGTTGCAGGCCAGGAATGAGCAGTGGCTGGCATAGGCTAGCCTGAGTATCATGGCAGTAAACAGAGCTTGTAAAGTGCTCTGATTCTGTAGCAGTGGGAAACATCTGAGTGTCACAGAGATGGAGACACAGAGCTGTTCTTATTTATAAAGCTGACTGTGAGGATCTGTAATTTAGGGCCAAATTACACTATTTTTCACTGAAAAATTATTCTTGATAGTGGGTGTCTTCGTGGTGCCTCCCTAGATAATTTGCTGTCCCTTTGCCTATCATAGGGCCTTGCCAGACTGCAGTCCTTCAAAGTATGTCAGAGCTGGATTTAGCTAAAGTCCTGCCTCTTGGGCGTCAGCATAGCCTCTTCAATGGTCTCGAAGTTGTGTTGAAAAACATGGGACATTTGATCCAGCAATATCTGCCTGAAATTCTACAGATTCTGCTCTGCATGACTGCTGTGGTATCCTGCATCCTCCAGCAAAGAGAGAAGGTACAGTATATGCAAACAATATACAAACACGTAAATTAAATTTCTTCTCTCCTCCTCCTCTTAGCTTGCACATATAAACAGAGCTTTACTGGTTCAGGTAAAGACAAGTTGAATGCCATTGTGGAGTAAAGCTTAGCAATTAGATGTCTGTCAAAATAGAGGCCAGTGATGCTTGTCTGAAAGTGCTACAGGGCTCAAGCAGTGCAGGCAGAGTTAACGTATTTAGAAAACTGATTTGAACCGTATTTTTGTTTGAGTTACTGAAGAAAGAGTTGGAGGTGATCTCTGTGCAGTTCCTGACTGTTTTGTGGACAGATGGGCATGAGAGAGAGATAAATGTTCTGTTGTAAAGATGTAACAAGATTTCATGGCTGGAAGTTGAAATTTTCCTTAAAGTAGAGTTTCTTGGCTGCAAGGATAAAACATTTGAGCAGGAGAAAGAGAGGTTTAAAGTTTCTTGCCTGAAGACATTAGAGCAAAACTTGTCCATGAGGTGTTTCGTTGCAGTGCTAGACCTTGGGGAGCTCAGCATTGTGGATGATCACAGCGATTGTCTACCCTGAGTGTCTCCTGTCGTGGGATACAGGAGGGACATGGATACCAGCTGTGCTTTCAGCACACTAGAAGCATCTTCAGCTCTCTGTCAGGAGTAGTCATACTAATCCAGTGTCACAATTTGGGTCCTAGCCAGGTGCCTGCAGAGCACTGCAAATGTTTTTTCCCTTGCTGAGCAATGGCTGTACATGCAGAAGGGGTCAGGTGAGGAAAACATCTTGTTAAAGATTGGTTGCACCTAAAGGTGGGTCATGTGGGCTTATTGCTGCCCTGTATGCAGGGGAGCAGTGCAGAGATCCCTGAACTCTAGTCCAGCTACTTGGGGTCTGTTGCCAGTTGTTCAGAAACTGTAACACTGAGCCAGGCTTTTCTATCTTCCTGGTGCAGAGCCTGTTCATATATTAGGTGGGAAACAAGCAAAATGCACAGTCATCACCATCACTGTGGTGTTGAAAGAAATTACGAGATGATGGACTGAGCAAGTGGGAATGAATGTTTTGTCACCATGAGCGTGTTCTTGCCAAGACCCAGCTGTGAGCATTTGAGGTTAGAACTTGCTTTGAAAAAATCCATCAAACAAAGCAAGTCCTTCCAACAGGCAGTATCGAAGGTCTCATAGTTGCCTGTAGGCTGCACAGAACCTTGTAACTGTCTTAATTTATGAAGAGGATGAGCAAATTTGAGGACATCAGCATCCCACAGTCTGACTTAAGCAGTGAATTGCATATGCCTATGTGTTTTCAATGAGGACAGGAGACAGGAGTTCTCAAAGCTGCTTCATTAGCTGCTAGGAAGGCCACATTTTGCCAGAGTTGCTACAGTAATCCTGTCATGGTTGTGTAACGTCAGGAGTGACAGTCTGTTGTTTGTCTGAACTTAATTTAGCACTTCATTAGCCCAGGGGCTGTTAAAAGCTCAAGGAAGAGTGTGAGAAGTCTGTTTATCTTGACTAATAATTGGAAGACATTCTTGGAGTTTGAGAGTAATTTATTGCGGACTGATAGTGCCTGGAGAGTTAAACATCAACTCTGACCGCTTTAAGACAAGTTATTAATTTGCCATTTCATACTGATTGTGTTCAGTATTGAGTTTCTTTATCCTCTCAAAAGCTTGATCTCAGAGAACTCTTATGGTGATTGAACAGTGGGAAACCCAAAATTACTTCACTTGGAGGTCACCATTAGCAATAGTATCCTGGTTCGTGCTTTCTTTGGGCTTTCAAACAGTTCGTTTGCCACCTGGAAGCTGACTGCACTCCATTGGTACACATTCAGCATAGCTTGGGAGGTCCTGTTGCAAGAGCTTGATTGATTCCTTTTCCGCCATCTCCTCTTTGTCTTTTTTACCTGTGATTTTGGATTCTGTGAGGTGGATCAGGATATGAACTGGAGACCCAAAAGAGCTTCAATGTCAGACAGTGGCTTTTATTTGCTCTGATGTGGCTTTATTATTTCTGAGGCTGAAGTTCATTGCCTCTGCACTGTGGAGCTACTTCATATGCTTGTGCTGCAAGCTGCATTGCATAGTATGGAAATAATTTAAGTTGCTCAGGTCAAGACTCCTCTCAGGGAGAAGAGTCAGAATGCAGCAGTGCATGAATTTCCTTACTGGAATGTTTTTCCCAAGAAAGGCTATGGAACATAACTGCTAAATGGGTACGGGAAGCACCTTCCTGTAACCAGTGCTATGACCCGCACCCCACTCTGCTGGAAGACATGATTCACATTCTTCCCTTCTCTGTTCCTCCCCGCTTCTCTTCATCTGTTGATTTCTTTTCTTCCCAGAAGATGTCAGTGTGCAAAGTACAACTTCACTTTGGAAAGCTGATTTGAGTCCTTTCAAGTGTAGAACAGAATTGTTTAAGTGTCAAGGCTGGAAATGTAATTTACTGTGGTGTAGCTTTCTGCATTGTGTCCGAAAGAGGCGGATGCTACTGTCTCAAGCATGTCAGCATGGTATTTTTATGAGCTGAAGGAGTCCTGTAGGACTGACTCAATGCAGGAACAGGCAGGGCCCTTTTAGAAAAATTTAGGTCAACTCTGAGATGTAGATTGCTACTGTGAACAAGTTACAAGAGAAGACAGAAGTTTCTGCAAAGGATATATCCGTTGTCAATGAAATTCTGCATTTAATTTCAGAGCAAGTAGTTAGTAGTTGTTCTGCAAAGGTCTTACTGGGTTGGGTTTTTTGTTGGTTTTTTTAACAGATCCAACCTAGGCTGATTAATCCACTGAAGAATTTGAGACGTCTTGGTCTCAAGCTTGTGGCAGAGTTTTTTTCTGATTATGAGACCTACGGCTTTAGTGTGGAAGAGATTGATGCAGTTTTCCATGCTGTGGTATGGCCTCAGGTAAGTACTTCTTGTTTTTCCAGATAACTTGTGTGAAACATATATCGTGCAGAAAACTCCAACTGCACTGGAGTCCATCATGTCAGCTATGTCCGTCCCTAGACTGGATGCGGCCTTGGACAGATTCTGGCATCCCAGTGTGTCTGTGCAAGACCAGTTTCTTGGCTCATGTCTGATTAGTCCTGAAATAATCAAGTCACAGATTAAAGTACAAATTAATTCATCCGAATAAAATGGATGCCATTTCTTTGTTCTTTAACCACAGAAGCAGGCTTCTTCCCTAGATGCTTCAGGGAAGCTAAATAATGTGAGTCATTTCTAGGTGCTACTTTTCTGTGTGACCGTTGTTGGGCCTGTGGTAGGGGACTGCAGAAACAAATGCTGCTGCAGGAAAGGAAGGACGCAGCAGGGTCTGTCAGTGGGCTGTGTGGTCTTGTGCCTGCCTGCCAAGAGTTCCATGTGAGCACAGTGACAAAGCACAGGCTTGTGGCTTTAATCAGAGAAATTCAGATCACCTCTGAGCTTGGAAAATGCACTGCTGTGAGATGGAGAGAGAACACAGTGTTTGAAATTAAATTGTGCTGTCTTTGTCAGTGCAGTGGCTCTGGGGTTGTCAGGGAGTGCCTGTACCAGCTGCTGGGTTGTCTCTGCTCTGAAAGCAGTTGTCTCCATGCAAAGGTTAACTGAGTAAAAGGGGCTGACTCCAAGAGTGCTCTTCCACAGAGGCTTTTGAGGTATCCAAATGTTCAACTTCCTTGCAGCAGAAAAGCCTGTTAAAGAGCACTGGTATGGTCTGTGAAACCACAGAGCTGCTTCTCTAGACATTGTGTTTGTTTGCTCCTACACTGTTTCTCTGCTCTACCAGTAACAGTATGTGATGTGTAGTAGGTGTATGTGGACAAACAGTAGATAGAATAGTACCAGGCTCTGCATATAGCTCTGTATTGCACTGGGCTGAGCAACAGGGAGGTGTATGTTCCTGGTTTGTCCGTGGAGTCTTACAGCCAGGGTGTTACGTGGGAAAAACAGTGAACATTTATTGCAGTTCCAGAGCAGTTCAGGCTTTAAGTCAGCAAAGCACTTTAAAGCTTTCAAGGAGCACTGTTTGCAAATGCTGAGGAGTAACTCTGAACAAGATGTACTATTGTTGCTAAATAGTTAGAATGCCTCTTGTCCTTATATATGTCAGGAAGACAGCTGGTTTTGAAGCTTGGATGGTAGTACGATCCAGAAGCTCCCTCTAGAGCCTCTTCTGGTGAACTCCATGAAGATTCGGTTTTGGCAAAAGAATCGTTTTGACTTGTGTGCTTTCCTTTCTTAAAACTGTAGAACTGAGGTGTGTAAAAACTTATGGAGAGGGAAAATTGTTTTAAGCCTGTTGAACCTGGAATTGGACTTTGCTGTTCTACATAGCCCAGGATTTTGCTGCAGAGGCTCAATATTGTTATTGAGCACAGCAGCATTCCTGCAGGATTGGATTAATGGTTTACTCCTCATTGTATATCATTCAGGAAATCTCTGTTTTATGCAGGGCAGTAATATTAACAGCCTTTGGGATCGGAGAAGAAGATTTCTAAGATCTTGACTACGATGGTCAGACCTGCCTTCTTTTCTGTTATGCTCAGGTCTTGAGCAAACTGAGCTAGTCTATACCCCACATGCACCATCCTGGCTACCACCCCTGGATGCACTGGAGCCTGCTCCACCTGTGTGTTCACTAATGGTGCCCTGCCAATAGTCCAGCAGTGGTCAGGGTGGAAACCCAGCTGTGTGACTTGGGTGGAGCCTGTTGGGTTGTGGAGTGGCAGAGAGGAGGGTGCACTGGGTCACTTTAGCCTGGGTCCAGTCATGAAGGAGCAGCAGCTACTGTGTGTGGCTTAGGCTGGGCACCTCTTAGGTGGGGTTGTTTCGGACACAGAACCGTGTTAGGAGATCCCATTCATGGGATGCAGTACGGTGTTCCAGCCTCTCCAGTGAGGCCATGGAGATACAGACCAGGTGCTGCAGTCAGGGCATAGGAAGTGTGGGATGAGTGAGTTCTGGGTGCTGTGCTTGAGATTTCACAGGTGTGTCCAGGAAAGGTTACTAAGTCTCGGTGGCAAATTCGAGGCTTCATGGGAATCTAGTTCCAAGGGAGGGCAAAAATGGTAGCTGGAATACTGTATAAGTAGGAGTGAGATGATCTGAGTCATTTGACAAATATTGAGGAAGTTGGGAAAACGAGGTTGAAATTACTTTTTAAAAAAGGTAAACTATAGAATGTGAGGTCTTTGTTAGAGATGAGTGGCTTTACTTGTGTTGCGTTGGTATCTGATTTTTCTCTCCTTTAGGTCTGCAGATTGGCTTCAGAGAGTCAGTATTCTCCAACTTTCCTGCTCAAACTCATTCACACCTGGAGTAAGAATCCCAGGTTAGTGTTCTTCTGGCAAACAAACCTAAGTACTTCTGAATACATAAAATACAAGGAAAAAAGAGCACACTAACAGGCTGTGAATAACTGTGTCCAAAACCGTATTTTCTTTTTCCATTAGACTGTTATTCTTTTGATAGCAGTCAAAGTGGCTGGGAAGTTTTCCAATTTATACAAGTACTCACTTTTTAATAGACTGTTTTTCCCATATATTAACAACTAAGTTCATATGCAGCCCAAACCCATCTCAGAGGTGAGGAGGAGGTCTGACTTCTTAGGATATGTCCATCTTGACCAATGACTTCTTAGTCTTGCAAGGTGGGAAGTCAGTTTTACAATGTATAATTTCATTCATGTTTTTGTGAGTGTATATTCGTATGTTTTTGTGAGTCTATTTCTTTCTATTTTATGAAAGAGTATGGGCAAAGTCAGCATAGAATCTGTGACTGAGTCTGTTATTGAAAGTTGTGAAAGAGCTTTTTTTGATTCAGACACTCTGAGAAGTTCCAGTTCAACTGTCTTGAGTGATTTTTGCCTCTTCCACAGACTCACTGCTTTTCCTTTGCTAAAGTACCTGGTGTTTCTTATAAGACACCTCATTTGTAGGCATGAAGACCTTATATACAAACTTCTATTAAAAATTGTATTGGATCACTAGGTTAGGAGCAGACTAAGAGTATACTCAGGCTGTGGAGAAAGGATTAGGTTTAGATGATGCTATCTTGAAGCAAGAAAAGGGTCTTGATAAGCTCTCAACCTCCATTCATTTTATTTTTCATGACACTGTTGTTCTGGGTTTTTTGTGCTTTTTTGTTGATCGAAGTGGAAGACAGTCATTATTTTTTTGTGCGACTTCTTGCACAGAAGAATTATAAGCTGAAAATTTTGAACCTAATTTTCAGTGAACCTTTTTATAATCTTTCTCTCAGGTATTTCCCTTTGCTGGCCAAGCAGCAGCCAGATCACCCAGAGAGTGATATACTGTCAAATGTGTTTGCTGTGCTGTCAGCCAAGAATCTGTCTGAGGCCACATCCAGTCTTGTGATGGACATCGCTGATAGCCTTCTCAACAGCCCAGATTTTGAACCCACGGAGCAGGTTTCCAGTTTGAGCGTGACTGGCTGTGTTGTCATGGTCACTAGAGATGTGACAGAAGGTATGCCTGCCTGAGAGTTCTGAGGGACCTGTTGGGTGCTTTGGATGGAGGTGTTAGATTATGGTGAGGTTGTCTATGCTGGCTAAGAATACTGGGGAAGAGGACCCCCCTGGCAGAGATGGAAACGTCAATGTACAAATTTGTCTTGTTGTGCTCCAGAACTGTAAAGTCCTGCTTGTTTGATGATTGATGAGATCCACATTTGAGTGTCAGGGTTCTGAGCATGGAGAGATTCCTTATGAAGAGGGAAACGTTGACCTGTTCTGTCTGTGAAGCTTTGACAGATACAAGTTCAAGAACCGCATTGCTGACTTGGCTCTGTGCCTAACACCACGTTTTATATAAAGGCCCCCTTCCTGTATGCACGTGATTTGATATTTAGTCTGTGCTCCCTGACAAGAAAGACCTGGCATCTTTGAGAGTTAGTAGGCAGGAATAGTAGTGTGCTGTGTTTGATGCTGTAGAAACATCATTCACTGCAACACTCAGAGCTAGTGGAAAGGAGCATGTGCCCTTGTTATGGCAGCTTTGATTTTACACAAGAGGTCAGTGGTAGAATAAAGAAAACCACATCTACAAATGCTCCAGTCATTTTAGGAGATGTTACTACTATTGAGGAGTGTCTTTGGTACCTTTTGATAAGCCTACATTTAAGAGGGCTGTTACTGAAATCTGTGAGGAGAGTGGTGTGTGCTTTCTTTGATCCCATCTCGGACACATTAGACTTGGTCTCAGCAAGTGCTGGTGCTTGTTCCCAGCCGCTAGCTGCCCTGGACATTCATAGCTCCCATTTATTTATTCTTCCACTGATGAAGCCTCCTTTGTCCTAATTTCCCCTTTGTGTAGGGTTGGATCTCCCTTCTGTTTCTTGCAGCAGTGTTTCTTGGGTGTTGCTAACTGTTGTATCTTTTACAGAGCCCCTCAGCCTAGGTTGCCGGTTGGTCCTGCCTCATGTTCCTGCCATACTTCAGTACTTCAGCAAAACAATGTTAAACGTGGAGAAGGTGAAAAAGAAGAAGTATAGAGGTCAAGTCAGCAAAGAGCTGAGCATACTTTCCAAGTAAGCGATTCTTAGAGCTCAAAGCCATTAAAAAACTGGAAGGAGGGAGGAAGAAAGAGGCTTATTGTAATAGGTTCCAAATTAAAAAATGCTATGTCTCTAGCTATTTAAATTTACAACAGTTGTAAATACCTGGATCTGTCATTGACCTTGCAAGTTGCTGGTGACAGGTGATAAGTTTTCAGAAGTTGATTCGAGCTGTTTTTGTTGCTGGTACTCAAACCTAATGTCTCTTGAGGGTAGAAAAAGGTGCAGAAATGCCTGCAGTCATGTGGAACTGAATGCTTGGGCTGGTACTGTGAATTTGGTAGGTACGCTCCATTAGCTTGGATAGGCTGACAAAGCCCTGTGAAATGAACTAGTGCTGACAGAGTTTTTCTTTGCTCTATAGTGGTGATTGAAATGATAGAAAAGAGTAAATTACCTTGTCCAATTGTACAGGATCAGCAAATTTATACAAGAAAAGAGTCAGAATTCAGTGCTTGTGAGCCTTCTCCTCCCTTTCCTTTATCAGAGTAACATGGAGCAGGTAGGTAAAAATTATTTCCTCCCCCTACTAAACATGTTTTTCTTTTAATAAAGTATATTTGTTTCTTTAAGATACAGTTAAAAGTCTTACTGATTACATGCCATTTCTCATTACTAGCCTGATGTCAAGTTTTCGCATGTTTGTAGTTGCTCAGAACGCGGTGCCACTGCATGTTGATGTGCACTACTCACCCAGAGATGCCAGTGTCCAGACTGGTTCTGTTCCCCCTTTTCATGGGGAAGGTCTGCAGAAGTTATAATGCAGTCTTTACCTTCTTCATCACTGTAGTCAATCCACCAAATTCCTTGCAGAGTTTGAAATAATTGCTTTTCTTCACTGTGGATTTTATGCACCCCAGATCCAAGGCCACAGCATCAGGACAGCAATGTGAATATATATGGTTGAGTATATAGTACATGTGGTATACTGGGCAGCGCTGCATTAGTCTGCTGCAGGATGAAAGGCAACGGCAAACTGTGTACAGTACTATTTTGGGGTTTTAAATCTGTGAATCATTAGGAGACCACATGTGATTTCTGTTGAGGGAGATCGTACAAGAGCTTCTTCACTAGGCAGTGCCCGAGCACTGGAACAGATTGCCCAGAGAGTCTGTGGAATCTTCCTCACTGGAGGTACTCAAGAACTGTCTGGGTGCAATCCTGTGCCATGCGCTCTGGGATAACCCTGCTTGAGCAGGAAGCTTGGACCAGATGACCCCCATGGTCCTTTCCAACCTGACCCATTCTGTGATTCAGTGAAGTATATGGTGCTGTTAATGTTCATCTCACATACTCATGAGACTACTTTTTAAAGCTCTATTAGTTCTCCTGACCGTTGAGTCTTGTGGAAAGACACATAAAAGAAGTCTTTATCGTGCTGACAGTCATCTCTTAAGACTGTGTTGTTTCTAATTGAAAGGTTGCAAGTGCTTCTGAGAGATTTGATGATTGCATTGTGTCCTTCGAATTCTTTGTTCTCGTTCAGTATCTCTGATCTGAATAAAGTACAGCAATGTTCACTTTGTGTCTTGAAATACGTCCACAGGAAATGAAATAATCTTGTGAGGTTTCTGTATTTACTGAGAGTTATCTGTCTCTTTCAGGGTACACAAATTGACATTCTGGAGACAGTGCAGAACTTACTGAGGCATTGCTCAAACCCTACAAGCTTTCTCAAACCACTGGCAAAGCTTTTTTCTGTCATCCAGAACAAACTGTCTCGAAATAAGTTGTGCTTGGTATTTCAGGTATTGCATTTCTACATCTTTCTGTGCTTTTTTTTTTAACTTGTTCTAAGAGATCAAGAACAAAGTAATAGCAGTATTTATCTTTGTACATGACTTTAAAAACCTTTTTAATCTACTTCTTGTGTTAAGCAAAAGTAGCAGAATTCTATGTGATAGAAATTGATGAGCTGCACAAAGATTTGTAAAAGTTTTGGCTTACAGCCTGGTTGATGTGAGCCTCACCAGGGATCTTTAATGTCAGAGAAGCC
The DNA here is from genome assembly GCA_013397725.1 of Rhagologus leucostigma. Classification (NCBI taxonomy): domain Eukaryota; kingdom Metazoa; phylum Chordata; class Aves; order Passeriformes; genus Rhagologus; species Rhagologus leucostigma. The sequence goes on from VZTD01001751.1 coordinate 56,910, forward strand.
AAATAAAGCACTTAAACTGTAACAAATCCTGTATATTGATGAAATAAGGATGGATTTCAGTATCCTGAAGATGATTTTTATTTGTATTCTTCTCTCACCGTTTATAGCAGGCTGTTTTGTATTACTTTGAAGTGACTTACATAACTTCTTCTTAGCAGGAAAACGCAGGAAACATTCAGTTTAGATATTTAGAAACTTAGGACCTTAAAACACGTATCCTCCAACTTACAGAAGAAAGGTTCTTATGAAGGTTCTAACAGGAGAAAGACTAATGCTGTTGCTTTATTTATTTTTTGTCTTAGGTGGTAAAGTCTTGAGTTATCCAAATTTTTAACAACTATAAAAGTTAACTGGGTTTTTTTATGTTTCTTTTTAGACTTTATCTGAGTTGGACAGTAAGTTGAAGTATATTACTGATGTTGTTAAGGTATGCACAGTTTCTTTGCTCCCTTTTCCCCCCAATATTGTATGATCATGTTTCTGTCATTTTTCGTTAACGACTTGTTGCTCTGTCTTAGCTGAATGCCTTTGATCAGCGACATCTGGATGATATCGACTTCGATGTGCGTCTGTCAGCATTTCAGTCAATCACAGCCCACATCAAGGAAATGCAAACAGTGGATACTGACTTCCTCATCCCTGTCATGCACAACTGCTTCTATACCATCCAGGTTGGCTGAATATTCCTTCTCTTGCTTTGTGCGCTACGTGTCCATGATGAATCTAACTTTCAGCTTACTTCCGTTGACCAGTTTCTGGCACCGTGTAACATCCAGAAAGTACATTTAGGTATTCTTATGAACATCTTTTTGAAGTTTTGTCTGTTTACGTTTTCAACTGTTGTGTCCCAAAAGGAAAACACAGTGCAGCAAAAGTTTCTGTCAGTGAGCCCTGAAATGTTTGTACTGTATAGAAGGCACATTACAGGATTGAAAGGCTGATTTTCTGTTTGTTGCAGCATGTTCTGGTTGTGTGGGCCTGCTGGTAAATCTAAAAGGATTTTTCCTGATGGGTAGGGTGGGCATTAATTTGGGACTAGAACTTCAATAGGAAAGCTCTCAAGAGTTTCTGAGTCTCTACAGGCCTCGTTATGTTGTGTCCGGTGGTTCTGTTCTGTCGAGGCTTTTGGGGAGATAAAGGTGTCATATCCAGACTCATGTGGTGCCATTTCTTCATCCACTCAGCTCGGGGATATGGCTCTTAGTGACAACGCAAGTCTTTGCTTGACCAGTTTCATCCACCGGCTGGCAGAAATCAACCACACGGAAGATGAGTACAAGGAGCTAATCCAGCACACTCTCCTGGAGTCTGTGAGAAGGGGTCTGAAGAGTAAGACTGAGGTAAGGCAGTGGTGTCTGATCACACATTTCCAGCTATCTTCAGGATAATGAGACGCTTTTGGGGTGAGTTATCAAAGTCCCCTACTGGGATAAGAAGTGCAGGTACTCACTATAAACTTATCCTTCATTTGAAACCTTAAAAAAATCTAAAAAATTATAGAAATTAACTGTATTTCTTTGCTGTTGTTCAGCTTTTCTTAGCTGTAACTCGTTCTTTGGAGGGGAGGCTTCAATTTGTATGCAGTCCATAATAGGTGCATTTGTTGTTACCAAAAATTAGGACACGTTTGACAGAAACACTTGTAAATGACAGCACTGCTGTTCTGAGTGTGTAGCAGCTTCTCCACGGGGTACTAAACATTCACTGCTTGCTGTTTGCAGAGCATCCAGCAGGACTACACATCACTGCTTTCCTGCCTCATTCAGACATTCCCAGCAAATCCTGAATTCCAGGATTTGGTCCAGCTGACCAACCGCCATGATCCTGACATGGACTTCTTTGAGAACATGAAACACATGCAGGTAAAAGACAGCAGGCATTTCTTAGTGCCTCTCTCCCCCTGCCAAGCAAAAGCATCTTACTGTGAGGATATGTTTTGCAAAGCATATGTGTGTTGTCTGCAGAGAAATTGAACCTGTATCATTAGATACCATTACAAAAAAGAGGGACATGGGCATCATCAGGAGTGACTGGAAGTCAAAGTCATGTTTCTATCTAGAAATTTCTTGGGTTTACATTAGCCCACAGTCAGCAACATCCTGAAGATCCCTTTGACATAGGCAGGGAATGGTCCTCTGTTTTTTCTGGCCTGTTCCCTGCTACTCTCAGTCTGGAGTCTCTGCAGCTCCTTCCCATTCACAAACCTTTGCAATATAAATGTTACACAAAGCCTGGTCTCCTGGTTTTTCTTGCGGTGTGAAAATACATTTCTTCTGCTTTCAGAGATGTAATCTGAGAGAATCTTTGCTGTATCTGCAGTTATATGCAATGTCTTAAGTTTTTAACTTGTAATTTTGTCCGGTCTTTGCATCGCATTGCAGCAACTGCTGTTTGCAGTTGCCTCCCTTGTCTAATACCTGAAGATAGCACAGTCTTATGGTTGTGAATTCACAGTGCCATTGAGTTGGAATATCTGTTGAGGCAAAAGGCTAGTGAAAGCCCAGAGACGGAAGAAAAAGGCATGCTTTGGAAGCAATTATAATTATGGCATTACTTAAAACTGGGACATTTTCAGAACTGCTGGATGTCGGTGCTCTCTCGTGCTAGCTGTGACTCAAGCACCACCTCATTCACTGTCTCCCATGTTTGACTCAGATCCACAGGAGGGCACGAGCTCTGAGGAAACTGGCAAAGCAGCTCACTGAAGAAAAGCTTGTGCTGTCTTCTAAATCCCTCCAGAACTACATCATGCCTTATGCTACAACTGCCATTTTTAGTGAAAAAATGCTTAAGGTAGGCTCTTTTAATTGAACGCATCCACTTGAATATTTTTGCCTTAAAAACCTAACCACTTTAGAAGGCTGATATGTTTGTGAAATGACTGTCTCCATTGCAGACAAAAGTGCTGTGCTGATTTTGGTGGCAGAAGGAGGGTTTGGAAAGTGCAGATTCGGTCTGGGCCAAATCCTATATCTGCTAAACTTGTCCTTCTTCTCGAAGGTTGATCTCTTAACTGTTTGGGTTGGGGTTTTTTGTTTTGTTTTAGTTTTTTACTTGGGGTTTTATTTGTCTTCATTTTTTGTAATCAGCTTCTTATTTTTTCCCCTCTGCCTCCAAACTGCTGTCTTCCTGTTTAGTTGTGAGATTAGTTACTCTTTGACAGTAGACTGTGGGAATATAGGCTGTGCCTAGTAACAGAGGTGGGAATAAATACAGTTTTCTCAGGATTTAGAGGGAAACTGCAGGAACTGGCTGAAAACATCTGAAATCAATGGCAGCTTTGTAATTAAAATTTGATGAGTGACATTTTGTTAGTCACTTTCCATACATTTTATTGAAAATATATGCAGTGAAATTACTTGTAATGTCAGTGTGGATAGGCTTTCCACCTGTGGCTTTGAAAAGCAAAGTTTCAAACTTCTGTAGTTCCCTGCACACTATCAGGAGAACAGCAGACCTGCTTCTATCAAGCCAAGTAAATGTCTAATTTGCTTACTGTCAGAAATACTCTTCTGAAGCTGAAACAATTAGAGCTCAGGCACAGGACCAGCCCCTGCAGCAATGCAGACTGTGCCCCTCAGTAGAGTGACTGAGTTGCTCTTCGACCAGAGGGCAGTAAAATGCGTTGATTGAAACTTTGGTGAGGAAACACACACATTTTATTTCACATCTAAATGGGTTATAGTTGATCAGCATGGCCCAGCAATGTGCCATGTGTCCATGGTTGCATGCCTTGACTGGTTCTTAGTTCTTAGCACAAATGAGCCCATAGGTTTAAGTTTGTGAGAAAAGTTAAATGTGTGTAGAAATACTTGGAGGAAGTGGGTCTGGAGATCTGCATGATGGACTGTGATTTTTTTTTTCTAACTTGGTGCTCAGGAGGAGATCTAAAAACGCTGGATCCCAAGCATCCTCACTAGACAGACGTTACTTCTGTCTCTTGTTGCTTTGAGAAGAGGATGCTTTAGGCACACGACCATTGTGAATGCTAACAGCAACTGAATTTCTCTCTTTTGAGCAGCATGAAAATATGGTAACAGCCTCAGTTGAAGTTGTTGGAGCTGTCTGCCGACATCTTTCATGGTCAGCATATTTGTACCACTTAAAGCATTTCATCCATGTCTTGCAAACAGGACAGATCGGTACGAAGCTGGGAGTCAGGTGGGTACTGTGAGCAGTGCTGCTCTGGGTTTCTCCAAAGACTGCTAAGGCAAAATTCAGTATTTTTGGGGGCATCATATAGATTTTAGCCTCTTCCCTGAGATGAGAGATAGGTGGCTTTGAGGTGGACTTAGGCAAGTGAAGGTGGGCAAGGCCTTGCTGCCTGCAACTATGAAGTTTTAACAGGTCATTACTTTCTTACACCATTTCTCACTGAAATGAGATGCATGGCATCTCATGCATGGCAGCGTTAGCAGCTTCTGCATCTGTCAGGCTATCCCTGCTCTTGGAACACCTCCATTGCTCCAGTACCACTCTCTGTGATGTTTCACAGTGAGCTAGCTCACAGAATGCATGTAGCTGAGAAGTAGCAGTTTTTATTTTCTGGGGTTTTTCAGGATAAACCTCCTTATGGTGCAATGTCACTAAATCTAATGTTTTCCAAAAACTGTTTTTAAGATTTTTCTGTTGTATTTGTATATTCATCTTCTTCTTTTGTGCAGAGGGCTGATCTTTCTTCGTGTTTTCCTTCTGCAGCTTGTTAGAGACAGTGCTGGAAGCCTTTCACTTCGACCATAAAACACTTGAAAAGCAGCTTGTGAGCATTGACAATCAAGGTGAGCTTTTTGTGCCTGCTTATAGAAACACTACCTCAAACTGCTCAAATGCAGCTAATCAAAGTTTTAACTCTTGGTCTACTCCCATCTTTTTAAAATGTGCATACTGGAAGTTAGTGTTGACTTGTCTCCTCAGGAACAGAGCAGACTTTCCTCCTGTGTGTTGACAAAGTCAGGAGAGGTGTAGGGAATCATCTCCACATTACCACTCCATCCCAGGCATCTGTAAGCCAAAACAGCCCAGAACCTGTGTGGTTCTCAAGGTCTGCACCCGCCATGTGGCTGCTGGCACACCTGAGTTTTTTGTCCGTGATGTTGGCTGCTCTCATGGTTATCTGCAGCCAAGATGTCCTCACCTTTCTTCCTTCGCCATTTCATGGGAAGAAGTCATAGTTTCAGCTTCTTCACCATTGTGGTTACCTACGTTGGGACCTTTGGGTGGAGGAGGAGGATATCTCACAGGTGTGCTTGTCAGTACCTCCTGCCTTGTGAAATCCTCAGTTGTAAGTGGATGGCAGTTCTCTACAGTTCAAGACCTTTGCTAAGCTGACTACAGGGTTCAGACACAGAGTAACGTAGTCTTTCCTTTAAACCTGGCATTGAGTGGTGGTTATCAGAAACCAGCAAGCCAAAGCTTCGTTACCCAGTAGAAGCCTGATGCTTATTGGTGATTTGCTGTCACTGGTGATAGGTAGGAGCTTTGTCTAGAACCAAGCTATCACAAGAGTCTCAATTAAGGGCTCAAGTTTTGTGTTCTCCTTTATTTACCTGTCCTTTTGGCGATTACTTGATAGAAGCTGCTGCCATGGACCTTGAGCCAGTGGTGGAGGTTGAAGAAGCCATGGAGCTGGAGCAGAGTGAAGGGGAAGAGGAGGAGGTTGAAGAAAAGAATGGGAAGAATCTCTCTGAGAATCCAGCAGAACCTGAGAAAGCAACTAAGCCATCTGAAAATGCTGAACAAGCGACCAAACCTGTTTCGTTCTTACCCCGAAATAAAGAGGAACTGGAGTGTCTGATCAAACACATTCAAGAAACAGTTACAGTCAACATCTTGCCTAAATTGCACAGGTGTATTGTTGCAAAGGTGAGGAATTGACAATTGAAAGGACTTTTGTAGGCCTGTGCTGCTACTTTAAAGATTGGGATACTACTTCAGAGCCAGTGAAAACGCAACACATTAAAAAAAAAAATAGACGCAACTGGAGAGAGACCATCTGAAAGCACAAAAACGGCTTCATGCCCTTTGCTGAGTCGTGGAGATTACTGACAGACCCTCTGGTCAGTGTGGGTGTGGTGTCTTTACTTCCCTGCTGAGAACTGTCTCAAACTGCATAAGTGAAATGATTTCACTTCGTGCAACCTCTTAAACAGTTCTCAGCCACTTGCTAGCACCAGCCTAGTTTCTGTATTGAAAACACAGGGCTTTATCTCACCTGTCCTTTAACTGTCTGGGTTTTTCCTGCAGTCACCAGAGGATAGCAGCCTGCCATACTGGCCTCTTCTAGGGTTTGCTGAGAAAAAACAGGATTTGTTTCTGTATATTAAAAGTGCATTGTGTCTTGCTCTCTTAAAAAGGTTAAAAGAGACGAGGAGCACAAGCTTGTGAAATCCAATGTTGTGAATGATGATGAGGTAGTTCGTGTTCCATTAGCTTTTGCAATGGTCAGAATGATGCAGTGTCTTCCCCAAGAAGTGATGGAAGCTAACCTACCAAGGTAAATCCCAGTGGAGCTCCTTAAATGCTGTTCGTTGTGCTGGGAATGAGTGCAGGCACCTTTCTCAAGCTGTGGTTACGTACAAGGCTAAAGGCCAAGAGGAACATCCTAACAGACCTTAAATACTTCTTTTGGAAATTCCTGTTCCTAGTGATATGCATCTCTGCACCTCAGCATTTGACTTCTGTAAATCCTTACCTAAGAGCAGAGCTGTGAATCAAGGTGCAGAGGCAGGGATGGTTGTGCTGGGGAAAGAATAATGTACAGAAAGAAAGGACAATCAGTAAAATACCCTGAAGGACAGTAGGTGTGTGTATGCCTGTAAAACCTCTCTGTGAGACTGGCTGTGAGTACAGCTGTGGTTGTGAAACAGGCCTGAAAAGCAGCCTCCTTAGCAGTGTAATTAGTTCGGCTCTGCTTGGAGATGAACAAAGCTGTCTGTCTTTGTTTCCAGCATCCTGCTGAAAGTCTGCACATTCCTGAGAAACAGATTTCAGGAAATACGGGACGTTGCCCGTAACACCCTCATTAAAATCATGGAAGTGTTGGGAGTGCACTACCTTCTGTACATCTTAAAGGAGATGCGGTCTGCGCTCATCCATGGGTACCAGGTAATGCTGAAATTCTTCCTCTTCGGCTCTCTGTATGCTTTTTTTAATGTGTTAGGAGGAGAATCCAAAGGGAAGTTGCTATTGAAATTGTTTTGCACTGGTAGAATAGCTTGGTATAATGCAAGAAAATACTGTTGCTAATGCCTACATCGGTCTTTGTTATGCCAAGTGTCAAATAAGGATATGTACCCTCAAAGAACTGAGAGTCTAAGCCATTTGCCTAGTGAAGAGTTGAGCTATGAAGGGGAAGGACAAATTTCTGGTTCCAGTAAGATTTAGAAGAAATCTTTCAGTAAGTTCATGAGGGCTAAGCAGTTTCTGAGGGGAGTTGCACAGAGACTGCACAGACAATATGTGGTGATGCTAATTGGTGGCTTGCTTCCTAGATCCAGAGCCAAGGCTCTGACTATTAATTCATCTTTCCTCTTTCCATGGTTTGGGTTAAGAATTATTTTTCATATGAATTACCACAGTGGAGTAATGTGAGCTTCTAGCTGCTGTAACAGTGAAAGCACCAATTAGAGCAGCTTAAATATATCAGTAAGAGCACTGGGGAGAGAGGAGATTCCAGCCCTCTTGCCAGCACACGCTGGGACAAGGATCCTTTTCCTGCTGCTGCTACATGGATTCTCATCCTCCCAGTGGTTTTTTTTCCTATGAGAGCTCAAGTGCAGTGTGTGACTTGTGATGTCTCTGCTATGGGAGTGTCCCCATCCAGTATGATTAAAGAGGTCAGTGCAAAAGTTCGGAAGCATGATGCATTCTCTTTTTCTCTAGCTCCATGTGCTGACTTTCACTGTGAACCTGTTACTGAAGGGCCTTACGACCAGGCTCAGTGCTGGTGATTTGGACCCCTGCTTAGATATCCTGATTGAGGTAAAAGCTATTCAAGACGGAAAGAAAAAACATCATGAAGTGCTTGGGACATATTCTGGGAGGGGAAGGTTTTGTGTAGATTGTCTCTGACTTGGTGGCAAACCAGGCTGTTGTGTGTGTACTGCCAAGGAAGGAGACTGTTTTATACTGAGGCATCAATAGACCCCTTGTAGAAGGGAATTAAGAGAAGAGGGAAGCCAGGTATCTCTGGGCTGTATCCTGAGCCCTGCATCCTGAGAGGGGATGGATTAAAGATTAAGACACCTAACTGTGTTTTCCTGTGCTCTGAATGGCTGAGCAAGTCAGCAGACATCTACTCAGCGCAGTCCACAGAGCCCAGGAATTCAGCTGGCCACACAGATAGGGTATATTGGGATGTATTGATCTGACTGCAGTCCCATTCCTTGTATCACAACACCACAGAGGGGTGTGAGAACAGTGTTCTCATCTGGTGTGCTTAAACTAGGATGTTTTACGTTGACAAAGGGAAGAGACATGATTCGTAGGAAACCTGGAGAATTGTTTTTTCTGTGAGTGGGGAAAAATTGTATTGTTCTGTTGCTACTGAAGGAACCTGCTTTTCTTCTCTTATTCACTTCTCTTGCCTGTTTTCCAAAGATTTTCAACCAAGAGTTGTTTGGGAATGTAGCTGAAGAGAAGGAAGTGAAGGGAATTGTCTCCAAGATCATGGAAGCACGCAAAAACAAGAGTTACGATTCCTATGAAATTCTTGGAAAGTTCATAGGAAGGGGCCAGGTGACAAAACTTATTCTGCCACTGAAAGAGGTAAGAAAAGTCAGACAGAGTCTCTCTTAACTTTGAGCACTCTCGATTCTGTAAGGTGATTCTAGAGCCTCTGGGTGGCTACTTTGAAATCACTTATGGAATCTTGCTTTGGCTTCCCATTTTCCTTTGGGAAAGCAGTGTGCAACCAGCTCATAAAATGAGACTTTACTATTGATGTCCAGGGTGGGGAGTGGCATTCTGGGAAGCTTTTAAGCACTGCTAGAGAGGAAACATCCCACTTTTTGAGTTTTCCATGCACTCTCTGTCTGCCCACTCTTGTTTCCTCTGGAGCTTTGAAGTCCTGCAAGGCTGCTCTGTGGTTTAATCTCTTGTGCTTGAAGGAAATGTCAACAAAATGTACCTAGGGTCTATCCCTGTGCAATAATTGCCTTTTCAAAGATGCAGATTTTTTAGCAGAGTGCAAGCTCACACAGGAATGGAGCCCTGGTTTGCTCATTAGCTCTTGTGTCCTGGTGGCAATAGGTGAACTGGCTGGAGGCTGACAAGAGGCTGGAGAGGAAGGGAGGGATGTTGGTGCAGAACTGAGGCAATGGGATTCTGTTCACATAAAGAGCTGGGGACTATGACAGCATGTGATGAGAGAGAAATTGCTCTAGGTTTTCCCATGATTTCTGAATACAGGTGACAGATGATTGCAATCATGCTGGCTTCTTAAAGTCTTGTGGTTGTACCTTTTCAGACTCTGGAGAGCACTACAAGCTTGAAGATAGTCCGGAAGGTGCATGAGGCACTGCGTCACATCATGGCAGGGCTGATCTTCAACTCAGACATGAATGCAGAATCCCTCCTCCTCCTCAGCCATGGTCTCATCAGTGAAAATTTGCCTCTGCTCACTGAGAAGGCCAAGTGAGTTCCAGGATGTTGTTCAGATGGTCTCTTATTGGTTGGGAGGTTTGCTTGCAGGAATGGCAGTTCTCAAATCCAACTGATCAAATGCATGAGAGTTTCCTTGCTTTCATTTCTCTTTTGTTTTCAATGTAATTGAATTATTTGGGCAGTCAGAGGGCAAGGAGAAAGCTTAGTAATGGGAGTTAGCATTTGTTGAAATTGTGGAAGTCCACTCTTGCGCGTGCTCAGGACCTTCAGCAAGGCTTTTTCACTGCCTGATGAGTTGATAACTTAGAATGAAGGGACAAGGGACAGTGTTTAGAAGCAGGCTACAAACATTTCCATGGGGCCAGGAAAAAGAAAAAGTATGGGCTTTCACTTTATGGCTTTGCTGCTGGGGCAGAAGATGAGGAGAACCACCAGATTTTCACTCCATCTGGTGGTGTCACTGCTCAGAGCTGGGTTTGGGTGTCCTGCATTTCCCGTTACGTAGGCCGGCTTTCTCTAGGATCTGACAGCTGTTTGCAGACTTCTCAGAGCAGTGTTTGTAAGCCATCAATAATTGAAGTAACTATCAGTAAATGAAGAGCAGGGGGCAGCGGCAGGAAGTATATTAGCTTGAAGGGACTTCCAAAGTTGATCTGTGCACTGAGAAGAAAAAAGTGAGGATGTTATACAAATGATTGTGTGTTTGTTATCTCTAGAGTAGTGGCATTGTTCTCAAGTCTGAGTCCTGCCTGTCGTGATGCTTTCAAGTTGGTTTTATTTCATTGTGGTCCTTCTGTGACCTGCTTTTGCTTGCTTTGTGGGAAGCAGCTGAGCATAGTTCAGCTGTTTTTACTCCCAACAGCAAGATTGTTGTGGAGAGGGTTGGTATCTGAATATATTCCTTTGCCATACATGCACTGCTTTTCAGGAAGAAAGTTACTCCTCCTCCAGATCCTCGGCTGCAACCAGAGAGCTGCCTGCTGCTCCAGCCCACTCCCACAAGAGGAGGGCAGAAAGCACGTGTCAGCAGCAGGACTAACACATATATCCTGGTTGATTCAGGACTTCGGGTAAGAGCTCCTCAGATACAAAACTGCATTCAAAATTTTGTTAGAAGTATGCGAAGGAAAGTATTCTGGATATATTGTTTTAATAGCACAGCCATTAGCCTTAACTTCATTTTGCATATTGTAACTCCAGTGGTGCCTCTTAGAGAGCTATAAAAAGTGCTCAGCCTGTTGAAATATTTGGGTGGGATATGGCATAAATTCTACTATAACCTAAAACAGTGGTGGAACCTTACTTGACTCTTGAGTTCCAGCCTGACTTTGAGATGAATGTCCTGATTTTTCTGTGACAGCTACTGCACATGAGCCTGAAGAGGTCCAAAGTAAATTCTTCTGAGGAACATGCTTTGGAAATGTTAGACCCTTTTGTTCAGCTGCTTATAGACTGCCTGAAATCTATGGATGTCAAGGTATAGTTCTGAGCTGAAGTCTGTCTGTTCTGTCTGCCCTAATAAGAAGAATCCTGCCCACAAATGTCATCTTGCAGTTGACTTGCAAGAGAAGAGAAAGCCACCTGTTTTTCAAACCTGATTTAATAGGTGTACAGATTAGGTTGTTTGAGGACATGTAATCCCAAGTGGGAGGAAGGCTTGTGGCCGACGGAGGACTGAATGGTCTGCTCCATGTTGCAGGTTCAACTGTGGGCAAATTCTCCTAGAGAATATTCATACAAGGAATTTACAGACTATCTGTGAGGATGTTCATGAGAGCCTGTAGCTGCTGGGAGCAGTGTTGTCACAACTGTGTTTTCTTTTGATCCAACTCCAGTGTCTTTATTCCTAGCACTGTAGGCAGCCACCTTTTGGGACAGCTTTTGGTTTGAGTGAGCCTAGGGAATCTGTTAAACTTGGAGTTTCCCAGGAGTGGAAGGCATACCTCATACCTTGTCAGATACTTGGAGGGCGGCTTTCCATGTCTTAAAGGCAACTCTGCTTCAGAAAGAGTTCTTGCCATCTACTGAAACAGTTCTGTGTTAATGTCTTTACCTAGTAGAATCAAAGTTATAGAATATTGGAGTGGCAGATAGTGCTTTTTAGAACTGAGAAATTCTTTGTATTACCTATGAATGGTTTGAAAGAGGTTGGGTTTGTTAGCTAATTGCCTTTTACCACAGTTGTAGATAGTCTGACCATGTCTGTAAAAGAGTGAGAGAAGAGTTCTCTCAGTGTCACTGTACCCATGTGCTGTCTTTTGGCTCTTTATTCCAGGTGATAACTGGTGCTCTGCAGTCCTTGGTATGGATTTTAAAGTTCCCTTTGCCTTCTGTCGGTACAAATATGGAGTCACTGATCAAGCAGCTTTTCCTCTTGCTGAAAGAGTTTGCCAAGACAGGAATAGCCAAAGGCCAGAATTTCCACCTGGTTGTGAGCTGTTTCAAAGTAAGTCAGACCCAGCTCTGCTTGTTTCTGCTTTAGGATTAACTTTCTAGAATGAGACTCTTCCAGCTACAGATCCCTCCTGCAGCTGTCCCTGGAGAGGTAGTCTGGAGATCACAAGCTAGTGAGGAATATGTGGCCGTGCTGATTCTCTCCCGACTACAAACTTAAAGAAAGTTACCCCCCGCAAATGCACAGCTTGCATCTGAAGAAATGTCTTTATAGAAACATGTTTGCCTTCTTTCTTCATTATAGTAGTATCTTGTTCCACCCAAGTAAATCCTGGTAACTTGTGAGTTACCAGTGAGACAATGGGAAGTGAGACATGGGAAAGGGGGCAATTCACTTGTTTAGCTTTTGTCTCAAAATTGCCATCTGAAAGCAAAATGTGATGAGAATAGTGTTGGTCACATGTTCTAGAGCAGCAGTTTGTCTTTTCAAGCTGAAGTGGTATAAATCAAGTCAGACTTTGGTGTGGACTTTTATTTTATGGCACTGCATGTGTATTGACAATGTGCAATTTGATTTTGTAGTGTGTAACGATACTTGTGAAGAATGCAAAGAGTCAGATAACAAGCAAACAGCTCCAAGTGTTGCTTGGCTTTGCTGAAGAAGACATTTATGATTCATCACGCCAAGCCACTGCCTTTGGCCTTCTCAAGGTATTTCTGTGCAGCAGTCGTGGGGGTTCTGTGAGCCACTAGAATAGCAGTGATTCTGCTTCCTGGTGAAAGGCTGTACATTCTCACATCAGGAGCAGGCTACAGAATGCTGTTAAGGCTCTCTGTTAAAAGAGGGGAAAAATCAGCAAAGCTTTACTGTTTGACTTGTAGTCACTGTTTAAAATTGTTTGGGAGGCTGTTTTATACACATGCATATGAGGATGTATTTGGATCTGAGTATGTTTTTGCTAAGGAATCAACATCTCTGATCATTAGACCAGGTATTCTGTGTTGCCCAAAAGAAACAGATATGGATGTGTAAGCCATCCTTTCTTTTTTTTTTTCCCTTTAAGTTGCTCTGTGTTTGAAAAAGTCAGTGTTAAGGTACCACCTGAGACCAGTGTAGTCCGGGTTATAGTACTGCATCTCACACTGTGTAAACAAAATGACGTGACTCTGGCTGTGCTCTCACATTTTCAGGCTATTTTATCCAGGAAGCTGATTGTTCCTGAAATTGACGATGTGCTGCAGAAGGTTGCCCAGCTGGCCATCACGGGTCAGAGTGAGCCAGTTCGAGTCCAGTGCAGGCAGGTTGGTAGAGTGAAGAGTCTCTCACTTTATTTACAGCAGTCCGACAGGCTAGAGGGCTTAGTGTGGCCATCCCCACTCACACAGACATGTGCCTTGGCCCTGCTGAACCCCAAACTCCATTTCCCCTTCTTTTACTGATCTTTATTCCCCTTGTTATCTGGCTTTAGTTCTTGTGACTGGTGCATAGCAGAATCACAGACTCCTTGCCTATAGTGAGATTGTGGCGTGCCTTCATAGAACTGTAAAATTGTTTAGGCTGGAAGGTTCCTTTAAGGTCATCGAGTCTAACACTTAACACAGCACTGCCCAGACCACCACGAAGCCATGTCCCCAAGTGGCACATCTATACTTCTTTTAAATACCTCCAGCCAGTTTTAAATAGTCGACCACTTCCCAGGGCAGCCAGTTCCAGTGCTTGACCACCCTTTCAGTGCAGAATTTTTTCCTAATATCCAATCTAAACTTCCCCTGGCACAACTTGAGGCCATTTCGTCTTGTCCTGTCACTTGTCACGCGGGAGAAGAGACCAACCCCCACCTGGTTACAACCTCCTTTCAGGCAGTTGTAGAGAGGGATAAGGTCTCCCCTGAGCCTCCTCTTTTCCAGGCCAAAGAATCCCAGCTCCCTTAGCCACTTCTCATGAGACTTGTGCTCCAGCCCCTTCTCCAGCTTCATTGCTGCTCCTTGGATACGCTCCAGCACCTCAATGTCTTTTTTCTTGTGAGAAGCCCAAAACTGAACACAGTACTTGAGGTGCAACCTCACCAGTGCCAAGTACAGGTGGAGAGCTGCTCAGCAGCAGTGACACGGTCACTCCTCTGGAGGCTTTTAGGCCTATGTAACTCAGCCTTGCTCTCTTTTGGACCCCAGGATAAGAGAATTTGTCACAAATCCATGATTGCTTCCCTCCACTGCCTCATTCTTTCCAAGGTAAAACCAACCAAAAGACAGAATTAGTTACTTCATCGCAAGCATTGGGATACAGGTGCAGTAGGAGCTGCATGGAATGCAGCTTTCATAGTTACAGGATGGATTTTGAAGGATGCCGAATCTCTTCACATATGCCTGTGCAAATCATAGCAGTAGTTTAAAAACTGATCCTGTTCCAGGCACAGAGCTTGGGAGCAGTTGTTGGCCCTTTGTGTAATAGGAACGTGATGAAAGGGATGATTCTCTTGCTGCTCCATCACTAAATTTTCTTTATAACCTTTTTACAAGCTTACCTGCATGTTTCTTTTAACTCCTCTCTGTATTGTTGTTTTTTCTTTCCAGATTTACTTAAAATACATTCTAGACTACCCCCTTGGTGACAAACTGAAGCCCAATTTGGATTTCATGCTCGCACAGCTGGAGTGAGTTTATATTCCTGGCATCTCTGTGAGAACAGAACCTTGTTCTTAAATATGACTCTAGTTTGCCAAAAGGCTCTTCGTGATGAGCAGAAGGCAGGGCTAAAGTCTTTATTTTCCTACTTCTAGAACACTTTCCAAGACAGGCTTGATGTCCAAGACAGGATTTGATGAAGCAAATCCTTTTTCTTATCCCCGTTTCACAGCTGATTTTGTTCTTTATCTGTTTGTAAACAAAAGTTCTGTTGTTTACTTAGTGGTTAGCCACCTCCACTGGTTGTGGACCAGGTGGACTGAAAAATCCGGGAGGAATAAGGGAAGATGCATTTATATGGGACTGCTATCCCATGGCAGTGTCTCAAGTGCAGTTGCAGGCACAGTTGAGACAAACTCTACCAATTCAGCAGGGTGTTGCGTCTCCAACCTCCTCCTGAGCTTCACCCTTCCCTTGCTCAAGGTGACAGCAGTTTATCAGGTTCCCCAGCACAGTGTGGCTGTGCTGACTCAAGCGGGCTGGAACCCTTTGTGGCCTGTGTGTCCCCCTGTGCTCATTCCCTAAGAGACAGAGCTGATGGGCCTGCTGCTTCTCTTGTCCTAAGAATCAGGCCAGGTCTGGTAGCTGTTGTAGAAAGAACCCTATCAGCACGTGTTTCTGGAACTGTTTGTTCTTGTAAATTGTTAGCAACTTCATAGGAGGATTAACTCACCCCTAACATTAATCCTTTATTTCTTCACAGGTATGAGTACGAAACCGGGAGGGAGTCGGCACTGGAGATGATTGCGTACCTCCTCGACATGTTCCCACAGGTAACCAGCACCCCCTGGTGTTCCAAGCATCAAGCAGTTACTGTGGTTTGCAGTAACAGCATTTTTGAGCAGTTTATTCTGGAAGCACTTGCTAGTTCCTGTTATCTCTTTTCGTGAGTAGAACATTCACTTATCTCCAAAGACCCTGGCTTTGCTCCAAAAGAGAAATGATATGCTGGAAAGTCTGCAGTACTTCTTTGCCCATTGTGCTCTGTTTGCAAGTAAAATAGAGCTGTGTCAGCTGGAGTTCGGATAAACTCAATCGTGATTTATGCCAGGAAGAAACACAACCAGTTTAGGAAATGGGGTAGGAATAGAAAGTGAAGTCTAGAGTTTTCTCACTGTAAAGGTTTTTCAATATTCATGAAAGATTATTGACTGAACTGGTGTGTGATGTACCATATCTGTTTGGTTGGCCTGACTGGAGAGGAAGGGCTTCTCAGTGGGGTGGATCAAAATGAAAGCTAAAAAATAACTATGCATCTATACAGGATCATATATGCAAAATCCTAAGCTGCCTTGAAGCTCTGCACCTGGAGCTTAACAGTGCATTCAGGGCACTGGGAGAAGTGCAATCAAGCAAGAATTTGGAAGGAAGAGAAATTCTGCACAGTAAGCTGTGCTTCAGCACTGCCTGATGATTTAATATTTCAGATTGGTTCCTGGGAACTCTTTAAAGTGGCAAAAAGCTGCAGTCTCTGAAGAAGAATATTTGGGTGATTGCTGCAGTGCTGAGGGACTTAAACCTGTTTCAGTGAGAGCTGGGCATGAAAATGCTCTATAAGGTTTCACAGTCACTTTGCTGACCCAGGGATATGGTAGCAAGTCAGAGTCAGAGCAGGGCTGGGGCTGCTGTACACTTCCTGTGTGCTCCAACAACAGGATGATCCCATTTTAGCAGTTCAGCTGCCTTGACACAGAGCCCACTCAGGGCTAACACTGCTCCTGAATATAGTGCAGCAAATACCCCTCTTTTTCTCTTTAAATGCCGGAAGCTACTTGGGTATCTGTGGTTGATAATGGTTGTTTCTTTCTAGGATCTCCTGCACAAATACTGTGGGCTGTTTTTTCTCTCTCTTTGTATGATGATGATAAATGATGACTCAGCCAAATGCAAAAAGATGGCGGCTTTGACGTGTAAATCTCTTCTCAGTAAGATCAGCAATGAAAAACAAGATCTGATGTTTTCGCTGGTCACAGAGTGGTTTCACAGCAAAAAGGTACTCTTTGGTCTTTTCACCGACCAGGTCTGAACTCTTGGAGGGCTGAGTGAGATTAATAAGACAAGTGAGAGATTGCTAGTATCAGATCTGGTGGGTTGGTGGATTAGTTGTTCCTGACTTAGCAAGAAATGGTACAGCTTCATAAAGCTGCACAAATACAGGGACCTGCTGATGCTGTAGGTCAGCCTGCAGACTTCCCAGTTGCATTTTGCTGCTTTCTGACAGTTCCGCTTTTGGGTCAGGTATTTCACAGTGTAGTCTTCTCTTGGGTTAGAGGTTTGAGCAAATTCCTTAAAGCTCTTCTGATCCCAGCATTTTGTGCTGACTTTATCTCAGACATGCTTCATTCTGTTGCCGGCAACTGGAAGGCAGCAAACCTGGTCTTCCAGTTCTGCTGTTTTGATCTGGGTGCTTGGGTGATAAGCTGTCCTCTAGCTGAACCCAAGTTCTGTCCCTCTACACTAGTAGAGTTAGCATTCTTCAGCACTTCACGGTTTCCATCTTAATATGTTCAGTTTTGGTTTGTAGCTCTAAGCTGCCTGTTGCATTGTGAAGAGTTGCAAAGTAGCTCCCAGATCTCTGCAGCTAGGAACTGGGCTGGAAAAGGTCTTCTGGCATTCAGTTTTAGGGTGCATTCCCAGGGATAACTTGTGCTGCCAGGTGCTTTTATACCTAGCTGGCAGGATCTCCTTTTTCAATATACTCTGAAAACCAGGTTCTCTTAAGGTGTTACTGCTACAGGCAGAAAATAAGGGTTGCTGCCAACTCCTGCACTTGAGAGCTGCAGGATTTGATTATAAAGAGTTAACAAGGGGTGTTATTTTTTGTGTGTCAGAGCTCACACAGGAGGTTGGCTGCCCAGGCATGTGGTTTGTTTGTTGAAGTGGACGGAGTAATGTTTGAACGGCGGCTTGAAGCAGTCCTCACTTTGATTGAACAAGAAATCAACCCAAGTAAATTTGAAAATGTAAGTAACTTTTCTCCATGCATGAAGTTTGAGGAAAGAGAATTAAGAAAATGGAAAAAGGGAAGACGTGTAGGAGAGATTTAACAATTGGACTTCCTGTTCAGGAGTGAGGAAAGACACAAAACACACACATTTGTTCTGAAGGGGACCTCACTGACCTAGAACCGTATTTTTTTGCCTGGAAGTCCAAATTTGATGTCATATGTCACAGCACAAGGGGAAAAGGAACTTTGCAAAGCCACCTGGCCTGAGCCTGCAGCCATACAGTGTAACCAGCAGAGAGATTTATTGCTCCTTGCAGTGTGGGAAACGTGTCTGCTAGCTGCAGACATTTGTGTAAGCGTTGCAGGTCAGGAGTGCATGGCTTGTGACTGTTTGCTTTGTCCAGCATTACCTACAGCTTTAACTTTCAAAGAGGTTCCCTTCCTGTACTTCAGACCATGGTTTTGCTGTATGGAAAATCTTTTTAGTGCACATGATTAACTCAGAATAACAAGGCTGCCTCATGTTCTGCTTGGCATCTGATAATCCCAAAGGGATCCCAGTCACTGTGCCTGGGGAGTGGCCATGAATTTTACTAATGTTCAGCATGCTGCCCTTGCACAAGAGAGAAAAGAACCTCAGGATCTGTAAATTGGCAAGAGATGTAAATAAAATACCTGCAGTGATGAGAAATTTGGTGTAATCATGCCCTGTGCTGTGACATGTACTGACAACTTAGATCAAGCCAGCTGGTGGTTGCAGGCAGGGGTGAGGACCAGAAGTAGCACACACAGTGTTGTCATAACAACTCAGGGCTTCCCAGGTGATACAGGCAAATCTGCACTCAGCTGGGCTCTAATGATGAGAATCAAATCCACACAAATACATGCACAGACATAATGTGTGTAATTACTTGCATTTAGAAAACCAGCAGTTTGTGAAAGTAACGTCTGTATGAAAAACAAGAAGAATTATTCTAATACAATCTCCTGCAGAGATTCTCTCCAGAGGAAATGCTTCAGTGGATGTGCTTCTGTTCTGTTTATATTGGGAATTGGGTACAAGTCAGTCTGGTTTTTTGAACGGTTGATCTGAAATTTATCTAGCGAGGATTAATCAGCGCTGTCCTCAGGTTCTCATAAGTATCTTTCTTGACTTGCTGATTTTATTAGATAACTGAAGAGGAAGAGGAGAAGGCTGCAGATAGGCTGCTATTCAGCTTTCTTGTGCTGGTAAAAAAGCTAATCACAGAGTGCAACTTGATTCAATTAACCAAGAACAGTGATGTTGTGAGCAGTATCTGGGGTAAGTATCATTAAGGAATTATTACAGCTGCATTACAAGAAACATTCTTTGTGTGCCTTGTGGTTTTTCACACGCTAATATAAATGACTGAACTTTGTTACACAAGGTTTCCATTCTGCAAAATGCTAACACAGCAGTTACTGGGCAATGAAAGAGAAGTTGCTAATGAAAGGTTACATGGTTGATGAAAACAAGACACCCTCTGTCTCAGTTGCTGCGAAGTACTTTCTATTACCCCCAGAGCAAAGAGTTGGAAACTATTGCATGTTTCACTATAATTACATGCTCTTGGATGTAAACATTATGCTCTCCTGAGAAGATGAGATGTCCTTGATCATACATACCAGCCAGAAAGTGATGACACATGGTGCTCTAAATACTGTGTGTCTGTCAGGATGTGAAGACCTGGAAGTTACTTGATTCAAGCAATTTCCCCATGTGTGAGATTATACAGTATCAGGCTGGTTTATTGGCATTTTGTTGCCCTGATTTTAATTGCTTCATTTCTGCAGTCAGAAGACCTGGTGTGGCTGGTTAGTGACTTTGAAGAGTCCAGCCTGCCAGGTGCCTTTAGTGAGATAGCAAATAACCATTGTTATCCTGGATTTTGGTGATAGGCAGCTTGGACAGAGGTGAGACAGGAGGGCAGCTCCATTTCTTCTGTGAAGCGTCCTCAGCCTCTCTCCAGGGGTTTGATTTGACCATCAGCAGCAGGGCCAGCTCACAGGAGTCTCACAGCAGCCAGTCCCCAGACATCATGGGCAGATGAGCTGTGGCACCGAGTCCCTGCGAGGACCATAGTTGTTGCAGAAACATGACTTGCCAGTCAGGATTGGAGCAAATGTCTTTTTGTGTTGTGCCCACTTTTCCTGCCCAGTTGGCATTGCCTTTCAGCAGAGGCCCCATCTCTGGGTGTTTCAAAGTGCTGTGGGTGCATTCAAGAACGCCTGATCACTGTGGGGACATTTGGCTACTTGTAGGTTTTTGCTGCTCTCTGCTTTGGCTGGATTGAGTTGCTAGGAAGTCTTTTATTACGTTCTGAGCAGATGAGCACAGTTCATTTCATTCACCTTTTTATTGCAGCATATGCTGTGGTAATTCTTGGGAGTGACCTGGTTCTATTTTTGCTCTCAATGGACCATCTCCTGTGCTGAAAGAGGTTTTCTTTTCCCCAGATCATGTCCAGTCTCACCTGTGGTATCCTCATAGCTGGGTCTGGCTGACAGCCACTGAGATCTTTGGCTTGTTGTTTGCATCTTATAAGCCAGAAGATCTTGTCAACAAATGGAAGGAAAGAAAGTCAGGGAAGAGAAAAAAGACACCAGCAGAGCTGTCTGCATCCATACTCTTCTTGACTGCTGAACTGGACAAAAAGGTAATGATGTCTGTACTACTCCTTCACTCTGCTCATGCCTATTCCCTGACTGGGACATAATAGTTCATAGTTTGGCATGCACGTTTCTCTTCTAGTAGTTTATCTGCTGCCTAATCCTCATCACTTAAAGCATTTGAGGAGGTATCTCTGCTGCTGGGAGGGGCTTCTCTGGGGTCTTATTCTCAGCAGCACAAAAATACCCTTCTAGATTGTAAGACGTAGAAGTTGTGTTGAGCTGATCCTTTGGTCTCCCCTGGGAACTGCCTTTGGTGATTGCAGAATACTGCTTTGAGTCTCTGCTACCAGCTCCCTTCAGTGGAGACATTCCTTTCTCCTTTTTCATTTCCCCAGATGAAGGAACTCGCGTTTGCATTCTGCCATCAGCTGCAGTCCAAGTTCCTGGACATGTCTCTGAGTGAGCAGGTAGGGGCAGGAGCCTGTCTGGGGCTGCAGGAGGGCACAGAGCAGGCCCTGGCGTGTGAGGGACATTGTGTCCTAGTCAGGACAGCACTGCTGCTGTCTAGTGGTGGTGGCTCGGGGCAAATACACAGTTCAGGGCCAGCTGCTCTCTGCTGAGGGCATCTGAGCAGCTGTGAGCCTCTTGGTCCCCGCTGTGGTGTCAGCCTACTGAGGGGTGGCAGGGACAGAAAGGGGGATCACTCTGCAGGGCAGGACTGGGGTCTCTGCCATTGCAGACTCCTGGGTTGGCAAGTTCCTCTTTCAGATCAAGTCTTGGCTCTTACATGCCCTGGTGCTTACAGAGGGAACCCACAGTGATTGACTCCTCTGTTTCCACACTTCAGGTTATAAAGAATTTACTTTTTGTGGCCAAAGTTGTTTACTTGCTAGCCCCTGCCTCAGAAGAAGGTGAAGAGGCAGATGGAGAACTCAGCTGTGAAGTGGAAGAGCAGGAGGTCTCAGAGGATGAGAAAGATACTTCTGCTCATGGAGAGGAAGAAAGAGAGGACACACAAGAGAAAGGCCAGCCAGCCACACTGCTGTGGTTAATGAAGAAGCTCTCTGTCATGGCGAAGAGAGAAGCAGCATATTCCCCTAAAGTCCCTTTAAAGGTAAGAACAGGCTTAGTCCCACTGCTTTTGATGAGGTGGGCATTTCTACAGGTTAGTGTTGCTCTGGCTCTTTGCTTTCAGGGGACAAGGTGCAGAGGGCGCTGTGAGCTGGCACTGAAGTGAGGATTAGTAGGTGCTGAAAAAAACAGTTTGGGGTTCTCAGGAAAGGCTTGTGCCAGTCTGGTTCTTGCTGATGTTTCCAGCCTCCTGTGGGGTGGTGGAAGAGTGGTAAACCCCAAGGCACCCAGCTGAAGGGGACAGAGCAGTGCCTTTGAATGCCCAAGAGCACAAGGCTTATGCAAGCAGGGGAATGGCAGTGTGGAGTAACTTGCTAGGAGGAGAGGGGATGTGTGGGATAGCGTCAGGAAAAGCACTGTGGTTCTCCATGGTGCAGAGTTAGGTTGAGCTTTTCTGTCTTCAGCTGCCTCAGTTGAGGACAGCGAGAACAAGCCTGTTTGTTCAAAGTGTCAACAGCTGCCAACTCAGTCCCAGCTCACACAACAGGGGTTGTGTCTCTTTAAAGGCTGTACTTGGATGCAGTAAGACCCTGTAACAGCTGTGAGTTTGTGACTCAGGTGTCTAAAACAACACCTGCTGTGTTGAACAGTGATGCACGGCCCTCTTGTAGCAGTTCAGTTAGGAAGTTTCCTTCCAGCCTTCCTTATTCCATGTCCCACACACTTATTTTCAGAGAAGCTGCATCTTTAAGTTCCTGGGAGCAATCTCGGTGGATCTGGGTCAAGACAGGATCAAGCCCTACCTTCCAACAATTCTCACCCCTCTGTACAGGGAGCTGAACAGCAACTATGCAGAGCAAGGTAAGGGATTTCCCTCACAAAGAGAAATGTGCATCACAGCTGTGCTTCAGTACAAACACCACCTGCCATTCCTTTTGTCTCTTGAGGTGTTGATACTGTAATCAGTGAATTTCACTTACTTGCTGTCTAACCAAAACACCAGGAAGGGAGGAGAGTGTATGTCAGCTGAAATAGAAATCTGCATGTTCAAAGACTGGAATGAAGTTAGGCACACTCCTGTGTGCAAGTGGGTAAAGCCTGGGCATGTGGTGTAGTGGGAACACTGTAGTACTCAAGGGTGGGCTCACGGTGGCAAGACTCACGGAGTCCTTGCTGAGGACAGGAACTTGGAAGAACTGTTTGAAAGACCGAGGGAAGTATTTGTCCTGCTCTCAGTGTTCCCTTAGCACCTCTTTGTAGCCTTTTTTCACCCCCAATATAATTTTTTTTCACAGTGATTGTAGTTAATATATTGCCACTAATTAGTGATTCCAACAATTAAGCCAGCCCTTGTTTTGCTTACCAGAAATGCTGACAAGGCTGGAATCATCTTTATTTCCAACAAAGCCTCTTCCACTAGAACCCTAGTGGCTATATATAGAAAGTCACTTGTTCTTCACCTTTGGGATGCTTTTTTCCTTCTAAAAATTTTTTTGCTTCTCAGAAGCATTATTTTTTGTTTGCTGGTTGAAAAGCCACTCTTAGTTCTCTCAGAAAGCTGGTGAAGAACCAGCAGATTTCACAGGTGCTGGTTTGGGCAAGGTCAATCAATGCAGCCATCCTTTATTAAAGAAAGAGGAATCCATACTATGCTCTTGGCTTTCATTCCATATGCTGAAAAGATTAAGTAAGTCAATATGTTTTAACAGATCCAACACTGAAGAACCTTTCCCAAGAAATCATAGAACTTCTCAAGAAGATAGTGGGACTGGAGGCCTTTTCGCTGGCCTTTTCTTCTGTGCAGAAACAGGCCAACCAGAAAAGGGCAATGAGGAAAAAGCAGAGGGCTTTGCAGGTAAGATTCCACTTTCTCTTTTGAGGAAAAGAAATAAGGCAGAGAGCTGCCCAGGAAGGGGAGTTTAAGAAAGAACTTCATCTTGAATTAGGACAGTTTCATCAGTTCATTTATGAAACTTCAAAGAAATTGTATGATCAGCCTCTTGGGCAGGTTCTGGCTGACAGAGATGCTTTCCCGCTTACCTGAGGGGCAAAGCAGCCTGAACACTCAGTTTTGAGGAACCTAAGAACAGCCGTGCATTGCCTTAGCAGCCACCAGTTTCTTAGGAAGTTCCTGATGTTCACAGGGATTGTTGTTGGTTGTCAGTGAACAAACAATGTACTGTTTTTCCCTAGACTGTAGCAAATCCTGACATTGCTGCAAGGAGGAAGCTGAAGAGACACAAGAATAAAGCAGAAACCAGGAAGAGAAAAATAGAATCCCTGCGCCCTATGTACAAGGCCAAGCGACATCGAAGTCACGCACTGAAAGATTTGGCAATGGTGGAATGAAAAGGCTTTTCCTTCCTGGAGGATTAATTTATGAAAATTAATATCAAGCTAAAGAACTAATTACTGTTTTAAAAAGTACTGGTATATTTTAATTGTATTTATTAGTATTTTTTATGTCCTCTTTTTCATCGAGGATCTTAAATAAACACTTTTCAATTTTTTTCCAAATGTGCATATTTACCAGAGCATGTACAGCTGAATGGGCAACAACTATGATATTTTATATTAAATTTTACTTCATTTGTAAGAAATGGGTTCTGTGATGGCTTCATTCTTGCCTGTAAACACACTGGTCCTGGAGAGAAAAGTCTGCCTCCTGACTTTGATTTGGCCTTCAGTTTCTGCAGCTATACTAAGCTACTTACCTGTCACTTCCGGCTAAGATGAGAATACAGGAATAACAGCTCATGAAGGTGGAAGTTAAATTCAAGTTATGGCCCTGGAACATCAGGGCAGTAGGTGTCTACTGAAGACACTGATTTTCCTTTCAGACACCCACTGAATGCCATGTTGGCAGCCAGAGGTGCACTACTTGCGCTCTGCTGCTGTACTTCACTGTAACGGCGTGTCTGCACTGAAGGGTTATGAAGTAGAACAATACCAGCTTCAGGAAACCTCTGCAGGTGTTCAGCTACGTGGCTGCTGAGCTGGCAGCACTTGGACTTGTTTCTGTAAAGCAAGCAGCAGGCAAGCGGCCTCTAGCAAGCAACACACCCCTGGGTATAGCTGACAGTTCCAGATTTTATTAGTGTTCTATCTACACCAATATGCTGGCCACCAAAACCACCAAAGGAAGGGGGGATGACAAAAAAACCTCAATTTTCCCAGCAAGTAAGACTTTCATACAAATTAACATAAGTACATTCTTTAAACAAAAAGAAAGAAAATGGAGTATGATGATGAACACAGACATTCACTTATTTCAGTTTTACAGTTCAAGAGAGGCATCCACATTACAGAAGTCAAATTCAAATCTGTCCTATTTACAAGTATCTGTGGCCTGAAAATACTTAACTGCAGAAAGGAGGATGCTGGCTATAGCTGACACTTCTTGCACTGGTCAGTTTTGTATCACTGTCTGCTCTTCAAGGCCTCCACCAACCTAGGGAAAAGGTTAAGTCAGTTTACTGAAAAGTGAAGTCAGTTCTGCTGAAATACTTCCAGGAGAAAACCAGTCATTCTTCTAATGTGGACTCTTTTATGTCAGACCATCCACAAATTCAGTCTTATAAAAAAACCCCACCAAATCTGTAAAATTAAGCCTATGAATGAAGCATAACTAGACTAGTACTCACCATTCCATTGCTTCATCAAGCCCTGTGCCTTTAGTTGCAGAGGTTTTGAATATCTGCCATTTTCGGTCCTTCAAAGCTGGTAAGCCAAGGGCATTTGCCATTTCTGTGGGAGTCATGGCCTGTTCCATGTCCTGTTTATTTGCAAACACCACCAAAATGGCTTTTTTCAGCTCTTCTTCCTAAAAAAAAGGGAAATTGTGGAAGTTGTTGCAGTTGTTGACTTCTATGGAATTTATTTTAAGAAGAGAAAACCTGTATCATAAAAAGGAACTTCAGCAGCTCTCAATGATTTTGTTTGCTGATTTCTGTTCTTTAGAAAATTCTTCAGTGAAAGAATGGTGTTAATTTTCAATTCCAGTATGATATCCCATAGGAGCAGTTTCAAAACATGGCCAGTCCAAATCATGAAACAAGCTGGTAGTTGGAGTTAACAAGGCACATTAAATGAGCTTGCAGGTATTTTGGGGGGCAGGAGAAGAGAGAGAAAGGAAGTGTTGCTCAACTCATCTTACTTATATTACCCTGTTCTACATATGTTCTTCAGCTTCAAACATAGTAGGATACTAATTACTGTCAATCCTTCAGGGCCTGATTTTGCCACCGCTGCAGTACTGAGCAGCTGTCCTGGCAGACAGGTAAATTTTCATATGACCACAAGGCTACATGAAATTAACTGCCCAGATAAAGCTGCACAAACCCATGAAATACCTGCAGAGTATTCAGAGCTTTTTCAGTCAGAAGTGCTGCACGGGCTATGCTTAGGGCTGAAGTTTCACAAGTGAAGTTGAGCTTCCCTTGATTGACTGAATCAAATTTCACATATGCTCCAAAAAAAAGTTTTAATTTCTCAATTTGTTTTACTGATAACAACTGTAATCCTTATTTTCTTACCTCTAACATAGCAACAAGCTCTGATTTTGAAGTGCCAATTCTGTCTCGGTCGCAGCTGTCCACTACATAAATGACAGCGTCTGTGTTTGAATAGTAACACCGCCAGTAGGGCCTGCAGAGGAAAGAGAAGTTCCAGTCTTGTCATTTGCATGTAAGCAGTCTTTTTTAGTCAGATAATTAAAACCAGATCACCCAGAGGAAGTAAAAACTGTCTCTGGGGTGAAAAGCCCCAGGAGGCAGGTAGAAGATACTTTCATGGGGCCACAAAAATAAACACAGTACAAATACCCTCCAAGACAGAACAAAAAAAATAAAAAGGCACCAAAAAAAAAAACCACCCAAAAAACCCCAACCCAACACAAAGCAAATAAAAAGCAGCTTGAAAAGAGGGAAAGAACAGAAATGCTGGGGACAGATTTATTTGGGAATCAGACTGCAGGACATTATGTCCATAACTGAGAGACAGAAAAGCATAGAAAGTTTAAAGACACAAGCATCTTCATTACAGTCACCAAGGAAGGATAACCAGAGAAATCTTAAATGACTAATACAGGCAAGTAATCAACAAGGATCAAAACAAACCACCTTTTTCAGAATTATTGTACTGAAACTAAAAAGGGAAGGAACCTTTATCTCACTGACTTCACCTTCCTTCCCAACTGACCACGCTGCCCCTTGCTACTTGAGCACTGAAAAAGGAATCACTGAAGCATCGTACAAGGGTACTGATAATGACTCATTACAAAACTTGTGAAGCTTGCTAAAAATTACCGTCTATACCTAAATCCAACTTCAATATTCTTAAGAATGCAAAGCTAGGAAGTATCTTTTTGGGTTTTTATCACCCCCTCTACTCTTTCTCAGAATGCTACTCAATTGCCTACTACACTAATGAATTTGTTTTTCAAAGCAAAACTGAACACAAATGAAAACACTTGCTTGGTTTTTTCCAATCTGTAGTGCATCACAGGTTTTACAAACTGAATTCCATCAGATGAAAATGCTCTCCTGAGAATGGGCTGATTTTAAAACCTAACCAATTTTCAGAAGCGCCTGCTATGAGAATTCCAAGAACTTGGTAATTTTTAGAGAAAGTTAATTGACTTCAAGAAATCTATTACCTTATGCTTGTCTGTCCTCCTAAGTCCCAGACTTGAAATTTCAGATTCTTGTAGGTCACCGTCTCAACATTGAAGCCAATGGCTGAAACAAAGTTAAACAATTTCACTGGTTGTGATTTTCCTGTTTTTCTGAAGAATATCACAACACTTAAAGATTTTCAGACCTGAAAATTCTCAGTAGCGGCATAATGAAGTTCATGCCCTTCGCAAAGTTACCCCAACAAACGTGACTCAAAATAATGCAGAAATTGTTCTTCTTTGAACAATAAAACCACATTGTAAACATTTTGTAGAGATTTGTAACAAATGCTAAGGTTGTTAAAAATCAACAGCAGTGTGTCTGAAATCACCAAAAGAAACATAGCAAGGGTTAAAGAACTGGCCCGCTGTGATAACCAAGTACACAACTGACAGCAAGAGAGCACTAAGGAACATCCTTTGTGTCCACACAAGGTCTGCACTCCCATAAGAACCACAGCAGAACCAAAGCAGAACCAACTTCCCAGCAGAGGACTCGATACCGATGTCTGGAAGATGGCAACAAGGCTGCAGTATCATGTATGTCATTCCTTTTCCTGCCAGCCCAGGGAAGCACAGCACAGGGAAGTGAACAGTGGGCACAGGCTGCTTAAAATTTATGGAGGCTGAAATAAGCAAAACCCTTGGGCAAAAAGATTACGGCCCAGCAAACTGTTGGCTTCTAAAAGGTAACAGAGGCCTGAGCAAAGTCAGATTCAGGGGGAACACAACCGACATGACAGGGACACAAAAGTCAAGCATCTCTTGTCCTTCCCGTTACACAGAGTGATCACGGCCAGAACACTTGGGCACACACACTGGGTGGGTGTGGCTGCATGAATGCCAAGATAAGTGGTGAAATCAGTTACATTTTTTTAAATAAGCATAATCTTCTCCATGAAACCTCACACTAAGTTTTTTTACATTTTGTACAGAATGTAAAGTTAAATCATCTGATTTCTTCTCCATGTTAAACAAAAGTGTTTATAACCCTTGTCAAAAAAAAAGGTATGATTTGCTGACACCATCCTATGTACAGCAACAATGATGTCTGGAATTCACATAATAGCTATATTTGGAAACAAAAGAATTATACAGTTCACAGTTACCATCTACTGAACACTGCCTATCACGGATAGCCTGCCAAATCATGCTAACAATCTTGAGGTCAAATGCTTTTTGCATTTTGCAGGGCACCATAAAGTATTCTTTTGTAATACTTTTATCCAAGAAAAGTTCTTAGATACAACAGTGCAAGGCTCCCAAAACAGAAGGTCCTTTTGTTTACGAAGGAAGCGTGTAGTAAGTTCAGCTGGCAAAGTTCATGTGTCAGAGCTACAGGCAAATCACAGGCTACAGGCAAATATGCTCCCTATGGGCAGACCACTTACTCGGAATGGTGGTAACGACTTCCCCAACTTGTAACCTGTAGAGAATGGTTGTTTTTCCTGCTCCATCCAGCCCCAGGATGAGAATCCTCATCTCTCGAGTTCCAAACAAACTGGAAAAGATGGTGGAGAAAAAGCCCCCTACAAAAACCAGAAGAGAAAGACATTTCAATGTCAGCCAGCACTCTGGAGGATATGCAAAGGCAGACAGACCGACCTCGTTTCTTACTGGACTACAAGATGCTTCTTTTCTCCAGTGAAAAAAGAAAAGTTCAGGTTGTTGCCCAGATGTCTGCGTGCTCAACTACATTATGTCCTCCTGGTTTATGTTACCATTTTATGATTCTATGGTAGCTCACTCCAGCAAATCATGCTGTAGCAGCATCAAGCGTTCTCACTGCGCTTACAATTTTATTTTTTCCTCTTCTCTCATTTGCCAAAATCTGAGTCATCTTCTTTTTTGTTTGTATCAGACTCTTACCTTTTCAGTGCCAGAGACTATACAAGGACCAAAAGAAGCCTGAAAGAATTCAGCATCAGAAAATGTTTATGGCCTTCCATAGGATCATCCACTTCTTTTTTACTTAAAATTAGGTATAAATCAGTAAGTACACGTGAAATCAGTTCATTACAACCAGCAAAGCTGCACTAAATCAAGTACATTAACACTACAGAGAAATCTAGGAGCTGATTTTAAAAGTCCTTCTCGTTCTTTTTTTCAGAACTGGCTTGCCCTGGCATCTCATTTAGTCTCTAAATGCATGCAAGAGTACTTGTGGCCAGGCTAATACCTGATTTATGCCTACTAGATTTTTAATCATAGAAAGAATACTAATCATAGAAAGAATACTAATGTTCTAAGCCAATAACAATTACATGTTTTCCAATGATTTTTATAACAAACATATCTAATGTTAAATCACAATTTTGTAAATACACTTAAAGCCTGCAAAAGGTAATGAAACATCCAACAAGCCAGAATCACTGACAACACTGATAAATATATAAGAGACAAATTAAAGAAGATTTGCAACCAAAAACTTACTGAAAGATGTTTTGATAAAAATGATTTCCTATGTTTGCCTGTCTAGGCGTCTGTGATGCCTTTCCAGGGAAAGGAGGGACAACGAGCTTATAGGAGCGAGCATGCTTATATTTCAGAAGGAAATCAGACTGATAACAGGTTGCTTTATTTCTTCTAAGCCCATCCCACCACAGAAGCCATACACACTACAGAGCTGGAAAACAAGGAGAAGGTATCATCAGTTGCCAGTCTGCGGAGTGCTGCTCAGACAGGCAAATAACCTTAAGAGAACTCAGCTGGAAAAAGGTATTTCAATAGAAACATCACAAGTAGAAGGCTCCCACTGGTTGCATGGAGGCCTAAGATTCGAAAATTCAGTCAGGAACTTTGCTTGCCGCCAGACACCACTCACTCCCTCTTTTTACATGTTATTGTGTATGCTTTTCCCACACTAAGCCACTACTCAAATACCATCTGCAATAGGACAGGTTCACGTCAATCACTTAACCCTCAGATTCAGGGCCTCTCTTACATTTACTAGTCTGCAAGACCTCCTCTCCTCATTCACTCCGTATTAGCAGCTCATTACAGACTTGATTCAGAGGTTAATTTTGCCAGGTATCAGGAGTAGAGAAGCATGAGGATATGCCCGAACACCCCCTCCTGCCGCTATTCGAACGATTCGCCATCGCAAGGCAGCTCCAACGCGGCCTCCGGGCGCTTCAGCGGCGGCTGCCCGGGAACCGGCCCGCGGGCAGGGCCTGGCCCGAGCGCAGATGGGCAGGGCCCGAGCGCGGCCCTCAGCCTCGGCCTCCCGCCGCCGGCGGGCAGGAGACCGTCCCTCCCCGCGGGAGGGCTCAGCACCGACTCGTCCGCCCTCCCCACCGCCGCCG
This sequence comes from Rhagologus leucostigma, assembly GCA_013397725.1. Classification (NCBI taxonomy): domain Eukaryota; kingdom Metazoa; phylum Chordata; class Aves; order Passeriformes; genus Rhagologus; species Rhagologus leucostigma. Next base: position 87,223 of record VZTD01001751.1, read on the forward strand.
CCTCTGCGGCCGCCGGGAAGGGCCGTGAAGGACGGGATCCCTCGGGCGGCC
>VZTD01001751.1:87289-135511 GCA_013397725.1 Rhagologus leucostigma
TCCGCCGGCGCTCCGGCCCGCTCCGCTCCGCTGCCCTCGCCGCGCTGGCCCTGCCGCCGCCGCCGCCCGGCTCCACGTCGAACGCCGCGGCGAGTAAACAAAGCGCTCCGCGCCCGCCGCCGTTTCGACACACGGAGGCCGGCAGCGCCCCCGGCGAGGAGGGAATGGTCTGAGAGCGGGACCCTCCCCGCGCCCTCCCTGGGCACACCCGGGCGGGAAGGGGAGCGGGGAGAAAGGTTTAGGGAATAAAACCCGCGGCCCCGGGGCCAGCGCGTGACGAATCTGCGGCGGCGGGAGCGCGCGGCGAGGGCGGGGTCCGGCGGCGTCACCGGCCCGGGGCCTCCCCGCTGCCACCGCACGCCGCCGGCACCGAGAGCCGGGCGGCGAACGGGACCTTCCTGCCACCCAGGGGCCCGCTGGGAACCACGGAGTGCTTTCCAAACGGTCCTGGATTCCTCGGAGCCAGCACAACGCCCACATTACGTTCTTGGCTTAGGGCTTGGGTTTCTCCGAGAGTGGTGGAGACACGAGGAAAACCCTGATGAAACTCAACAGCCGAAGTCCAGCCGTGTAAAACATTAATACCAAGCTACTCCTATGGAATAGCTAACAAGCCTCACCTGACAAGCAGCGCTGTCATCATCCCTGCATAAAAATGATGTCATCTCTGTGATTAGGTTGTGCAGATAACTAAATATAAAATCATAAAACATGTTAACGATTACGTAATGAAACTCAGAGGAAACAATGTACAAGGCACACGTGAACTGGGTCATAAGCTCAGACTGAGTTAAGGGCGAAGTGCAACAGATGTCTTGTCAATAATCAATGATTAAGCTTTTTTTAATAGTTTTATAGAAAATACAAGGATATATGAATGTCTCATAGGAGAACAATCTAACTACAGAACCAACCTACCATTCACGATTGCTAGCTTCCTTCCCATGCACTTTATACTTCTTTATACTTGTGCTGCAGCAAGAAAAGCACAGAAACCTTTACTCCCCCCAGCCATAAGAACCAAACCTATAGCTGTCACCTTCCATGACACTTATCACTTTTTTCATTTAAACTTGTTCAAAGAGAAGCAGCTTGTACTTCTTTCAGCTGAAAAAAAGGCAGGACGAGGGGAAGCAGAAATTAGCAGTTCATGGTGCAAAATGAATATAAAATCCACACCACAGTAAGCAGTCTGCAAGTGATGAATCATGAACCCTATGGTTTCATTAAATCTGTGTGTGAAACAGGAACAACACAGACAAAGATGTTTTCGTTTTCTCTGAAGGCATCAACAAATGTAGTATCATCACAGCTGCAGAACTTCCTGTTTCCCTGATGTCCTCCATTAGAATTCTTTCTTGCTTGAAATTTTACATTATTCATAACTCAGTCGAAAACAATCCGTTTATTTTTTATGTCAAGTTGGGAGCAGTAGGAAAGAATACACAAAACCCATCCACAGGGATAAAAAAAAAGTAACAAAATAATTTTGACAGTATTTAGAAAATGTTTGATCTATAAAATGCGATGATCCAGAAGCCCTGCCCTAGTACACAGCTTCACTGGGCAAGCAGCATGTGTCAAGAGTCTTTTAGGTCCTTGATATCCTTAGGAGACCACGGATACGTCTAACAAGAGCTTGAATAAAGGTGTATCGTGAGCGAACCTTGGAATATAAACCTTCGATGTCCAGAAGCTTCTTCTGCAGAGATTCACCAAAGCTGTTCGTGGCTTCCATCTGAAGCTGAGAAACAGAGATTTGATGCAGTCATCAATACAAAAGCTTCTCTTCCTGAATGGCCAGCTTATCATCCACTGCCTGTCAACCCCTTCACTATGATTTATTCTCTGACCTGCCTTCCAAAGTACTTATTTTCTCAAATAAGTACTGCTTATTCTGTTTTAGGAATTATCAGTTATAACTCAGCTTCTTCACTTATAGTCATACAAACATATCTTCCAGTTAAAATTTTTCTAGTCCTTTAAGGACCTTTAAGTTCTTCAGATAGTCTGTGTGCACCAACAACATTTTTTCATTTATGCATATGTAAAGAATCACTGAATTAACTACATTCTAAGTATTTTACCAAGATGATACTGTACACTTTACTTTTGGACAAATTAAATAAATGACAGATGCCTCATCACAAAACACAGCAACTTTTCTTACAATTCTAGATCTTATAAAGGTACTTGAGACTGCAGTTTTGACTAACAGGGTTTTTCTTCTGCACAGTCATAGAAATGTCAGTGGGATTTATTAATAAATATCTTTTTTTTCCTGCCACCTCTGCAGGAAACTATTAAATTGCTGTGTAAGTGGAAATTACTCCTATTCTACCATTTGCATTTTATAGTCTCCTCAATTCCTATTGTCCTCTTGATCTCATTTCTCTATAGCCAGAATGAAGCTGACCTGTAGTGAACAGTTGGAGGACCACAGAAAATTGGGAAATTTGCCCTTATATTGTGGGTCTTTCAAGGATAACTGGTGTTTTCGGAAAGCCATTATTAAAAAAAAACCGTTTGACTGGTTGGTAAGAGAAAAAGAATGATTACTCTGTTTTGTAAGTATAGCTCATTTTTTACTTAACTCCTCATATTAAGATCCGAAGATACGTGCACAGCAGCACAAGTGCCACCTGTTTCACAATATTTTCCAAAACAATTTTGTAATGCTTCACTAATCCTAAATTAAGTTAATATGGTGTTGGTGTTACTCAGGTTGTTCAGAAGGGGGAAAACAATAGTCAGACTACTCCCTATAGCTGCATGGTAGCCAGGAGCATTCTGTACCCTGCAGCAGACTGTCACATCTCACCTGTTCTATGTCATGCTGGCTCACTCGATTCAGCCCACTACTGAAATCCAAGCTTGGCTCTGAACCAAAGGAATCTGGCAATAGAAAATAGGATGTTAAATTATGTTGGCTGCTCCACACTGTATCAAGTCATATAAGAAATTTAAAACAGTGTTCCAATTTGATCCAAAAGTAAGCTTATGCATTAGAAATTACACTAATTTTTTTACTTAAATTATTTAGAGAAAATACATAAAAAGTGAGTCATAAATAATTTTGATCACACAACACGGCACTTTAAGCAAAAGACTCTTCCCCAAATCCCCCCTCCCTGATTTCCTTCCATTTTTCTTTTTTTAAAAAACAAAATTCAACTAACTTAAAATCTTCTGGTGAATCAATGGTGGCTATAATTCTAAAAATACTTCTAAAACCACCAATATTAACTTTATTTCTTAATTTCAGCTTAGATTATTATATTGAAATATTTTCCTATAAACTATTTTGGATGACTGATCTGATTATATTAGCTGAACTTCACTTTGTTTTGAAGTTTGAAGAGCAGAAATAAAAAAACAAACAGTTACTTTTACTTTCCTTTAGAGGTTATTTGTAATACACAAACCCCAAAAGTCTGTGACTAAACATTATCAGTTGTGCCAATTCTACAGTGGAATATCCAAAGGTGTGCCAAATCCAAACAAAATCTCTTTTATTAAATATAAAAGGCAAGATATTAAGAGCAGCAGATCAGTTTTAAAGCTAACCATGAGAACTTATTCAAAAGCACTTTGACGTTGGAGAAATTTTACCTTGCAGCCTTCCTTTCTTAAATGACATCCTAGAGGACAGCAGTGGGTCTTGGGAGTCAGTGGGTGTGCAGTGCAGTAGGTAGTGTTCCAGATGGCGCCAAAGAATGAAGAGACATATTTCTATAATATCTGCAGACACATCTCAGTGAAGGACTCCAATTTGGTTGTCTTTCGGTTGTACATTTACCATTTGAGCATATTTACACACTTGGAAGCAGCTGAAGATGTCAGCTCAACCACCTGTCACCTCCTCCACTGCCACAGCCCAGTGATGGATCGCTCACACTCACTCTCCTCATCACCCTGCAGAGCCTTAATCCAGCCCTCAGGACGAGAGCAGAGTACGGAGCACTCGTGGTTTGTAAAGGTACCTCAGCTGCAGACAGTGAATTAAAACCGAGATTATAAAGACAGGGATGGCAGTAACATCTTTGCTGATAACTGCTCAGTGTGCAAGAGCACATCTTTCCCAAGGGAGGTTGCAGAAGAAATTCTGATCTGTTGAAGACAATTCTTTTGTGCGTGACTGGTTATTTCCATAGAATTACTGGTGCTTATGAGATTTAGGTTTATGCAAGGTTGACTATATGACTAGAAACTGCTATTATGATAGGCACATCAGAATTATTTTTCAAAGTATTTCTTTCACCACACTTGGACATGTGTGAATGTTTAGGGGGTCTGGATACTAAATTGAAGAGCTGGGCTGTAACAATTCCTTTATTATCATACTGCAGGAAGTCCTAGCAGGGTCTCAAAATGGGAATTACTAACTTGAAAACACTTGTATTCTAGCTATAGCAGACCAATACACCCTCCTAAGTTAATTGTCAGTATTTCAAATTTATGTTTTGTAAAAAATTTTTGCTCAAAGTGGTCAGAAATCCAGGTTAAAAAAACCCTGTTTCTATCTCTCTGCTTTTCTGGAGCATCACCTTGAGGGTCATTTCAATTTCAGAAGGATACAGGAACAGAGGGAGAGCAGCTTGGCTCGGTTATTTATTAGCTTCACCAGGCGCCGCCTTGCCAATACGTATTTTTGGGAAGTGGAAATCTTGTCAACCCCAGCTGGCATAACTGACTGACACAACTGTGACAGGAAGAGAAAAAACAGGAAGACTGTAGCAAATCACAGAACATCAAGAGAAATAAGCAAATAAGATTACTTATTAATATCTAGAACTTTCTTGTAAGCTACTATTTCTTTAAAACCTTGCTCTCTATTGTGAATTTGCATAATCCTGCTGACCAAAAAATGGAAAAATGAAATGTATCCCCAAGCAACTCTAATGAAAATCACAACTTTTACGAAGTTAAGGCAAATATTTTCCCCTAAAGTTTTAGATCACTCATTCTATGGACCCCCTTCACCAACAGTAGAAAAGAATACGCACAAGAAGTGGAACTACTTGCTTGCTTTGGAGCCTTTGTTACAGCTATGTTACAGCTTTGTTACAGCTATGTCCAAGTTACCACAATACGGAAACTACAGAGTCAGAAGAACAATTACCTCTTTTATTTCATCTGGTGGCAGTTGCTCCACATTTTGCAGTTTGTTAACACTCTGACGATGGCTGTCATAGTAACTGAAGAAATCACTAGTGCTCTGTTTCAGCAGGTAAACGATAATGCCCAGGCCAGGCAAGTGCCAGTAAGGGACCACTGGTGCTTGTGTATCTAGACAAGATGTTGAAGATAAAAAAACAAAACTAAAAAACACCAAGGAATCAACAAGGTATGCTCTCTGTCAGTAACCTAGTGAAAGACATGAAAGCACTGGCAAGAATATTTCACACTTGATTCAGAAGTAACATAAATGAAAGTCTAGGCAAAAAGTTCTGTGACTGCAGTACTAAAAGGCAGTCAGCCTAGTGCAGTACTGAGTATAACAAGTGAAATGTAACTAGATTAGAAGACTTACTATTTACATATTTTAGCCATTCAACTGCATAATGACACAGTGTAAACTCTGGCCATGTGTTGTAATAGAGTTCCAGTCAGCATCAAAACACACCCTACACGTCATAAATTAGGTCCTAGTTTAAAATAATGTAATCTAGCACAGAAGCTGAAAAAAAAGAAATCTTGACCATCTCCTGTCTTGTGCTATTTATTTACATACACACATTTCTTTACTGACATATATATTTCTGAGGCTGTGAATGAAGTGAATAAAAAAAGAATTTGTTTGTTTTAACTGGGATTAGTTTCCCGATTTGGCTTAGTGCAAGGCTGAACAAGCATGGATTCCAGAATAAGAGAGTGAGCAGCTGCAGTACTGGCATAAATGATTTACAGAGTATGTGAAACTACAGTCTCTGGTTCATTATTTTGTAGTAGCCCAAATGTCACAGCATTCAGTCTCACAAAACAGCAAGTCAAAAATCTCACCCTGTCGAGGCCCATCTCGGTTGGTTGACTCTGACAGGCTGGGAGTAAACAAACAAACAGTGTGCTGAAAACTGGGGGCGCTTTGCAACATCAGTGACTCACAGTATTCCATCACATTTGCACAGATCTGCCAACAAAGGAAAAAAAAAAAGCCAGCATGTCAATTACAGTATCTAAAGGCTTTGGAGCATTAAATTTCACATGGAAAAACGTCAGTGAACAACAAGATGCTTTGCTCCTCTCTTCTCACCAGAACGTGCCAATTCTATTTTCTAATCAGTTACAGACTCACTTCTACTTCAAGTCTAGGACTTGCAACTTTGCCTCTTTCCCAAACTTGCTAGCTAAAATTTCTGGATAATTTTAAGTCCCATTTGGCTCTAACTTAGTGTTAGCCATTGCCCTGTATACCCAGCTTTCATTTTGAAAATTTCTGATCAATTTAAGCCTTCAAAATTCACAGAGTTTGTACTCAAAACAATGACGGTTTCTAACGCAAATGTAAGTAAACACATTTTCAAGGGTTACTTTAAATAAAACGTGGAATGCTATACCACACTGAAAGCAATGTAGAGCATTACCACTATCATATGAAATTATTATAACTAAACAAATCCGCACAGCAGTTAAAATGCTGAGACTGAAGGCTCTAGCATCTTGTGTCCTTACCTGTTGCATGGCCAACTCAATTTCATCCCTCTTGTTCACTCTGTCTCCCACTGCGTTATCATCTTGCAGCTTGAACTGACGAAGTCTGTCTGATCCTCCAAACCGACTCAGAAGTCCTAAGCACTGGCGCTGCCATAAGAAATGAACATTTAAATTAGCATCACAACAAATGAAGTGCATGATTTTTTTCACTTAAGTGATACTTGTCCCTTAAAACACAGTATTAAGAAAGCAATGCAGATAAAACTTCTAGCACTTGGTAAACAAAATTTAAATTTTTGGTGTTTGAACTTACTTGATTTAATTTAGAAATTAATGGCACCCTAAAACACTGCCAATGGGAAATGAATGCAGTTCGCAAGTGCACAACTTCGTCTTATGTCTCTTGCAGACTATTATACAGACTACTATCAATGACAGTTTAGGTTTACCTATTCCCACACCTAAAACACCTTTACCTACATAGACAAACAAAATCTGAAGATAAGTCCCTTAAAAGTAGAGTACAAAAACTAATGAAGTAGGAAAGAAAGAAACCACTAGTGTGTCTGATACACCAAATTGTTGAGCTGGAGACATGCTTGTGGCCAAAGTGGTAACAACAGTATTTCTGCATTGCTTCACATGCTTTGGTGCTCAAATTTTTCTCTTCACATGAGTCCTACACCAGGAAGGGAAACAAAGTCCCTGATGCAATCCTGATGTTGCCAAATGTTATCTTTTCTACTGGACGGGGAAGTGTGGGGAGACACCAAAAAACAGACCACCAAAACCCCATCCCACTCACACAAAAAACCCTCAAACTACCACACATTCTTCTTGATGCTGGAAAACATCTCTTTCCTAACTGCTACTATTCAGAGTAAAAAACCAGGAAGAAACACATCTAGATAGCCAATTCTAAAAGGACAAGTTAAATACACGACTTTATTACCTGAAAACGCCCTATGTGCCCTTGTAGCTCCATCTGTGTCCCTTCATTAACATCCATGTCCAGCTCATTCAACACTCCTGATAAAAGATACAGCCATTAAATAACTGTTTGTTTGGGGTTTTCTAAACAGTATGCAGTATATACCTTTAAATACAAGCATCGATCAGAAATATTTCAGCCAAACATATGACTTGTATTCTGCATATTTTTTGAGCAAAACATTCGGATATGAGTGAATGCAGCTACCAGGAGATGCATGAGAGCACGCAGCTTACTGTTCTGGTAAGTAATCAAATGGGGGTAAGGGGGAAGAGAGGCTGGCATGGAAATTGCAGCTGTAGTGCAAAGCTCTGTATACTGTAAGCAAAGAAGCACTTGGGCTTAACCTACAGCTCTGCACTCCTTTCTATTGTAGTCAGACATCTCTCCTGAACAAAGAAAGCCATTAAATCAAAATAGAGAAGTTATTTTGAACTGGTAAGCATGCAGAAGAAATCGCTACAGCCATCACAATAATTATTAGCCCTTCGTGAAGGTAAGTCACCCAAGAGAAATGTCAGTATGCTGATCTGCAATGCTTCTCCCCGGGAAGTTTTCTTTTTTAAATAAATAAAAACACAGAAGACATTAAAAAAATATGGGTACTCAAACAATTTTCTATCTTAATTTCCTCAGTCACAGAACTTATTGAATAAAAATTCTTTTTTGAAGATTCCACAGACACTTTGAACACTTCTATTTGCAAGTCACCTCCAAGACAAAAAGTACTTAGTGAAAGGTAGCAAGCTGAAAAGAAAATGGAAAGTCAAATACATATGGGTAAAGAGCACTATGTCTACTGCAAATCTACCATATTTACTTCAAGAACAATTATTTAACATTTCCCTGTTTTTTCTCAGAGCTCTACATGTCAAAAAAATTTTGTATTGTCATATATATTCTCTTCAAACAAAGCCTGAGATTCATGCAGATGAGGCCGAGACTTCAAAAACGCAGTTCCTACCAGGCAAAGCTGCCTTGCTGATTATTCCTGTCAGGGAGGCCAGCTCCTGGAGAGATCCAACACTTACATCTTGACACCTCAGGATTGCCTGGATAGTATCTGAATGGGAAATTAGAAACTGCAAAACCTGCACCACAAGAAAAAAAGAGCAAATATGAATGACTCAAAATTTAATGGTGAGCAGAGAAGAAGCAATGCTTCCGAAGAATTTTAAAAGACCTCCTGTACCAGTGAGGATGCGATTTTTAAACAAAAAAAAGCTTACTATCAGAGCAAAGGCACCTATAATTTCTTCGAATGAGCAATAGCAGTGATACTCTAGCATCTTTTGGAACTTACCTGTCCCGCTGCTTGCAAGTGTTGTGCCATGCTGGATGTGAGGATCACTTGGCACAGCTGAAGAGCTGGAAGAAGAATCTGGCGATAACGTTCCACTGGAGCAGGAATGAAGACCGGGGGATCTCTCATTGCATACATTCTGAGGAGGTTTAAAAAGAAGGGAGGAAAAAAAAAAAGATAAAGAGTGCAAGAAGAGTGAAGTCCACTAGTGAGGCAGAGCCTCAGCCTACAGTCACTCTCAAGAACCTAAAAACATTCGTATTTCAATAAGAGGTCTGGACTTGAACTGAGTTCACACTGGAAAAGCAACATATTTATGATACACAGCTGCTGCCAGACATTTTCTTTAAGCAGGGAAAGTTACTTCTTTGTATTATACTACACTAAACCAGATCACTTTGTTGCAGAAATACGATACCTGCGTTCTGATATATAAAATTAAGTGTTCTCAAATATTTTAGGAAGAGTTGTGCTTAATTCCAGAGCAACTGCTAAATACAGTCCTCTACAAATGTGCTGTAGGTTTTACACAATCTTATACATCTAATTGGAACTTTCAAATAGTATACCTTGTCTAAGTCTTCAATTTTTCCAAAGTGTTTGAACTCCCAGTGTGTCACTAAGAACTCCAAGTTTAAAACAGGGACCAAGGCTTGAAATCAACCCAGGTAAATTCCCCTAAATATGGAATTTCCTTCTCTGAGATCTTCTCTCAATCACCTCACAATGACTAATGTGGCAACACATCAAGAAACTTGCCAAGCAATACATAACTGTGAATATTTTTCTTAAAAACACATCATAAAATATTTCTGAAATAGCATTTAATTCACTCCTCTCTCAATGCTTTATGGGTGAGGACAAACTCTGCACTTCACCAGCTGCAAAGCCCCCAAAATAAGTTTACAGTGTAAGCTGTTTTTCAAACATTACAGTATAAATTATTTAATAATAATACATTAATCATTTCTATCCAAGATATCAAATAAGTTTTTATATAGTCTAAGTAATTAGCATGCAAGTACAACCTCACACCCTCCTATCCGAAATTTTTCTCTCAATAAAAGGTATCTTTGAATTGATAGGTTTAAGAAATACACACACACAAAGAATAAACCGACAAATCATTACTCAAAAATCATGAGGCTATAAAAAGGATGTGATGTGCTTCCAAGACTGTATTATGGTTTCATCATCAGCCAGGGAACCAACACTTACCCCTGATGGTCTGTTTCGGGTCGCATGTCATACACTTGGCACTGTGCCAGCCGCACAATCACTCCAGACCGCAGCAGCTCTAATGCACCTTGCTGACTTTTAGCTACTCGAGTGAGGAATGCCTACACAAGAGCAGAGAAGGTTAAGTTTTGGAGATGCACAATGAGACTTATAATGTCTACTTTCTCACTTGATTTTAGCGTGATTTCAAATATATTATTTTAGTAAAATATCCTCAAGGAATACCTTCAGTGCAGGTAGCTCAGTTTGTAGCTGCAGTGCAGCTGCAGACTGAGCTCTGGGTGGCAGGAGCCCCAGGCAAGAGGCTGTGAACCGCCCACCCTTTGCAAAACAAAGGGCACAAGGGACGTGTGGCACTGGGTCACAGGACCGGACACTCAGAGACACTGCAGGAGACGAGGACTCAGCTGGAAAACCCCAGACTCACTCACACAGACTGTGAGGGTATAAAAGCCCAGGGGTTCCTTTGTTCAGGGTTCCTCCTCAGAGGCACCAGCTTGAGCTCTTACTCTGTTGTTGCACCACGATTAAATCATATTAAGGATCCAGGTGTCTGAGACTGCCCTAAGAAACCTGGGGTCAAACCAGTAAGGAAACCTGGTCTGACTGTGAGTGTGACGAGGGCAGGGAGTCAAGTGGGGTATCCACTGGTCACTGGAGCTGCTCACTGCCGAGGGACTTTGGTCCCAGCAGTTAAAACCTCTAGTAGTGCAAGTGTGACTGCCAGAGTGCTCCTGAGTGGTCAGACAGGAAAGTTTCCTTAACAGTATCTGAGTACAATCAATGCAAAGTGTAGACAAACAACTTTTACTAAAAAATAAAATTAAAAAATAAACCCTGTAACATAAAATCATTTCTGAAGCACTATTACCATTTTGGACTCAAAGGTGTACAGCGCCTTAAGCAAAGGGGGCTGAGGTGTGAGCAAGCTCTGAAGGGCCAGATCATCATCTGCTAGGCTATCCACAAGCACCTTCAGGTAGCCACTATTGGAGAGATACAACAGCCACTGCTGCTGCTTGTCTACTGAAACAATGTGATCAAGTAAAGCCAATGCCAGCATCTGGGATAAGGGAAGAAAAATAAATAAAAACAAATAAACAAATCAAAACAGAATTAAATCTATGAGATCAGTGAGATTTTTAATAAATTCCTAGAAATGTGAAATGCTAAGCAGTTTCTTCCAACAGCTTCTTATAAGCAGAATCCCTTTCTTCACTACAATTGCAATAATTTACATGAAAAATACTTTAAGATTTCTTGACGCTAGTATAGTATGAGCCAATTACTTTTCTCAAATATTCTTTTAAAAAAAATACAGATATTGTTGACCAATAACTAAGCCAAAATATTTTAACGAAGTATTGCCTCAAGCACAATTACTATTTAAAACTAGTTTGCCTTCTGACTAGATTCTCGTCTACTGGCTACTATCAGAAATTACTTCGTCATGAAGTCACCCCATCTTCCCAAGGTGAGTAAATAAACTGGGAAGTCCATGACTTAAAAGTACTAACAAATAACTGTCACAGAGCTCCCTACCTACATCTTTCGCAGCCGAGATTTCTCCCCTTATTTTTAAACAATAGGACACATAGCCTTGTTGAGAAAAAAATTAATGTGCATGTATGGCTCTACTTTCAACAGCTTGAAGGATGAGTGGGGAGACAAACATGAAACAGACTGAGTATCTACAAAAACGTCCTACTTCAACTTCATGAAACTTCCCGTCTCTGTACAGAAGTAAGATGTTCTTTAAAACAAACAGAACAGCAATTTAAAAAGAATAGATTCATTTACCCGGCCTATCTCATGGCCATCACAAGCATCACGACAGACCACCTCCATCAGAGCTGCCCCATAACTCTCAATAGTTGCCATGTTTTCCCGTTGCAATTTACTAAACACATCTTCAGGAGCTGTCAAGTGTTCCCACATAGTTTTTTTAGCTGTAAAAAGCAAATAAAACAAAAAATGAAAATATTCAAAGAAAGGCACCTTAGCATTAGCTTAGCTACAGCTGATGCTACATCCTTCAAGGCATTCTCTCTACCTTGCAACAGAAATGCCCCAAACAATAGTCAAGAGTTTTTAAATGAACTACAAATGTTCTACAAATCCACCCTTCCTTGAGTATCACACAAACCAGCCAGAGCAAAAAGTGTGTGCCTGTATTCATACATCACCCTTGTAAACAGTCTGCTTAAAATAATTCAGACGTTCAGTACTTGTTACATAGGAAAACTAACAGGCCTAAAACTGGAAGTGTTCAAGGTCAGGTTGGATAAGGCTTTGAGCAACCTGATCTGGTGTCCCTGCCCACGGCAGGGGGTTAGAATGAGATCATTTTAAAGGTCCCTTCCAACCAAACCATCCTATGATTCTATGAACTTTCACTGGGACCAAAGCATTCAGTTCGAGGTAAGTAAACAAGGTGACTTAAATGGGAGGGAATGAAACCATAGCCAGTAATAAACTACAAAGGGGTCATAACAAATTCATAGGTTTGTTTTTTTTCTTTTACTACTGTAGTTCAAAACACAGATCAAGTAAGAGTCTGCATGTAGGTACTAGCCCCAAGATTTTTTTTTAATCCTTGTCTGAGCTCTAAGATTAAATAATTATTAGAAACACTAACAATGCAAGTATTTAGGCCATTCACAGAGAAAATGTGATATTTACCATAAGCACTCTCAGACAAATAGCAACTCTGGTTGGTTTATTTTTTGCTTATTTTTTGGGGAGGGGTTGGTGGTGAGGTGTGTGTGAGGTGTTTTTGTTTGTTTCTCCCCTAGGGGGATCTTCAGACTAAGGAAGAGAAAGGGTATGAAATAATGCTTGGGGTTTGTTTTGAGGTTTTTTGCATGGTTGGTGTTTTGCCTTTTTTTTTTTCTCTTTGGAATTTTTTTGTTTTGTTGTTTTGGGTTTTTTTAAATAGGATCTCTGTGGTATGAGTGTGCATAAAGATGTGAAGGCAATATATTTCTACTGCTGGACCTACTTGAGAGCAGTTCATTACAAGTAATCTCCAGTCCTTTGAGTTATGTAGCTATGATGCATAGCTTTAAATGGACACAAATTAAGTATCCCCTTCAGTGCTAGAGATCAGAAAGTTCATATTCTCATCCAGAACAATACATTTTGAATGCATATGCAGCTAGACAGGTCAGAACATAAGATAAGCATTGTTTAGCAGAAGCAATTCATTTCAGAGGCTCTTGGAGCAAGATGTTTTCCATCTATTTCCAGAAGACATCTCAGCATGCAGAAACTCTACCATCCAGGGTTTAATAACAGCTTATTTTTTGCTCTTTTCCAAATACAGTTGGACCATACCTGCTTCTAAAGTGTCTGGTTCATCTGGTCTCTGGGCAATCTGCAAGTAATAAAGCAGTGATCCATAAAGGTGCGTCCTCACTCTCTGGAAGCCACCACCTGTTAGCAAGAAACATTTGCAATTAAAACCAAACAAATGCAAACTCCATAACATCATCTTCCACTAGCACTTAATTTTACTTTCCTATGGCAGTGCTGGCAGAACTAAATAAAACAACTAGATTCCTTAAGGTGAAGTTCTACTGTTTACATAAAAGTGTATTTATGAGTAACTTCAGCAAGTTTATGCTGTTCCAAAAGAATGACAATATGAAATTCTCTTTACAGTCATTTACATATCTCTCTTCTGTTTGTTGTTCATATTTTTTTTTAAAAAAGTGTTTGTTAGTTTTTTTTGTAAGTAACATAACTTACTAATCATGTAAGATCCATCTAACTGACTGTAACAAAAATCTTCACTGCAGTATCTGAAAGCAGCTCAGCCCATCTTTTTACTCTTGGCAGTCGGAATTCATGCACACACCCTGCAAAAGTCAACACACCTGTTTTCAAAATGAAATCCAGCAGCTTTTTTAAGATGATGTGGAGGGAGGAGTCACCAATGGAAGCAAAACCCATGGATATGCTCTCAGAGCCAGGTGATGAGGTGAAAGAACCATCCAGCATCAAGACATATTGGGACTGTCCCACCATGGGGAGTGCAAATGGCTGTTTCTGCTCCGTTTTCACAGACTGGCTCAGGTGGGCAGTCAGGGTGAACACAGCCCCTGCCACCACTGGCATCAACTCCTGAGCTGCATCATCATCAAGGATCTTAACACAGAAGAAGAAAGAAGAAAAAAAGAGGCAAAAAAAAAAAAGTTTAAAAGTGTCTGATTTCATGAGTTATTAAAGCAATTAAATTAGCCTCTCACAGCTATTTAGTATGCATAAGGATTTCATTAATATGACAGTATTTAAAACACATCAAAATCAGTAATATCAGAAACTTGTTCAGAAACCCAAATTGAACACATTTTAATTGAGAACACCATTAGCCTTCTGGTTTTTATTCACATAAATCACAGGCAGGATGACAATCAAATCTGGATGGCAGAAAGAGAAGAAATGTGTTGACATTTGAGATGCTTTATTAGTAAAATATCTAAACCTAAGCTAGAGAAGGAACAACTGGCATGTTCTTTGCTTTACAGCTATTTTATTACCATTAAAAATGTGATGGTACAACTTAAAAAATCCAAAGGGTTGAGCATCCAAGAAGCATTAAGACAACGTGGAAAAACACTAACAAGAAGTTTGCACGTACTATTTTTGTTCACCTTTATTTAAAAGGCAAATCTCGGACCTTAAACACTGAAGGAGCTTTCCTTTTAAGCAATATAGTCATTTTGAACAGTAGTCCAATTATTTTCAATAGACAGTAACATTTTTTTTTCTCAAATTCACAAAAGTCTTCACCAAAGTGTTACAGAAGAGTCTGTAATTTCCTCTCTGCAAAGATTTTAGGAAAGAAATTTCTTCTGCTAGTGAAGGCCTCCCTTGTCTCCTGGTTTTTTAAATTTTGTTCACATAAAAAACAAAACCAGCACTCCTCTAAAAAATACATAACTTTTAGGTAACTCCTACAGAAAAAAATAATGGAAGTGACAAAAACAAACCCAAAAAGGTTACTTCTTCCCTTGAAAAGAGAAAACATTTTCATACATATTTCTCAAAACAAAACTCTGTTAATCAGAACTACAAACCACGTAACTCTCGCAATAAAGCAAAAAAATAATAATGCCCCAGCAGCCTGAAAAATACAAATGATCCTTCATTAAATTTTGCCTTTTAGAATGGCTGGATCAGTCGTAACTGCCTAGTCTGTCTCAAAAATTATTACTCTAACTCAGCAGGAAAACAAATAGACTTTTAAGACAAACTCTCACACTTCCAAAAGCCCTTCTAATTGTAAAATCTTTAGTTTTTCTACTCTGAAGCTTCATTCAACTCTTTAATTTTTCAAAAGAAGCAGCAGTAGGATTTGCAGTGAGTCATCTAAATGCAATAAATTAGCAAATGCAGTAGCCTGCCTTCAGTAAGTTCTTTGTTTCTCATCAAAGCAGGCTGTTTCTTTTTCACACACCTTTTCCAGACTACCATCATACTGGATTATACTACAATATCTTTGAAATCTGTCAATATATGGTTCACAGTTCAGGAGTAGCTATGTAAGAATACAGAGTATCCCCCCTGTCCCGAGTGCATTCAACTTCAGCATAACAGCAATCGGAAAACTAAAAAGAATACTAAAATGCAGACAAAATCTTTTTGGATTACAATCAAAATTGCAGCACTTTCACATAAAAAGGTGCAGCAACAAAGTTCAAAGAGAGGGTTGATTTCCAGCAGAGCACTACCTTGTCATGCACATCCTGCAACAAATCCCGGATAATCAGCTGTCTGTCCTCAGCCTGTATGAGATCCTGGGGGCAGGCAGTGAGTATGATTTCCACCAGCTGTCTCCATGACTCCAGAGCATGCCTCTTGGCATGGAGGCATTGCAGCAGCTTGTTCCGCTCCACTACGTACTGCAGGATAGTATTGATCTCCTGAACACCCGCCACAAAGAAACTCAGTTACAATACGTTAAAAGAAATTCATGGCAAAGACAGACTTCAAGATGACAATTTCATCTATGAGTAATAGTTTTCAGAAAAAAATGTTAAGTCTTCAGCTTATTAGAAACAAGCCGCTATTACTACTTTGACAAGGTAGCCCATTCCATTTCTGAGCTGCTTTTCACAGGGCCTTCCATCATGAATGTCTCAATCTCATAGGGAAAAAAACTGACCAGGAAAGTTCTTTTCTAGCACTTTAAAATCCAAACAAAAACATCTATGAAAAATCTATTTGTGCCTTTTCTTCCCATTTAGTCTGAGTAATTTCTCCTTTATCCTATGCATCCATTTAACCAATTCCAACTAAATTTAAAAGATGGCAGGAAACTCAGAAAATAATTAAGCTCCAATTTGACTGAAACTACATCTGTGTAGAAGAAAGGAGAAATAAATTGGCATCCCCTCTGAGAGAAAGGCAACATTAACTTGGCCATAAGATGAACACACTGGACTTGTCAACCACCAATCTTGACATCTGTATGTAACTGCTTTCTGTACAGTGGGGTGGAAGCTGCAATTGTTACCAGTAATGGGGAGGGAAGAGGTTAAAGAAAAAAGAAAACAGACTTCAGGCCCGCTGCTTAGAGAACAGTAGGGTAGGAAGCAGCTTATCTTTTCAATTTTGGTTTTTCTTCAGGAATTACTAACTCTAAGTTGGGACTCAAATCCACAAGCTTTTATACTAAAGCTTACTGCTTGACAGGGTATGAAATCCACCAAGAACAACAAGAAACAGTAGTTAACTTTTTCTATACCTACCTCCATAAGCAAAGGTCTCTGGCCTATTGCTGCCATTCCTTGAAGGGCATTGACTTCTGCAACCAGAACTCTGTGAAGGTACTGAAATTAAAAGCGAAACTTTAATGATGACACGGTTTAACCTGGCAGGTAGATAAACACCACAGAGCCATTCACTCCCTGCCTCGGTGGGGTAGGGGAGAGAACTGGGGGAAAATAAATTCATGGGTTGAGATGAAGACAGTTTAATAGGACAGAAAAGGAAAGCAGGGCGGAACAACAGAACATTTAGAATAAAACATACAAGCGAGGCACAAATGCAATTGCTCACTACCTGCCAATCGCTGCCCAGCCAGTTCCTGAGCAGCAGCCCACAGCCAGCTTTCCCCTTAGTTTATATACTAAGCATGATATCATATGGTATGGAATATCTCCTTGGCAAGTTTTGGGTCAGCTTTCCTGGCTGTGTCTCCTCCCAGCTTCCTGTGCCCACAGCCTACTCACTGGTGGGTAGTATGAGAAGCTGAAAAGTTCTTCACTAAGTAAATACTGCTTAGGAACAACTAAAGGATCAAAGTGTTAGGAACATTATTCTCATCCGAAATCCAAACCACAACACTATACCAGCTACTACGAAAAAAATTAACGGTATTTGAGCCAAAACTAAGACAAGTGACAAAGGAGATGTATTCATCCCTCCTAAAAGTATCTAGGAGATGGTTACATAGTGACAGATGCAACAGATGGACTGGGGTTCAAACGAGTTTTACTCATTTTTCAGGGTCACAAATTTTTCAGGACTATTTATCATACACTTGTCAAGTACTCATAACGATGTGACACAATCTTAAGTAAAGCCTCCAAGAACTACTGCAGTACACAACGATGTTGCAGATGTGATTGTTACACATAAGTGGCGCTAGGTAGTTGTGTATTGGCAACCAAAGAAACACATAAAGTAGATGCAGTAGGTGTTTCAAGATGGGAAAAACATTAAGATAGAAAATATTTCCCAAAAGCGTTTTAAACTGATGCATCTGTGTACTGCAAATGAGAAAGCAGTGTGTGCAATGTAGAAGAAATAAACTAATCTCAATAGTTTGCATAAATTATGCACATGTCTGAAATACACACCTTTTATGTGTAAGCAAGTTTCAAAGTATTATTAATACACTGGGTTTTTTTTTTATTTTTAAGATATAGACTAGCACATGCAACTTGAAAACAAAGACCAGTGCGCACCTTGACGTTGCAGACCACTTGTCCACGTGCATTCTTGTGCTCACAATTAGCAATGACTTGCTCAATCTGAGCCCGGTCAAAAAAATCCAGTTGTAAAGGCTCTGGAATGTCCTGACTGAAGTCAATTGAATCCAGGATATTTAAGATCTTTCTGCGTACTGGAAATGCAAATAAATTCAAATTGCATTCAGAAGTATCAAGGGGAAAACAAAAAATTGACAAAAAGAACCTAACTTACCTTTGTAAATCTGTATCTTCATCTTAATGTGCAAAGTTTCAAAAGAAAGCATTAAATCTTCAGAAAGTGCTATCAATCTATATAGCAGGTTTAAAATATTTTCTAAAGCCTTAAATTCTTAATATGTCTTATATTGTATTGTTCTCCTTTACATATGCATGTAATGCAATATTTACAAATACAAGTTTCTAATATTTTCTCCTAAATGAAACCAGGCTGGTTTACAATGATAACCACCGCAGTCTTTTGTTGAGAATCTGAACATATTTATTTATATGGGACTTATATTCTTTGCCATGAAAATACAAATATGTTCAGCCTTAGCAACAGTCTCACTGTTTCTACTGTTAGCAATAGATTTTATAGACTGCCACTCTCCCATTTCATCCTTGCACAGATACTTAAACACACTCTTCGAACTGCCTTTCCAGTTCAGTATTTTTCACTCACTCCAACCATCTGTATCAAGGTTCTTTAATTTATTTTTTTTCCCCACACTAAATAAAATTGTCTCATGTACTGCTGCTGTTTAGAACACCTACTACTTTCTTTTCCAAAGTGTCCTTTCTGGAGGGGCCCTCCCACCTGTTCAGGACCAGATACATTTTACTGATAAATAATCAACAGTCATAATGGTTACCTTTGGAAGCAGTGTCAAAGTGAAGAAATCCACTGACTGATCGACTTTCATCTTCCATCCCTCCTTCACCATCAGCTGAAGGTAATAAAACATAATAAATAAATTACAAAAAACAAATCTAAGTGAAAAATATGACCTACTTTATTAATAGTGAAAGAGAAAGAGCAGTGATAAACCGACAAACCTTTCTCTTGAAAGTCTTCTAATACAATACAGCCTTGAATTGTTAATAAAACGGAAACGATACTTACCTCACAAAAGCTATCCAATGATCATATACAGATCAGAAAGTACTAGAAATGCCTAAAAAGACACCCCACCCTCCACTGTGAATAATGCAGTTGGATGGACACTGTAAAATGAGTAGGGTATCTGAACACAGTTTCCCATACTCAAATCCCCACAAGGATGAAGAGTGTTCAGGCTGATAAAAGTAAGGGAAAATACCATACTGCAGTAGCCTGTTAAAATCTCTTCCATTTATTCTACCTTCTTCACGTAAAGAGTTTCATTGCCATCTGGTTTTATTTTTCTTGATTTAATTCTACCCTATTCTAAAACTGACATCTTGCCTTTTTATTTAACATTACATTCTACACCACACTGGGATGAAATATCATTTTTGTGGTGTTATAATGTTAAAAGCAAGATTGACCTGTAGCTACTATCTTCTGTGAGAGAGGGTTGAGAGCTTGTGACAGACATTAAGACTGAGAAACTTTGTCTAAAACTGTTTACCCTGGAAGACCCTCCCCTTCTCTATATTGTAACGATTCTGAACAGCAGCTCAAAATAAATTATTCTACAATTTTAATGATTTTTTTTAATATTCCCCTCTCCTACCTCATAAACTATTTTTAATTTTTCTATCAGCAATGAACAAAACAATGTCCTGATTTCTTTCACTTTGGAGTCTACAAACACCACCATCTTTCTTCCCATCTCTCCAGTGGCAATTCTGCACGTGGTATCACAAACGAACTGTCACAAGCTTATGAAGAAAAGTATTCAAATGAAGTCTCTCATAGTCCATGCCTACTGATGCATATTCCAGCCTATTTACCCTCACCATAAGTTCCTCTTACCCAAGTATGGTTTCACAGGCATGTCATCGAGCAGCAGATGCAGCAGTCTCTGTGTGTGGGAGCGCTGGCGGTTCAGCGATGTCACTCGCATTTCTATAGCTGCAGTCTTCATTAGCCAAGACATTTGGTTAAGTGTTGAAATCTCATGTTCTGGTTTGGGGATAAGTCAACAATTACAAAATTGAGCATAAATAATATTACTTACTCCAAGGAAAGCATTTTTCATTTGAGAAAGCTTTTAGAGGATGTCATTATTTATTGTTTGCCTAGCAATTGTTTACGAGACAAAAAGACACAGATCTGACAAAAGTCAATAAATGAACATGTGGTTATTTTGAAAACAAATGATGCACATACATGCAACTAAGCACATACACAACAAAACTGGATACAACCTGTTAGAACAGTCATTGTGGAGAATGCAGTGCTTCATGAACAAATATGGTCAGTTATAATTTCAGTGAAAATAACCTGACATTTACCAAAGTGAACTATAGCTTTAATTAAAATTGGTGAGACTGGAACACAGGTCTCCTATAATTTTCCTATTCTATATTCACTTAATTTAGATTCCTAAGTTATACAAGAATCACCTATAGCACTTTATACATGCTGGATACATGTACTTGAATGCTAAGTTTACTATCACTGAACAAAAGACTGATAGTCAAGCATCAGATAAAGTACATTTATTCAGTTTAAGGCACCTAAGATATATTGATTTGAAATATAAAACATACCTATAAGTTTAAAAATACTTTATTCAAAGGAAGGGACGATACAGGTGGTTACAACCATCAGCCTTATATTTCCTTCGTTCTTTATAACACTCTTTTCAATATGTTTTTGTCTGTAGCATAATCTAACAAAACTACAATGATAATCGCAATACAGATTAGGATGTGGTTCTGGAGACCTGGTGCATTCCAAAGCTAATACTCTTTTCCAAAAGTTTAGCATTAATAATCTAAACTTCTTAAGTAGGGAGAGTTCAATCTTTAAAGAACTAAAAGATTAGCAGAGCCTGCAATTAGTTCAGTTTAATAATGTTAGCTATGTTTCTTCTTTCATTCCTAGAGAATCAAAGAACGCGTTGAATTTTAAGCATGCACAACCTTATCATAGCATAAAAATTACCTTTGATAGAAAATGGCAAGTGCTGAAGCTGAGTGAATAAGAAATCCTGACTGGTCCTCAGATATCTCATAGTTGGACCTGAAGTGTCAGAGCATGCACACAACTGATAGATCACCTGACAAGTGAAAACAGTAGAGATCCATATATGGAATTTATTTTAAAAACAAACCAACCACCAAATCAAAAGGAGCATAATACTACTTTACTGCTCAAACAATATTACCAGTATTTACAGCAAGTTTTCCATCAGCTTTCTTCAAAGTTGAACATATTATTTGTAACAGATGCTGAATTATGATATTAAAGGACTACCAGCACATGTATACACAATGGCTATTTGTTCACAACATGACACTAGATAAGCCTGTTTGCTTAGCTCACTTAAAAATGAGTCTTTGTCTGTCTGCACATCCACCAAGACAGGAAATGTAATAAATTTTCCCCATTTCTACAGAATCGCCTTTTGCTTTTAATAATGCTTAAAATCTTTTCTAGAGTCCGTGGATTTTCAACATGATACAAGTGTGTAATCATACGATTCTATGATTTAAGTGCAAGCATCAGCTACCTTGCACATCCATCTAACTCAGCTGTCTCCCCCACCTCACCCCCTCAGGCATACATACGTCCGTCCTCTCACGGCTACAGAATAAAGCGGAGAATTTCATTGGCTTAGTTGGAGTTATATGTTACTTGCTGTCAAATTACACTTCCAAAATCAAAAAAAAAAATTAAAGATTGGCATATTGTCACAATGGACTTAAAGGCTGACCAGAAATACTTAGGTTTAGTTTTATAAGTATGTCCTAATTCCAAGTGTCTGACATGAGTGCAGATTCTTTGATTTCTAGGATGCTACAAGATAGCATTTTTGCAAACAGAAGAAGGTAAAACAGAAAGAGTTCAATGTATATAAAAACCTGATATATTCATTTAAAAAATGAAACTATTATCAGAGTCATCAACCATCTGTGCTCACCAACCAAGAAGTAGCTAACTTTATTTAGAGCTTACTTTCAGTGTATGCCAACAGAAAATATGCTGAATACCTGGTAACAGAGTTCTGCAAGATGGGGAGATTCCCGAACGGCTGTAGGCCCATTCCTTGTTTCAGTACCCTTCTCCAGTATGTTCAAAATAGCATGAAGGCAAGTCCGTGGGCAACCCAAGACACCTGAAAAGAGAAAAATAACTTGACATTCTTGACCTTACTTTCCTCCATAGCAAATACAGGTTAGTACCCAGAAATACAGAACCTATATTGTTCAGATACCTTGTGCTGCACTATACTGCTCCATAGAGCTGCAGCAAAAACATCTGGCAAAGTTTTATCACCATTACTTAAAATCAAAGAAGGAACCATTTTTCAGCAAAAATCTAATAAAAATATTTCTAGTTAGTCTGTAGGCTTTTGAGATGCTGGTGAATCAATTTGAATTCTTGCTTTTAAACTTTTAAATGAATAGCCATTTGACAATTTCAAAGAACAGCTTTAAGTAATTCCTGTCTTATTTTACAAATACAGCTATTATATGACTAATGCTCCTAAAGGCACCTGACACTGCAACCAAGGGGAATAGAGAGAAGATTTTAATACTGAAGTCAAAATCCCATCTTTTTGCATTCTTCCTTTAGCCAATTAATTCTTTAATCGACACAGAAATAGGTCCTGAAGCAGTAAAAGCATCAATAACCAGAGTTCTTACAGGGGAAATAATCTTCTGTTTGAACATGTATAATTTATGCTTTAGCAGGAAATTATTATCTTGAGGTAAATGTCTTATGGTCATTATTTCTTCACAGTATTAACAAGATAACTGAAAGATGTGGGCAAGGTTCTCTCACACCTTTGAGACACATTTCCTCATCACTGACCTAACATATGATACCCTGTAAAATTGTGTGGGTGCAGATCAGTTACCTGTATTGTGTAACTACTGAATTTCAAAAAAAACCAAAGAAATAAAATTCAGGTACTATTTACTCTTCCATTTAGAACTACAAAGAACTAAAAACCGCTGGGCCATAGCGTCCAACACAAACCCAAAGATAATGGGAAATATTCTTCTCTAAATAACTAAAATCAAATTATTGAATGTTTGTTCAAACTTGTTTATATAAAACATCCTTTAAAACAGCTGAGAAATAATCCTGTATTTCTGACTGGAAGAGATACCACGACATGTCAACACCAAACTACTTCTAGGCTATGGTATCAGACCATTGTTCACGACTTTAGACACCTCGGTCTTGAAAACTTCCAAACACGAAGACTGCATGACCTCTATAGCCAACCTGCTTCACTGTCTTCTGGTGAAAATGTTTCTCCTATATCGAATTTGAACCTCTCCTGTTTCAATTTACGCCCACTGCCTCTCATGTTCCTGCCACACTCCTCTGAAGAGTCTGGTTTTATCCTCTCATTAATGTCTTTGCAGGTATTCAAAGATTTCTATTAGGTCCCCTCAAAGCCTTTCTCTTTTCCAGACTTCCCTCAGCTTCTCCCCATAGGCTGAGTAATCCAGCTCCCTGACCATCTCTGGACTTGCTCAGACTATTTTGTAAAATACAAGTTAGAAACGGAGGAGGCGAACAAGACATATAGTAACCCACTGTTATTCTCACCAATTCAACTTTAAAGCAACAGAAGTGATATTTTTAAAGTTTGCATTGCCATACATATATATATATAATTAATATATTCATATATTCCCAGCACTAGAATGAAACTCCATTTTTTTAAAAGGTTTTCTTCTACAACGTTCAAAAACAAAACTGGTTTTCTTTCCTATAAATAATTTTAAATAGGAGTTTGAGGAGGGACAGGACTGTAGCCAAGTAGTAGAACTAGTCCAAAGTGACAGTCTGTTTCGTAGACTCACATGTTGTCATATGTAGGTACTGCTTGGATCATCAAATCAATTTCTTTATACTGGGGACACAACTATGCTGTATTAAACAGTAAATAAATTAATGTTTCACGTCTAAAGTATCATTTTCCCTCACAATTCTAATTTCAAGTCTGTTCCCAAATCCAACTTAAACAAAGAATCAAATCCTGAAGTTGTTAAAAGGCTGCATTTGAGTACTAATATTAATGTAGCTTTCGAGGACTTGAACAAGGCCTGTTGTCTTATTCTTAAATTGAAGAAGAACTGCTTTTCCCCATGAATTTTCCAATAAATATTCTCAGAGTTGGTAACAGAACTGATTAAACGGCAGATCAACCTCTCCTCTTCATACCCGGATCTTGCAAATTTGTGGTGCTGACAGGTTTCTTTAGTTCGAATCCCAAGAGATACAGAGCAAGGCTGGGAGGACTGCACTCAAGAGAGGTGATAAGGAGATTCAGAATATGGATCCTTGTTTCATGATGGATTTGTGCCCGCTTCTTTTCAGGCTCCAGCTCTTGATTAGAGAAAGAAAAGAAAAAGGAGAAAAAGCAGATGTGGTGAACAATGAACTAAAAAATCCGTCTAATAGAAAAATCCTCAGTGCCTTCAACATAAATACAAGACTGTTGAGATCAACTTATATTACTGCAAAGGGATAAAAGAACAAAAGTCCAAATTACTGTTAACACAGCTCTAAATAATATATCCAAAGCAACGTTAAATACTTGTCTTCTGAAAACAGACTCAGTTTGTAGTTGGCTCATCATACTGTGGACATATTTTAACAAAACATAGGTGCTTTCCATTCTGTTAAAGGGCCAATTCCACAGAAAACAGAGGAAGATTGTTTCCTGACTTAAAAGCACTTTTTACATCTTTTTTATTAATTTCATTCCATGCAAAAGACAGCTGTTTAAGCCATTTTAAGAAGCCTTTTACATACCCTCATCTGGATTAATTAATTCTTCTGCATCTTCGTTGTCTAAACATTCCACGAATCCAGCCATCAGCTTCTGGCTAACACTCTGTATTCAACAATGGAAGGATGGAAATGAAGAGAATTTTAAGAGTATTAAACCAAATACTTTTCATAATTCCCTTCATGTAAGTTGACAGAATTTCTAACAAAAATTATATAACCTACTTAATAAGCAAGAGTTAAGAGTCACAGCTGTTCTAAGAACAGGTTAGCAATTAGCCAGTAAACAGAAAAAGAAATCTACTGTTGTTATATATGCTAAATTATTCTCACAGATTGAAGACTATAAAGTCACAAAAATATCTCTGTATCTCAAAGAATATTGCTCTTTTTCCTCTTGAAAACATTCATGATTTTGTTTTTTTCAATTAATGAAGTAATTGTTTTTCCAATGCCACAGTGAAAGACGTTTTAGAGGTGGGTAGATATAAAACAAAATACACTTTTTGATGTAGTTAACGTAGAAACCTATCCTTTAAAGAAACATTACGAAGCCCCAGTATTTCTCCATCAGTTTCTCTTTCCAGATTCAAACAAACAGATACTCACCTGATCATGTGTGAAATCACCAACTAGTTTTATCTGGATGTTGGAATTATCAGAAATACAGCACAAAATCCTGGCACTTTCAAAAGCCAGTTCAGGATTGCTGTTTCCATGGTAAAGATACCTTCAAAGACACAAGATTACGGTAATGAAATTGTTGAGAATTTTATTTTTTCAAGATGCTAATGCACAGATGAGAAATTAAACGACATTTAGAACGAAAACATTTACAAATCAAATTACATGAGATAACATTGAAGCTTCAAACAAAATTTCACTCTATATGAAACACTGAATGCTCCTCCATCGGGAGAGATGAGTAGGCTGAGTAGGGATAATAACCTTTCCTGGAATTTTTACCATTCTTTTTATGCAAAATCTACATTAAACACTGCAGCATAAGTTAAAACAACTGCCTGCAGGCATTTAATACAGTAAGTAATGGACAATACTGTAAAACATGGCCAATAGCAACCAAATGCATTTAACTTTCCCACTCTGTGACAACCAAAGTCTGGGGCAAAATGAAATTATACGCAAGGGAATCACTGCACATAAGGTAGACAGGAAGAAATCATGAGAGGGGGAAAATTGAGAAAGAAGAACCATAAATACAGATTCCAATCTTGCAATAGGACAATCACAAATCATACCACCTGTGAAGACATCTCCCCCCACCAAAAAAAAAGTTCATGAGATGCTCTGTGTAAAGAGAAGCACTGGCTAGTAAAGCTAATGAAAGGATCCAGGATCCAAACACTTCTGTGCCTCCAAAACTCCTCCCTTCTCAGTACTTTGCACATACCTGGCGATATTCACCACATGATCTGCCTTCTTAGTGCGAGGATTAATTCCTTGAAGCAGCTGCTCCAGTGGTGTGACAATAAGGGAAAGGTGGCTCTCCCGCAACAGATCCATAAAAATATTCTCCTTCTGTAGGGTTAAGTTTAGAAGTGCAAGACAATACTGTACAGCTTTCTCTAAATGCTTCTTCCCTGCAGTGCACAAAGAACATAAGAAATACAAAGGAGCAGCTGAATAGACTACATTCATAAATGTCATTCATCAAGCCTTGCACCGAGAAAAAAATCCTGTCAGTTGTTTACCAGAAGGAAAACTTCCCCCAAAACACAATTTTTTTATATGCAAGAGATACAACCATCAAGTCACAGATATGCAATGTTAGCTTTAAATCCTACTTACTATACATTTTAACTTCACATGAAAAATGAATTCTAGGCACATACCAGGAAATGGAGCATAAGTATCAAGCTGCTTAACCCCTTCTTCTAGCAAACTAAGGCAAAGTTCCAGCATTGGGGACTCATTCAACAGATGATACACCAAATTGAATCCAGGTGGTTTATATGCTATTATTTCTTCTCCTAAAGACAGAAGGAATAAAAAAAATTATAACCTCTAATACAAAAACCTTTCTATTACTCAAGCTAGCATAAGCTACAAAACCTAATAGCCCCCATGTTCTAAGCAACATCCTTGGTAAAAAGTCTTCAGAGATTTTCTTTATATAGAAGCCATTGAGGTAATTTTAAAAGTTTGTGAAGTTGTAATGGCAATTACCATGACTTTTCAGTATCTAATAGCACAGTTTCAAATTTAACCCCAAGTAGATCTGACCAAAAACAAACTGGAAAAAGTTTCTATCTCCCCCCGAAACCTGCATGAAGACCCCGGATGAGGGAAGAAGCATTTCCAGAAGTCAAAGAGAATGTCCACTGAACTCCTGATCCTCACAGGGCAGGGATAAACTCCCACGACTGTTGTAATAATGTATGCAGAAATGAAACTACTACCCTAAAATTCAAAGATCTTCATGATATGAAATAAAAGGAAAAGGCTAATGCTTCTAATTTATCTAGGCTCTTCATAAACTGTGGTAGATAAAAGCAGGAAAACAGTAAGAATCTTTTCTAACATGCAAGTGAGAACAAGGGTACAGTTTCTTTTGGCACCAGCTTTAAAAGTGCCCTTCTTCCATTCATTCCGTGTGTGCCACTCCATCACACACCAACAGACAAGCCAGGCCACTGTGGAGCCACATACTGAATCTGTTCAAAAAATGCATCTACTCAAAGCTAGATTAACCCATTTCTCCAACATATCATGTAACCCACAAATAATCAGAACAAGTTGAAGGACTAGCTGAGGACAGGAACAAGCTAACAAATTCTCTGAGCCAGTTATGCTGTCAAGTACTCCTTGTAAAGTATGAGGCACGGAGGCCTTCTAAATTTAAAGTTGTTTTCAATTAAGAACTGGTTCTCACAGCACTACTACAAGAAAATCCACAGGCATCATGATGGAATTCATGCTAAGAAACTTCGTACTAAGAAAAAAAATTTAAAGCCCATATAAGCCTTAGATTTCCTATAATGAGGCAACTGTCATCTACTTTTGCCTTTTAAAGAATCGTTGTTCAGAATTAAATTACTTCAGGTCACAATTCTACTGCTACTGTCTGAATAGTTAATATATCAATATATTAATAGTAAAGGATACCTCAAATACAATGACACCTTCGAATTAATCCTACAAATAGTGGTGATTTAGATATACACCAAAAAAACACAGAAGAACAAGCCAAAACCAAGCTGTTGTTTCAGTGTCACATGTTGCTCTTCAACCAAATCAGAAATGAAAGTGACAGAAGTTATCCTCCTAGTAGAGACAGGGAAGTAGAAAATAGTGTACATGAAACCCTACTGAGTCAGCAATGCAGATCTCAATACTACGTGGAAATTTTTTTAACATCTTCCTGTCTTAAAGTCTTGATCTAGCTTTCCACCAGCTTATTTGCAATATTAAACAAGATCCCAAGACAGAGGCAACAGAGCAAAAACAAGTTACAATTCTGTTTGTCAGTGAACAAATGAACATGTTAACCTTGTAACTCCACATATTGGTCCACAAAGTCTTCAAGTTGAGGTTCGTAGTCCCTCAATAATTTGTAAAACACTTCCAGGACTACCTCAGCTACTTCCCACTGCAGATAAACACAAAACAGAGAAAAAATCATACACAGATTGACACTGCAACGACAAGACCAAGATGACAAAGGACACAACACAGTGCAGTGATGTACGAGACAGAAGGATGGCTAGTATTTCAAAATTAGATAGTCAAGCAAATAACATAATAATTCATTATGTCAAATAATCTGAAAGGCCAAGCTTCCTTTCTGAAGTGAAATGGAACACTGAAACAGATTTCTTACTTATTTTAGGCTCTATTATACAACATACATATTAGAATATTGAAACTATAAGCAATAAGGAGTTTTTATTAGGTATACAGCTAGGACTAGATCAAGAATAGCCAACTTCCAGCATACAGTTAAGCATGTGCTTTCACCCAGAAGTATTGTAAAACAAAGCCAAATCACTTGGTTCAGCAAATCAGAAATATTTTCTGAGGTAACACTGAGAAAAGGACAAATTTGACTTGCATATTTGGCATGTAACGTTCAGAAGTCATTAGCCATGTAGTATACTCGCAGAATCCCATAGAGCAAATTGAAATTTAAGAATACAAACTTTTTTTTTAAAAGATACTTTATACAACCTCCTTAGAAGTATATCCTGACCCATGAGTTGAAATATCACCTGTTTACAGAATCAAAACACTATGAAGTGCTCTAGGTTACTTTTGCTGCATCAAACTTGCAGAGCTTTCTCAAACAGTTCTAAGCCACATCAACATCCTAAGAAAAAAAATATTTTCAAACAAAAATTACTTTTTCAGCAGCTCTCCGGTAAGCCCTGGTGCGGAATCGGAGAAACACAGAATCCCTGAGAAACTGGAGATAGGGATCGAAACCTGGCGGGCGGAGTCCTGCTCCCAAGTTAGCTGGGAACGAACTCTCCACTAGTGTGCTGATGAGTCGACAGAAGGCACGAGTTAAAGGATATTCCTCACATCGGGACTCAATCTCATTCAGTTCAACCTTCCCAGGAGGACAGGAAAAACAGGAGAAGACAAATCACAGATTTTAGAGGAGGAAGAAGCATGTGAGAACAAATAATGTAATAGCATAATCTGTGAATTACTTTACAGTGAACTGACTTAGCAGCACTTCTGCCTACAATACAACACAAACAGAGTAAAAGCAGCAAAGCATCAGTACTGTTATTTCAGTTCAGCAATACACATTCATTCCTCTCTGAGCTACTAGAAGATATGCCTCAACACTTACCTACTTTGCTTTTATTTACCACTGTTCTTAGAAGCAAAGTGAGCTGTACCAAGACGTGACAAAAGTGAGTCCAATTTAGGAAAATCTTAGTAAAAAGTGCTCATGAGGAATTTGAGAGTTTAGATGCTGTTCTGTTACTAGTATGAAGCTGAACTAGGTGCAAAAGTGGATAAAATTTTCCAGAAATCACAAGCAGGCTTGAAAGTAAATTACAAAGCAGTGAAACAACGTCTATTAGGAAAGTTTCCCATGGGCACAGTAGTAGATGCAGCCTCTGCAAGTGCCTCACAAATGCATATGCAGACAATCAGAGAGGCTGCCTAGGTACAGGGAATCTCTTACCTCAATACCAATTGCTTGTCTCTGGCCTGGACTTCTCACAGTTTGTAATATCTTCAAAACAGAAAGAGAAATGAAAACGAACAACACATTTCACACAATCAAAGTGCATCTCCATCATTTCTACCAGGAGTAAAAAGATACTCATCACATTTTAGACCTAAGAAGAGGTTTTCTAAATCCTTTTAAAAGATAAAAATCCAAGATTTTTCTGTCTGAGAGGCTGGATTATGTTTGACACTTGTATGCTTCCAACTTGACATTCTCCAAGATCTGCATCACATTTTCACATTAATAATTTTTGTCTTATATATATATGTCTTATATATACACTGGATAGGGAAAAGACATTTCCCTCATTATCTCTTACAATAGTATATTTTAAGAAATATCATAAATTAGGAAGCAAAGATGGTGAGATGTCATTATTGTCAGGGTCACTTATTAGTAATTAAAAATAAGGCAGCAGTTGCAGTTCAAAGAGGACTGTCTGTTAGTATTTCTGTACAAACCTGTCTTTATGTAAAATAAGCACAGCCAATGAGATCTCTGAGATGATACTGTAATTTTCAAAATTGTTCCAAAGTATTAGCTACATTAAAAAAATTATATTCAGCAATGGCAAAAAGAAAATTTAGGAGGAAATGCAATACTATTTCGAATACGCTACTGGCAATTTCAACAAACTAGGATGCTAGAGTTCTAAGCACTGAAAATCCTAAAATACCTGTGTATATTCCAGGGATTGCCAGAGTGAAGCAGCTATTTCAGGAGATCTTCCAAAAGCAGTAAGGGTTTCTAATAGCTCCGCTTTCAAAATAGGAGGAATGCTGCATTGTAGAAGTCCCAGGATGACCACTACTGGTGTCCACTGAGGGTGCTCACAAAGAGCCAAGCGAGCATTCTCACTCTACAGAGTTGAATAGAAAATGAAACTGCAGATTATTACTTTGAAGGTTTTTCATGTTTTACAATCTCTAATTCACAGTTCAGTACCAAAGACTCTGCTTTGTACTTGAAGGTATGCAAAATGTCAAAAGAATAGCAGACAATTCCAAAGCCAACAAAACCGATTAACAAAGGCTTACAAATACTAAAATTGTGCCTATCCACACAGAAAAATTATTTGGATAATACAAGCGTCTTTTAACAACCCACTTTTTTTTAGTGGACACACATTCATGGAATTAGTCTTTAGTACTTACACTCTAGCAACTTCTTCAAGCATGGGTAGAGAGACTTTTATTAGTATTTCTATTACATACTTTCTATATATTCCTATCTCTATATATTTCTATGAACTCACACTGCATTTGGATATTCACTAGGAACTTGTAGCAATTTGTTTTAGTCTAAGAACAGGATCATCACTCATGTAAGCTCACTAGAGACTCTGAGAGGACCCACTGGACAGGAACAAGCCTTTAGCCTCATCAAATTGTAATTCCCTGCATCCTTAGAACAAATTTATCTTCATCTCAAATTATGATTTGATGATGCCAGGAAATATTAGTTTTAAGAGTTCTCTTTTCTCCATGCATATCCAGTGCTGATACTACAGCTCACATAGGATCACCCTATTATCATTACCACCAAAGATGATTTTTAAAATACTTAGTTTCACTGATCTGTCTTGTATTTGTGTCAACAAAACCAAGGCTATCTCACTGTATCACAGAACTTTCAGGCTGCAAAGTCTGGTGGGTATTTAAGAGCAGAATTCTACACTATTCAGAATTACACAGACAATTCACAATACAAAATTATGCATTGCAGTCTTGTTCTCCTGGAATCCTCTTCCAGTCAATTCATTCAAAACATTTTACACGCTGGGTTTGGGGACATTTTAAATCATAACCCTGGAGGCAAGTTTCACAGCTGATCAGTTTCCTTGCCAAAATTGTACCATTTCCTTTTGAATTCAACTATTACTATTGTTATTTCAAATTCATAAATGAAGGCAAAGATCTTTCCTACTCCATAGTGATTTATTGTAGACATACCTCACTTCTGAAAGACATCTCCATTACCACCACCAGAGTCAAGCAAGCAAGAAAATCAGCAATACCAGCAACACATGAAAAGGCATCATCTCTTTCTGCTTCACCTACACCTTCAGTGTTTGGTCATTACACTTATTCCTGATGTTTCACATACTTTTGGAATTCACTAATAAAATGACAACTGCTAGGTAAATTCTCCTCACATACTTTTTTGGTCAAGGAGAATTTCACAGCTGAATGATGATGACTTGCAAGGAAAAAAAAAGTACTAACAAAGAAAACCAAATAAAAGGTTACTTACCCAACTGACTATAACAGTGGTCAGCTGTAAAAATGCAATTAATCCATCCTGTTCTTTCTGTGTGATGCCTCGGAGAGGCAGGTGACGGTACTGGACACTGTCTGCACTTGGCAAGTCTTTCCTTAAGTGCTCATGATAAAGCATCAAAGAGTGGAAGAAATGCTCCCAGGAGACAGGACTGCCACCTGCTCCTTGGATATTTTCCGCTAGAAAAATGACAAACAGGTGACAAAATTTTCTTTTTACTCTTTCACAGGGTGAAAAGCAGGGTAGCTAAATTTAAAAGGAAAACTTCCTAATCTAAAGGAAAAAGAAAAGTTCAAAGAAAAGTTATTGTTTCCAAAATTAATCATTTAGGTTTGGGCATTTTCGCTTGTTTATGGGGTTTTTTTGAGACAGAAAGGTGCTAATATGAAAAACCAGTACAAATAAGTTTTCTGTTTTATGAATTGGAATCTTTGCAGCACTGTTTGTATCTTCAGAGTAGGGGGTTTTTTTATAATTTGACCAATGCAAAATGAATGCAAAACACAGGACTGACCAGCATCTTTCACTTTGAGAAAGTGGTATTATATTGCATGTATCAAAAAATTCTAACTGAACAAAGTGCTTCTGAACGAAGTCAGCTCAGGCAAGTTACCCTGTATATTTTGTAAATACAGATAACTTTAAGACATTACTCATTTTTTGTTTTATAATAAGCAACACCGACATTCTGCATTTCTTACGGCATTAAGACACAGGGTTTTTTTTTAAAAAAGCATTATTTCACTAGGTGAATTGTTTGCTAAGGTGTTCAGTCATCTAATTACCTTATCTGTCAAGGTTTTTTTTCAGATTACACTTTCAAGTAAAGCCTTGCAATTTCATCTTTGTACTAATAATGAGATGTTAAAAGTATGAGGCCACAATTCATCTCAAATGAGTCTTTGCATGTCTCAAAAGAAAAGGAGTTGAGAAAGAGCTGAAGTGTCACTTCTCTTACCGTGACTACTGCCATTGACTTTTAGCAAACTAAAGCAGTAATGAGCACACTGAGGCCCACTAGCCAGTCCCCGCAGCATTTTCAAGTATGGGATGTAAATTGTGGAAGGAAGTAGATCTCCCATTTGCCTAACAAACTTTGACAAGACAACCTAGAACAAATAAAGATCAGTGTTTAAAAAAAAAAGTAGTAAATCTGAGTATTTTAGGAAAACATTAGGCAGCAAAAGTCATAAAACAGATTCCAATGTAATCAGGGCAGGGTAGACAGGTGGAATGACAGCTCCAATTAAAAAAAGTTCCTTTGTAGACTGGCCTATTCAGTCAGACATGTTTGAAAGAGGAACTAAACAAAATAACTCATGTGACTATAAAGTATACTAACTCTCTAATTCTGTATTTCTAGTTATAAAATTTACTTCAGCTCCCCAGTGTTCCACAGGAGTTTCATTAGCACATCTCACAATGCAAGTTAAGTGACACCAGGAAAGAATCCACTGTGCTTGTCAGATACCTGAACAGTAACTCACACACATAGTGGTTCCTTTCAGGGTCATATTAGGCTGCTTGCAGATTGCACCTGGCCCTAACTTAAGTTGCCAGTATTCTGGGTGGGTCTTGAGATGTGTCTGATTTGTCTTGTACTAGGTTTTGCCTAGCACTGCACAGTCCTTCAAGAAGTATTGAGGGCTGACAGCACCCCTGGTATCCAAAGAGTTTTTGGAATGTCTGCTTTATCTGCTTAGATTGTTTCTTCATTCTAATTTTAAGTTCTGTCTCTTATGGACTATAATTTTTGAACTTTAAATAATTAAAATATTCTTAGGATTTTTTACCCCTAAAATACTATCAACTGCAGTTAATAAAGATTTTTTTATAGTTAAGGAATTTAATTTCTCAGTTACATGAAAAAGGCATGTAGAAGTCATCAGACAAAAACAAAAGAGAACTATCACAATCCATTTAGCAACTGTAACAGATCGAACTTAAACAACACTTTCACAGAGGTTTGTTAGTACTCTTTCTTTCTAAGCTTATTGACAGCCATGAATGGCTGGCAGTAGCTCATTTTAGAGCAAGCAACAACAACCATGCCTTGCAGAGCAGGACACATGCAGGTAAGTCACTGAAAAAGGGTAAGGTCGTCTTAGAGGCTACCTGTAATAAGGCTACCAAAAATTTTGTTGCTTGAGGGTTTTTTGTTACTTTAGTTTCAAGTTAATAGTAATTACTCAAGAAAATCTAGATAACCTGGCGCTGAGGGGGCCGCTGGTGAGCTACCCCAAGGTAGGACCCCATGATGGTGGATGTCTGCAGGGGCTCTGACGGACACCAGTACTCATGAGCAAGTTCCAGATTAAAGGGGTCTTTCCTGTACAACTCAGCGATCTGTCAGGAAAAGGAAGGTGTTAGAAAAGTATCATCTCCAGGAAGAAAAAACAATTACTTCAACAATAAGCACTGCTTCTAGATTAGCTAAACACATCTGAGAGGCAAAGCATCCCAGGGCTGGTGTTCTAGCTCTTAAAACCTTCTGAAAACGACAGCTTCTAAATAACAGTATTGGAACTAGTGACAGCCAGCAAAATTCAAAATGCACATATCAGTGAAAATTGAATAACTATTTAACTATTATGGATTAAATCACTGCTAAGAAAGCAGCGTCATTTCCTTTTAAATAACCATATGCCTACCTTCATATATAAATTTTACAAGTTAGCCAGTGAACATACAAATTTCTCAGAGTAAATTTTTATTTCTAGTTCTTCATTTAACTTTACTATATCTCTCCGAGCTGCTTAAGAAAGCATTTCGCTACAGATTTTCCTGCTAATGTCCTATAACCTAAGGGAGTATCTTTGGCAAAGACTAGTAATACAATTTTTTAAGTTATCAGAAAATATAAAACACCTCAGTTCAATATGCAAATCTGTCTTCCAATACGGATTTTTTGGAAAGTGCAGTTAAGTAACCTTAACAGCTAATATTTAAACCAATATAATTATTTTTATTTCCATTTTATTTTGGTTTAATTTTCTTTATTTTATTAAAAATATGAAGGAAAATCTTTCTCTTAAACGTACACTTATGGTCAAAACTCTGCTGAAATCAGGAAATTTGTAATTCCACCAGCCTTGATGGAGTCACCTTACGGAGCCTACTCTATTGCAAATACAAAACAGTCTTCCAAAACTCTCATTACAAATATATCAACACATGAGGATTATTTAAATATTTCAATTATTTATCAGAGTAATTGTCAACAGTGACGTAAATCCTCTAGAACTTTCAAACATAAGAAACAATGCAGTATTTACCTAATAAAAAATACTAAAAAACATGACATTAACATCAGAAACCAAGGCTGTAAATTAACTCCTTTATATGAAAGATTATAGAGAAGTGTCTATACTTAAGGAAAAAAAAATTAATCCCAAAAGGGAAAGATCCAGCACCATATGGTATCATTCAGATACGAGTTTTCAGATGACAAATGAAAGTCACAATCATTATTTTTCACAATAATTCAGAAGAAAACAAGGCTTACTAGAAGCATTAAATGCTCCAGATCTCTCCGAAGGGAAATAGGTGGATCGTTACCCATCTGAATACTCATGTGGATCATGCGAGCATCTTCATCAGCACGATTTCTCAGCTGTTTCACCTACAGGATTTATGAAGTGGAAAAAGAAACAGTGGTCTATATTTAGCTAAGAATGAAATAGAACAGAAGTAATGGAATTGTCTATATGGCCTATTAAAACTAAAAAAGCAAATGTACTTGCACGAACATGACAAGAATACTCCATTTTCTATTTTTTCAATCCTCTCTCCTCCCCAAGAGCTTGCACTCAAAGTTACAGTCAATCACTTGCTAACTGTCAAAGCCCTCAGTGCATAGCAAAAGCCCTGAACTTTTATCACAGGAGTTTTTCCTAACTGACTTCACCAGATACTCTGGTTTGGCCCCAAAAGGTAGATCCTCTTCCACTTTTTAATTTAAAAGCTAGACAATCCTAGGTTCAAAGAATGCTGGACCATTATTCACAAGGAGTGAAAAGAAACATGAAACAATGCAAAATATTGATTCTTTTATATAGATCTGTGGATTGCACCTTTCTTCACCACTAAAGACTAATTCTACTTGCAGCTACTTTATGACTTGAAAAGTTCTGAACTGATGCAACTTTGGAGTTACTCTGTCTCAACCAGAAGCATTATCACATGTCAATAAACACCACAGGAAAAACAAGAGAGAAGAGCAAGAAGAACGGCAGCAATTTTTTTAAAAAGTAGCCATTTAATCAGCATCCTAAACTTCTTTGTGTTGAAAAAGCTAATTATTAAACAAAAACCAGCTGACATTTAATTTTAAATTCAAAAAGCTTTTGACCTGAGATCCCAACAGAGGCTTATAGAAAGCAAACAGACATGAGATTAAAAGTTAGGTTTTGTCAAATATTAGAGACATTAAAGTACAAGAAACAGAAGTAAGCAACCAATTCAACACAAAAAAATAAAACGTGATGACAGTCAGTAGAGACTAGTTCATGGTCTATAACATATCCCAATGCGCAAAACTGAATGAGCAGCAAAATAATTGTGTCTTATCAAGAGAAAATAGTTACAAAGTAATAATAAAAAAAAGATTAAAAACTAGAAATAACTGTGGAAAGGGACAAAGCAAATTAGCTAAATCAGTATACTAACTGAACAAGGACAAAACTGAATGTTGATAAGTTAAATGATGAATTATTTGAGGTACTAAAGCTAATTACCAAGTTCTGAACGAATGTAATGCAGTCAACAAAAGATTTACCCAAATCATCACTGGCAAGCAGCATAAGTGCTAAAACTACAGAGAAGATTAAATTAAAATGCTGACTTAGCGATTTAAATAAAACTGAACAAAGATTATACAGGTACACAAAGCAAAACAAAGATCGTACAAAACAGACACTTTTTTTTACCTAAAATTTGAGATTCAGTAGAAATAGCTGAGGACATAAGCCAACCACTAACTAACAGCAGTTAAGACAAAAAATTGCCTTGTAGGGCTATATCCCAACTGCTTATTAACAAAGTCTTTCCTGTGAAACAACTAGTACTCGCCTCTAGCAAACTGAAATACAAATCAGTGGTCTCATTTTGGTTTATATCCTGTATTACAAAATCCTACTAGTACTAAACATCTCTCTCCATCTTCAGGCATTAGCTACAACCAACTGTAAATCCGAGACAAAAAAAAAACCTGAAATGGAAAAGAAATATTCTTCCCAGAGATAAAGCATCTAAGTCCATAATGCAATGAAGATAAGATATACCAACAAATCAAGCAACAGCCTTGGGATTTTCAGCCAGTTCTGTGGCTATAGGAGACAGGGTCACATCTGTTCTAAATTTAATATGGCAGAAACTTCAGTCAGGGTCAGTCTCCAGCCACTCATATAATTATAGGGAGACACTTCTTTTGTAAAGCAATACCATTCAATGTACTCTCTCAAAAAAAGGTTTGGAACTGGGAACCTATTTGCACCTGATTGTTTAAGAGAATTCCATAAAATACACCTCACATATTCCCCATATATTCAAAAGATTCCCGAGGCCTACTGTGTCTGCATTACAGAAATCACCATTGTGTGCACCCTTCAAAGGATGTCCAAAGCCTCTTAAAAAATGGTAAGTGTTGGGTGCAGGCAGCCATTGCAGCACAAGTATACCAGTAATTTATCAATATGAACCTGGTGGAACTGACATTACACTTGTTCTATGGATATGCTGTGAATTTAAAAAAAAGCTTGAGAAAACAACATGCAACACCAAGAGATTAGAAATAAATTAGGATTAAACCCCAAGGTTGTCTGCAACGTGTTTATATATGCCCTTAAAAGTTCAAGAGGCTCAAACATTGTTTTTCCTCCCAACACTGTTCACATTCTATATGGTTATAATGAACAAAATCTTTTAAAAAACCTTCTCTGTGATCATTGAAAAAAGTAATTATTTGGCAACTCCAAATACAGCTCAACACAATGAAGGCCACAAAATAAAGCCTCCATCAATTAAATAGAAGTGTTTTCACGGAATTTTGATTTTCTGTGTCTAATTACAAGATCTTGCACAAACGAAATCAGTAATTCTTTAAAAACCCTTCTGCAGCACTTCTCTGAAACTGAAAACAGTTGCTTATTTTCACAACAGCTGATACTACCAAAAAAGCAAAATTCCTCCCCTAAAACGTGGAAAAACCATTAGTAAAAGAATAAACTAAAAATGAGAGACAAAAACCGTAACTTAATTTAGGTTACACTACTGTCTGTATCAAACGAAAAAAATATAAAAAAAATCAATACCCACATGCATAGCCATCAATGTCAGCATTCATTTAAATTTTAATCATGTAAAACAAACACCACTACGACCATAAAAGCTTGTTTCGCAAATCCCACCACACTGAAGTGTTTTAAAAACCATGTTCTACTTCAGTGTGGAAAACAAACCTCAAACATTATGGCTTCTATAAAGTGAACAAGTTTTCTGAAGTGCAGGACCTAAAGCTCAGGCTTACGGCTGAATCTCTATGCTACCTTGACCAAATATTAGAAATATAGAAGAGATGCCCACATTTCTCAGTAAGTGCTATTCGCACAAACAACTTACTTTCATTGGCATGAGTGCAAGGAAGTCTGTGACAAGGTTATGAATTTTGCGAATGTAAAATTCCTCATGGTAGAAATTTTCAGATGCCACAACAGATTCAGTCAGGAAGAGGAAAACATAATCAGCGATCGCTAGCTCTGCCATTGCCTCATCTGCCTCAGTGAATTCTGCAAGAGCTGGGCAACAAAATTCACAAGAGGAGAAAAAGTAAATAACAATCTGTTACCAAACAAATATATTTCAGGATACACAGGTGACACGCAAATTTACATGCTTCTATCAACTCTGTTTTTTCTACTGTACAGGAGAACAATAGACTGAAAAAAAGACAAATTAATGGCAGATGATGACCTCAACTTTCTGCTTTAATAAATGTTACAGTGCATATCCATTTACCCAAAAATAGTTAAGGTAGTGAACCAAGAATCACAAAACAGCCTTAATTAAACATTAAATACAATGTTTGCATTTTATTTAATAGATATTTTGAAGTAGACTTAATTTTGACCTGGAAGAAAGCTGGAAAGCTTGTGAAGCTCAGAGAGGAAAAAAGAAAACTATGAATAGATTCATCCTCTCAAGATACTGAGGCCTAACATCTACAGATGTAAAACAACACGATCAGGAACCTATTCTGAATTTAAGCATTCAAATGATACTAAAGCTGAAAATGAAATCCTGGAATTTTACATTAAAATCTCTTTCACTTCAACAAGGCACTATTTACTGTCTAGTAAATAATTACTGCTGTATCTGTGTACATTTCAGAGCAATTCAAGTCTTGACAACCAAACTCAAATACAGAGAAAGCTTTAAATAAGTGTTAACAGTGATTTTAGCATAAAGGTAAATAACACTTCAGAAAGGTAATAGATCCTTTGACTTAGAGCACTTGCAAGCTCTGAATACCAATATGCAGCAACTGAACTTTAGGGTAATTTACCTGTCACATCAGAGAATTGAGATATTCCTCGCAATGTCAATGCCCAGGCTAATCTAACAGTAGCTTGCAGGCCTGGTAATTTCCAGGGCTGAGACTCCTGAAGCCGAGTGTGGATCGTTGCTATGTACTGTCTTTCTGCTAGCAGAGGGAGCCGGTGCATCAAGTCTTCAACAACAAAGACACAAAACCAATACCCAGTAAACAAATATAAGATTTTGCATGGGTTATTTCAGCAATTTGTTACTGATCAATAATAAAATTGCTTAAACAACAATTTATCCATCTGTACAATGTAACCTCTGGGAAAGCTGCCAGCGTTACCTTCACGATCCTCTGCACTTTGTTCCAGAAAACTGACATCAAAGCAGTAAAGGAGAGCCATGAGAAGAGACAAGTTCACGCCATCCAACGAGCCATCGGCTTCCACTGTTACCTTCTCCAGGTAACTTATGAGGATTAGAGTGTCATCCTTACTCAGGGGTGACTGACAGGTCCAGACAAAGAGACTTTCAGCCAAGGACTGTCGGCATTCTTTAATGAGATCAGAAACCTTTAGAAGACAAAACAAAAGAAACCCCCAGGGAATATACCTATTCTGGTAACATGTTCAATTTGTCCTTCTCAGTCAATCGTGATGACTGGCTTAAACTAAACATCACTCTAAAGACAGCAGCTACAGAAAACGTTGGGTTTACTTGCTAAACAGCAAAAGGATACTTCTGCTTCTTAATTGCATTTATATTCCCATGTATTTCATGAGAGGTGTGAGTAGATACCCGGGAATATGACTACACACAAACCAGCATCCCTGTCAAGGTCAGGACACATCAACCTACATAGAATTTACATAGCTGTAAATGTATCACGCAAAAGTCACATTCACTGCACTGGCAGTTACCGCAGATACAGTCAGCCTTCCCCTTGCCCCAAAAAACAAATCTTAAGGTGAAACTAAGGTAAATTAAGGTAATTTAAGATAAATGAGAAGGATATTCATTCCATAGTTTCTAGGTTTGTAGCAAAAGTGTTAGACTAGTTCTTTATTCGGTGGAAAAGAAATTGATTTATTATTACACAGATGATTTTTGGCAGATCATCCACTAGAGAGGAGTTCAAAATTTAAAACAATAATGTTTAAAATCTTCCTGCTAGAAAAAAATATGCTGCAGTTAGTCACAGCGTCAATTAAGTTCAAGAATTACAAAGATGACAATGTATTTTCAAGCAATTTTACTTGACTACTAGAAATGCTTCTGTTCACATTAACACAATTGGATTTTTAAGAGAATTATTCACCCGACTCAACTTGGTTTCAATCTGTATTAATAATTAGTGAATTAGTTCACTTTTCTTATGCCAATAGTGCGGATAATGGCAGTGCTGATAATTTAAAATACAGACTTCAGAATTAAAAAAAAAAAATTACATATAGTGTAAAGACTAGGCTTAGATTTTTACTGTTAAAATTCTTCACTAAAAATAAGGCATGCCCTAGCATCTGGGAGCAACAGCAAAATAGAAATGCGGGAAGCAATGTGAATCCCACACTGATATTGCACAAGCTGCGGAGCAGTACCTGTGATCTCAGACAGTAGCAGACTTTGTGCCAAGGTAAAGAACTCTTTGCAGTCTAACTCTATTCTAATATGTTCAGTAACACAGAAGAATATCCACGCTTGGTGAATTTTACCTCTTTGCGATGTTTCTCACTGCCCAATCCTCGCTCTCTCTGAAGTTTATCAAACTCATTGTTCAAATCAATGTGAGACACAAGTGTAAGGATCTTCTGAGTCAAACCCTGCTCCATTAGGTCATCTGTAAAGCGTGTTGTCATGGAAATTAACTCTTGACTATAATGGAAAGAACATAAATTTAACAATTAATCATAGTTTTCCAATAACAAAGGACACCCTAAATAATGAATCCCATCAAACGTATTTGATGACAAAAAAATGTACAATTAATTTGTATACAGAGAGCAACTAAATGTGCATTGCTAATCAGTAAGCCGTGCAGTCTCAAAACATTATGCTGAATGGATACACAGTCTTTAGGTAGCTGTAGGTTCAAGAACATGAAATATGAGAATACAACAGGGATCAGCTACTCAAGATTTCTATTAAAAGGAAAAGGTACTATATATAAGATGCACATAGATCACAAACTCACAGGCTCTTTCTTACTAGTAAATGCAATTGTCCAGATACTGCCCTCAGAATTTTTATTTACACTAGAATACATCTTTTCATCTTTCTCTAACCAACCAATCATTGTGCATTGGAAGCAAGCAGTGTGCACTGCTTTCTTTTTCAAGGCAAAAAATACTAGCATATAATGTTCACGAGTAGATAGTACATTCCTTTTAAGTAAAGGTAGGAGCACAATTCTCTGTTGTGGTACACAGAAAGTCAGAAGACAGAAAGGTTCTCAAATACTGAGCAATCATCACTAGTTAGAGCAACAATGACTGGGAGAATGTCTGAAGCAAAATACTGCCAAAAGGTGAAGTAGCATGAAAGAACTGAAAGTAAAATATATATCCTTATAATCCAATAAAAATATGATTATGCTTAAAAAACAAATATGAAAGCAGCTGCATCAGGTTATGAGAAACAAGCATATTTGAGCCTACACATATTCCCTCTAGTCTAATTAGTCCTAAAAGCACTCAAAACAAAGAGCTTTGATCAGCTCATCGCCCTGATACAGACCTGAGTTCCAATGTCCACGTCTTGCCTTGGCGTGACTGGATGAGGGTTCGCAGTGAATTGGCAATGCATCTTTTTCCATCCCAGTACAAAAGAACTGCCACTAGACCTCTCGTAAGGCCAGGAAAATGAGGCTGCTGGTGTTCTCCTAGCGAGTGAAAATCCACAGAATAGTCAAAGAAAGCTGAGCATACACGCCTTGATAACAGCTCTAAACCTTTGTGTTTCTAATTGAAATACAAATATCACATTCAAAGTAACTGTGGTTATTCCCTATCACTTTGATTTGTTTCTGATGCTTAAAAGAAATCCCAGGTATTTTGGGTGCTATTGGTAAAATTAACACTCAACTTTTAAAACACACAAAAATTGTTTTAAAATGCTAGTCCATAAATATCCTAGTCCAAATGGTATTTGCCACTGATATGTACCCATCTTAACAATCAATTCGAGCTGATTATCATAGAAGTATCTTTTATTCAAAATTAAATTTCCTATCTGAAATTACATCGAAAATTCAAATTCAAAATAGAAAGTGAGGCTGACTTGAAGATGGCTTTCCAAAGGTGACAAATTTGCAAGCTGCTTCTTAAAAGAACTTTTCAAGTTAATGAACAGTAGCTAGTAATAACTAACAATTATAACTTAATAACTCTAGAATCAATCTTCTACCTGCAAAGAATGTGTCACTCTCCAGAATACTTCTCTTACTAATCAGTTTTTAGATTACAGAGTCACACAGCAATGTATAACTAATACATAATTTGAAGAATCAGTATCTATTACACTGCTTTATGGAAAAATTCTCAATCATGTTTTAATTATGTTTAAATTCAATGATACAGAAAGTAAATCATAAAACTTCCTCAGAATATTCCCCCTTTTGCAATTGCTGAGTGTACACACATTAGGGTTCAGAACACTGCTATCATATGACATTATAGTGAGAATAGATTTCTTTTTAAGAACATTCTGTGTTAGGAAGCTAAGGCCTTCACTGCATCATGCATTCACATTAAACACACACTTAAATAAGAAGGCCCTATTTAAGCTGTATTTCTCCAGCTCTTAAATACTTTCCCTTCTCACCAGCTAGAAGGAGCTCAACAGCTGCCAATTCTCCAATATCAAAGAGGTCACTGAGGATAAAGGCTTCTCTGATGAGCTGCTCTGGCAAAAGCCTAGTTCCCTGCTGACCCTGGATAGCAACTCCTTCTGTGCTTGCTTTCTGAATTTTCTCATGCTGCTGAACATTTTTTGGCTGCAAGAGAAACAAGCATCAGAAGTTATTCAAAATGGCAAGATCAAATACTGAATATAGCTTTACACAGCAATCCTTCCTCACAAATACAGTTCTGTCAGGTTAGAATGTCATCATAAAAACAAAGGCAGTGTTTTTAAACAAAGATAGTAAAGGCATCCTAAAAATGCTTCATGCTTGGACAGCAGTGGTCTCTTTGTGGGAAGATACAACAAAAAAATCTTATACAATCGGTGCTGACATTTAGTTTACTCAAAATAATAGAAGTTGAAAGTATACTTTGATACAATTCTCAACAGGAATTGGTATCAACTCAGTGAAAGACATCTGGGTTGTTGCTCAGAACTGTTGCATTACTCTCAACTATTTTCAACATCATTCTTTTTCCATTAAACTGAGATGCTAAAATATACTGACGAAACTCTACAGCTGACCTATCAGTTAAAAAAAGGCATCTACTATTGGAGAAATAACACCCCTGAAAAAAGATATATTTCTAGTTACTCCTTTATGATCCACCAGCCAAGAAACAGGGAGT
The DNA here is from genome assembly GCA_013397725.1 of Rhagologus leucostigma. Classification (NCBI taxonomy): domain Eukaryota; kingdom Metazoa; phylum Chordata; class Aves; order Passeriformes; genus Rhagologus; species Rhagologus leucostigma. Next base: position 131,923 of record VZTD01001751.1, read on the forward strand.
TTTTTCAAGCATTATCTGGCATTCCGAACAAGACACATTCTGTATTTTTGAAGTTCATCTGTTTTGTGTGTTTGTTAATCTGACTGAAACATGAGCAAAGCAAGACAAAATAGCTTTGTGCTTTATTTCAGACACACAAGAGTAACAAAAAAAAGTTAATACCTGACTGATGGATCATCAGATACTTTTATTATTCCTCTCAAAACAGCACTCAAATAATGAGAGAAAAAAATACATCATAGATAAAATTATCCTGTGGAAGATACAAAATAATACATATGTATTATTTTTTCCCACTTAATACTATTTGTATTCTTACAGCAGAACAAGACTGGTATAACACATCTGTGTTATGTACTATAAAAATGCCACATGAAAAGAACGGTCAGGGTCTAAAATGGCACGTAAGACAACAATATAAGACAGAGTAAATCATCAACTCTCCAACTCATTCCAGAAGAGAGCATTAGTCCAGTACCGGATTTCTGAAGAGAGAAATGAAGTCAGATTTGTGCTTCTTTAAAACTTGATCGAGACGATGCACAGCTTCAGGTTGCCTTTTCCAAATGGCATTCATTACAGTCTGCCATATGTCTTTGTATGGACCCCACAAGCTTGCAGCTAAAAGAAAAAATAAAACAATGTATTTGAAATAGAAAAAGGAAGAAAACAAAGTATTTATACACTGTTTTCAATAAGTAGACTCTTTTTAGCTTACTGTTACTCCTGGTGTGTCAGTATACTGTTACACCCATCAAGAAAAGTATATTTTCCTTTCTTAAGGCACAAGAAAAAAAAAAACCAACAATGTTCTAATATAAAACTTAATTGCATTTAGGGAGCTAAAGAACCAAAAAAGATGATGTACGCACCTAAATCCTGGTGCTCAAAGTCATCTTATAAGGATACTTACAATACAGGTATTAGGTCAGAAAAGACCTTTAAAATCATAGAGTTTAAGCATTAATCTGGCACTGCTGAGTCCACCACTAAATCACGTCCCCAAGTGCCACATCTGCACGTCCCCAACTGCCACATCTGCATATCCTTTAAATCCCTCCAGGACTGTGACTCCACCACTTCTACAGAATACTCCAGAAAAGGACTACCTTCACTATTAGCTAAACAATCCATAAAATCAAAACATACAATACTCTTGCATGAGAGCAGATGGCTAAAGAAAAACGGTTTCAACCATTTCCAAAAATTACTACTTGAGTGAGCAAGTTGGGAAAACCAAAAAGCAGTTTAAGCAAAACCAAGCTATTTAAATCACCCTTATTGCTCCTACTTTGTCAGAGATGAACCACTTTATACTGAGCTAGTCATCCGGAAGGGATGTAAAATCCTGCCTCACTAATCAGAGAAAAACACTGGCTGTTGAGAGAGAACAAATTCCTTTGATTACTCAAACTAAAATTGATATCCCTCCCAACAATCAAAATGCAAACCTCCCAGCTTCAAAGTACCTCTAGAATGTCAGATCAAAGACTGCCATACTTAAATGGTGAAGTCTACACACTTAAATGGTGAAGCCATTCATGCTGAGTAGCTACACGTGAATTTACAAATGACTGAGACAACACATTTAGCAGTGCCAGTACGGCTGTGTCAGGTCAACCTGTTAAAAGCAGACAAATTTGCCTTTTCTGAGCATCAGTATTTTAACTCATACAATGTTACCCCCGCCTAGAAATAGCTGCTACTGGATGCGTAATTTCACACTCAGCTGTAACTGGCTCTCCCACATTAACTTCAGAGTTCAGAGATTTATTTCCACTTGAAATTGTCTTTTCACTCTTATTACATTACCAAGACCAATAAACACCAACAGCAAACCACAGTGCCTGCCAAAAACTGTTCAACTACTTCCCTGGCCCATTCGTTTGCTCTTGTCCCTACCACATAATTAATTGGTTTGCACCAGCCCAAAAACATGTACTGTAAGGCACTAGAACAAATTAAGGATCTAACTTCGCTAACCAAAACCTAATCCAAAAAAAAGTTTCTTTTCAGCAGGATCACATTTATAACTCAATTTGTTCTGCGACGGCACAAAGATGGATTATTGCAGAGAAAAAAATAAGCACCTGGGACAGGAAAAGGTTGGACTTTAGCAACCATGCTGACTTTTTCCCACTTAAGCCATTCTATTATTATTAATTCAGGAGGCTGACAATCCCATTAGGGACAGCGAGGAAGGACAGGCTGGGTTGCTTCTTTTGGCAGTTGATGCTTACGCCTGAATTTTTTGCTAACTTATAGACTCAACCATGATATGTCTGTCCCCACAAACAATATACTATAACCTAAGGCAAAATCCTCACTAGTTCTAGGGCCACATCTCCTCTAATTTTTCTCATATTTCCCATAAAAAACTCCTTCTTCCCCTAGTTTTTCTAATTATAAGGCTGTAGACTTTTGCTGTGTAATTTATTAAATAGTCTCATTTGAACTACTCCAGTTTTCACTTCAACAAAGTCATAGTTTTTATGAAGAGTCTTTGCTTTATTACTGCTTTTCTGTGAGGCTACAGGGATGCAATCCATTCAGTAAGATCAAAACATCTTCTCTGTAAAATTTGTTCCTTGCTTGCCACAGGAATGGAAGTTTTAATTCTATTAACTAGAATTAATAGTGACGACTAACTGTCACTACTGATGTACAAAACCTTATTTACAGACCTTTTGGCCTATACTCCAGTGATAACTGTTTTTCACAGGGTCTCCATTCTCCTCCTATTAACCTAATGAAGCTCAACAATAGTAAATGCAACACCTTGCCCCCAACACAGAATCACTGCACAGGCTAGGGACCAAGGAAGCTGCTGGAGAGCAGCTTTACAGAAAAACACCCAAGTGTCCTGGCAGGCAGGAAGCTGAACACCAGTGAGCAGCACACGCTCATAGCAAAGGCAGCCTGCAGGCTCCAGGCTGTATTAACAGCTGTAGCTAGCAGATGCAAGTGATTATTTAGGCATCTCAGAGTCCTTCACTCCCATACTGTGTCTAGTTTTGGGCTCCTCAGAGCAAGACACCGAAATACTGAGCCAAAGAACAGTAAGAGTGAAAAGCTGAAAGAACTGACCTGGTTCAGTCTCAAAAAGAAGGCTAAAGAGGGATAGGGGCTTTGTTTTCTCTAACTACTGAATGGCAGTATACATAGAAAGCAGAGACAGAGGTATCCCAGGAGAAGACGAGCAGCAACTGACACAAGCTGCGACACAAAACTTCCAGTTGGGGGGGCGGTCCCTGGTCCGTAGCAACACTCAATCGATGAGAAACCAGCTGCACATTTCCAGACTCCGTGTGTACCACTGAGCAAAATTCTGGATATATTTCTCTTTTGTCTCCTACACCACACGGCATTAAGAGATGAGCGTAATACCGAAGTGATGCGTAACCACGTGTACACCGAGTTACCACAGTCCTCTCTAACCAAGGAGGCCTTCGCTGCCTGATGTGACTCCCCGCCAGGACCAGCCAGGCGCGGCGGCAGCTCTCACCGCGGAGCTCCATCGCCGGGCAGCTCTGCGCGGCCCGAGCCCGGGTACCGCCGCACGGGAGGCCGGTCTCCCACCGCCTGCCCG
>VZTD01001751.1:135526-151979 GCA_013397725.1 Rhagologus leucostigma
CCGGCGCCCGAGGAAGGCCCAGCCAACCCCAGCCCGCCGGGCTGCGGGGCCGGGCCGGGCGTCCCACGGCTCCCGCCCTTGCTGGCTGCGGGACAGCACAGCTGGTGGCAATCACGAGGCGGCCGCTTCCGCGCCGGCGGCTCCGGCAGCGGCAGGGGCAGCCCCGCGCCCGGGCTGATGGGAGCTGTAGTTGCAGGTTGATGGTTCATCGTGCCGGGCGGCTTCGTATTGCCTGGAGACGGCTGCGGAAAAGGGAGAGCGCCGGGCTTCTGCATTCCCGCCTTCGCTCCTCTGATGTAAACACATCGATTTCGTGCCGATCAGTTTTTCTTTCCCTTTTCCTTTCCATGCCACGCTCAAGGGAGTCTTTCCTTCCAAGCCCCGCCCTATAAGCTGTTTTCACTGAACATGGTTAAATACCTGTATTTAACACTGTGTCCTGTATTCGGACACTGCACTAGGCGATACATTTATTAGAATATTTTAATTTATTTTTAACTGAAAGAAAAAAAAGATCATCAGGATGCCTTCAGCTCCTCTGGTTTCTGGTTGAAGTCTTAAAACAATAAAGTCAATAAATAATTTTTGAATGTGAACAAGGGTTTACAATCTTGTATAGAGGAGAAAAAAAATAAACAAAAAAACCCCCTATCTCTGATACAAGTTATCCTGTGAAGAAAACTGCATTTAAACTCAAAGTATGTGCAAGAAAGAAAAAAAAAGTACCAGGCATAAAGAAAAGGAAACAAAAAACATGTTTATACACTTATATATCTGGAGCTGAGGAACAAATACAAGCAATCTGTGTCTGAAGTCAATTTACCGTTCTCTGTCCCAGTAATAATCGACTTTCTTACAGAAATTCCCTCCTGTATCACTTTTAGGATAAAACATTTTACCAAAAGTATTCATTTTTAGTTCCAATAGTTTACCCTCTGGAACTTTATTAAAACAGTATCTCATGGCAGCAAAACCATGTCTAATGAACTAGACCCATGGGAAATTGGCAAAATAGCTATCTTTGCTTCTCTAGATCCCCCTATAATGGGATGGCAGAAGGGTAATAGAGAGAGCAGTGGTCCTGAGGTGAGCGAATTGGCAAGGCAGCGATAAAAAAAGAGACAGAAAGCAGAGAAACTGTTTCACAAGCATTAGTCAGAAGAGGAGAGAGAAATGGACATTTCAGAAAAGGAAAAAAAGTCTGTCCTGTCAAGAACAGCTTCTCTAGAATTCAACAGATGAATCTGTTCTCATTAATTTGGCCTAATTTGTTGATTTAGTCAGAGGCCCCATATTTCTTTGAGATTTACCCTTTCCTGGTCTTAACCATGAACAGACTATATAGACCTATAACGATGAGAATGACAGTGAATTGTCCATTTTATTCTCGGAAATGAAGAATGCCAGGCAAGAGGTAAAAGTAGAAAATAAGTGAAGTTATTCCACAAGCAGCTGAACTAAAGCAGCCTTGGTACCTGGGCAGAGCATTCCTGCATCCTCTCCCATGCACCATTCCCTGCAAAGCCATAGTTCTGCTCCTATGCTGCCCACATGTCACCCCAAGACCCATGACTGTGAAAGGCAGGTATCATGATAAACTTGGAGATGCATGTGCTGATCGTCTGGCCACAGCAAATGTAATGAGGTTTTTCTTCAGTCTTTCCTTCCACAGCAATTCTAATTTTGATCTTTTTCCTTTGTACATTCCCCGATTTTCACAAAGTTTATGAGCCCTTTAGCCTTTGATCCGATTAGGTTGGAATTGACTCAGAAATTGCAACACGTTCAAAAGTTACTGAAAAAGTTTGGCATACAGTGCGATTTCATAAGCTGTGTTTCCTTAAGAAACGTGACGTTTTAAAGAAGAGACAGAAATAAATAATTGATTTTTTTTTTTAGAAAGCCTTTCGCAGGCATTAAGAGCTGTCATATTTCTTTTGGCATTCAGATACAGCCAGATTGCACCCACTTTTTTTTGAACTCTGTTGAAGGAAAAAATCCTTTCTAACCACTGCACATTTAGTATTTTAAATTTCCAGATAATTCTTTCCTCTCCTTGCCAATTGACCTAGGGTCACATAGCAACAAGAAAAAAAAGACAGCCTGAAATAGTGGATGGCAAGGGGTAGGTCACTGGGCAGCTGAACTTCAGAAGAAAAAATACCACATTTATCTCCAGCTGCACAGCATTTATTATATTCTTTCTCTGTCAGCAATGTGATATTTTAATGCAAAATAGTTGTGACAGTTCAGCTCCTAGTATGGATGAAGTAAGAGAGGCATCTAGATGCACCATACCGTACATTCTGCGCATGTTTTTATTGGCATAACTGCATCCATCCATCCATGCTTTAATGAGTAGGGAAGTCCATGAATAGTAATTTTTGCTTATTCTTGCCTTATTTGCTGTCCTTTAATTTAGGTTCTCATTGTTTACCCAGGATCACTGGCTGGTTTGGTAGTCTATTTTTGACAAGTCACTATAAGGAAAGAATACCTCATTCCTCTCCCTAACAATAGCTGTCAGCAAGTTCTCCAGTACAGATGGGTTCAGGAAGGGACACCGATGTCTTTCATCCTTAATTACTAGACAGAAATCCGTGAAGTCTCAAAGGTAGGCTGACACTAAATACCTGGGGTGGATATTAACTCCCCTGCATTCCAGGGAGGGGAGGTTCCGAATTGCCTGTAAGGTAACAAATTCTGCTTGTGAGGTGAGAGACCTACATTCATTTCTATGGGTGGAAATAACTCTTAGTAATAATTAAATTGAGCTGCACAGTGGGAACCTACTCTTTGACTGTAACTTGTGGGTGGTTTACAATGTACCACAGGTGTAACATTCTTAATTTTGATAGTACTGTATTTAGTGGTTCATAGTCACATCATACATCAAGATATGAAGATAACAATGATGATGATGTAATTTACTCTTTATGTGTTATTATTACCAGGAAGAATAATTATTAGCCAAAAAAAGAGTATTGTTCAAATGCCTAAGAGGTCCTGCTTAATTTCCTATCTTTAATCTTCAGTGTCATTATGATCACATCCTTCACATCTCCATCACGATGGAGAAAAATGAAAAAAGGCTTTTCTGCATTGCAGCTGGAACTGAAAAAGTTGCCTTGTAGAAGTGCATCTACATAAATAGACCAGTCCTTGCATTATGAAATATACCTCTTTCCCAAAAAACAAAAAACATTTCTGGCTACTGATTAGACCATAAAACTTCCTGGAGCTCTTGTTTTGACTGACACTAACTCTGTGCATCTGAGCTTACTGTTTTGTAAAAATGTGTGTAACACCTCACAGCAGGCCTGGAATGCCGATTAAATGGATCTCCAGCTTGGCCCCATCATCTGAACAGGAAAAATAATGTATTTTTGCATCATGTTAGTTGGCAGAGTAAAAAGTCCTGAATTCTCTTACAATGCCAGCTAATTTTCCTAGAAACTTCTTAGCTGGCTATAATCCTGTCTTTGCTGCAAAAAAGCATGCTTTATACATGGAGATAGTTAGCTTGGCATCAAGCCTTAGAAAAAAGTCTGAGACCTTTCTCTGCAGCATTTCTCAAGGAAATAACTTTGTAATTTCTCTGTCTTCCATCCTAGGTATTTCTAGTGTCACCATGGTATCTAAGCTCATCAAAGAAACTGTGTGAGGTTGTCGCTAGCTTGTGTAAGTGGTTTATCTAGTCAAAAGCAACAATGAGCTAAACGTTCTCAAAGTTATACGAACACCCTCCTTGGAGTCAGGGAGCAGGGGGAGATGAGTTGAACAACAGCAGTTGCTGCCCTTCCTGTGTAGGTGAGGATAGTTATTGACTATAGGCATCTGACTAGAAATGAATGCCTTGATAAACAATATCCTGCTTGTCAGTTGGGTCTTTATGATCCTTGTTCAGGCTTCAGAGGTAAAATGAAAATACTGTTCTTGGCTCTGTGATGTATTTTGAGTTATTTTTTCCCTAATTCCTGCTTCGGGGCCCTTAAAGCTATGTGTCTTGTTTCTCTTTCTTCTCCATCCTGAAATGAAGAATAGCCTTTCTTTTTTTCGTAATAATTTCTCCATTCAGCTACTGAGGGCAATGAGGCAATTACTAGCCCCGAAGGTAATCTGATTAGGGTAAGGATGTAGCTGCTAGTGATTGACAACAAGAGGTGCGGAAACCTACAACCAAGGAAATGCTGGAAAAACAAAGCATAAGCAAAGTGGAGATATTTGATATAGTAAATAGAAGTCTTGGCACATCAACTACCTTACTGATATTAATTCTGTTCAGGGATTTACTTATCAAATTTAAGGACAGTTGATGTTTTTGCAAGTTACCAGTTTCCCAAATTCAGGCTTTATCCTGTAATTCACTCTGACCACTTTCTAGAGCATGTTGAATATATTCTGCAGCTGACTCACATACTTCTTTCATCCTTTTGGGTTCTCGTCAGAGAATGGGTGGGTTGGAATAGGTGCAAAGCTACAAAAGTGTAATGAGTTCACTTGAGCAACACTGAAGATGAATAAAGTTGCACAAAAATCTCTGTGCTAATAATGCAAAGCAGAGGGTTTCTGTAACTAGATATAATGCAAGAAATGGGAGAGAAAGTATCTTGGCAGTCAATTTAAGCTAAATTGAAATAAATCATTATTTTATACTTACAAACTGAGTGAAATTGATATACAAACCAATGAGACTCAGGAAAAAGGTATCTTGCAATGCCATCTCTACTGCAATGTAAAATTGCTCCACAAATTATGCTGCCATTTTGTTAATTATCTTCCCAGCACTGTCCACTTCTTTGGAGTTCTCTGGGCACAAGACAAGAAGCATCCTGTACACAAAAGATGTATGCAAAATACAACTTGTGCACTTCTGACAATTTCTTACTGAAATACTTTCCCTGTCCTGATGCTCTGAGGTAACTTATTTGAAAAAAAAAACCCTGTTTAAATAGGTAGCTTAAGAAAGAATTTGCTTTCTGCTCCAGTCCATTTTTTTTGTTTGTTTCATTTAGGTTTCCTGAGAATCAGGAAGAATTATGTTCAGGAGCAAGAATCCAAAGGACGTGGACTGAACAAATTCAATTTCTGGAACAAGCAACTCTATTAATTGTTTCTGATGTCAAAATATTTCAGTGGAAGTCATATGTCTGTTAAAGTCTCCTCCTGCCTTATTTGCTTATGACCATTGCTGCAGAAGGATAATGAGAAGCAGTATTAGCTCTTCACAGTTAATGGGGCAGTTGTTGAGACCGCATGTTCAATAACTCCTGCCAAGGTGACACCTTAGACACTGGAGCACTAAACTATACTATGTGCTTGAATAGTCAAGGCTGGAGTTTATGGTTTATGCTCATTCAGTTGCTTGAGTGCTTAAGAGTTGAATAGCAAAAAACCTGTATCTTATGAGCAGGTTTCTGAGCTGCTTGGCACATATAACTCTCCTACCTTTCTTATAGATGGTGCCAGACAGTCAAAATTAATTTCTCTTATCATTCGAGAACATTCCTATTCTAAATCAGACAAAGCTAAATCTGTGTCTTTGAAATGTCTCTGAAAAACGCCTGGTCAGCTAATCTGGACTCTCAGATAAAATGAGACCTAACTAACGAAGAAAACAAAATTCTCAGAAATAATTGTGTGTGTCTGTAGATGTCCAGCATGGTGGAACGATAATCCTTTAAGTCTTTCTGCAAGCTAGGACAACTACTATTGCAGATTAACTTTGGTGGAGTTATAATGAAGCATACTTAGGAGAATAGTTCACTCCGAAGTTAATAACCTATTGAAAGCGTGCATGCAAGAAATACTGATTTGAAGAACAGAAATTCGAAGATCAAGACATACATTCAGCATTATGGATGATATCGACATAAAGAGTCTCTTTAAGTAGATAGCAGTAAATTATGAATAAAATTTCAGGTTAGCTTTCCATCTTGTGCTATCTCCTTACAAACAATAATCAATATTTGCTTGAAAACAACACTCAGAGTGCATCACTCAGCTGCATTCCTAGGCATCTGCCTGGTAACGATATAATTTTGTTTTTCTTATGCATCACTCTGAGTCCTCTTTAATGAGCAGTCTGTCTGCAGAAACAAGTAGTTACAGTGAGGTCCAGCCCAAGAGAAACTTGAGGTACTGACTCATTCTGAAACACTGAGGGAAAGGTTTGCTTGCAGGTATATTTAGACTATAACTACACAAGGACACTAAACTGTGAGAAACCCCTAAAAATTAGGTGGCCATAGTTTTAATGAGGATTTGATTATGCCTTTTGGGTGTCTTAGTTTGACACTGTTTTATATTGGAAGATGGTAAGTGTGTTTCAAGGTATGTTTTCCCAGAACTTTTCAGAAAGTCTAAGTGTCAGTTTTGAGGTGAGATCCGAAGAGCATTATAGGGAAGACTGATGGCTCCCTTTCACTGGAGGAGTTCAGATTACTTGTTCAGGTTGTGAGAGGCTTGCTAAATTCTTCCCTCCCAGTTTAATATGCAGCTGCTACCTCCCATAAAGGTTGGAGGGTTCTTTGGCATTCTGTGCTCTCAGTCTCTTGTTAGTGACACTTAATTTTGTGAAAATAATTAGACTTTCACCAGATATGAAACTGGAACCTGCCAGGGAACGGGGCAGAGAAAATCCTGCCATTCAAAAGGCTAATCTGACCACCAGGTGAAGAATATTTCTCTTGTGATTTGTCTCAGTAATTAAGTCTTTTTGACAAACACATCAGCATGTGTTTGACTTAAATACTAATTCACTTTCTTTTCACAAAAAAACTTAAGTTAACTTATGTGTTAACTACGTTGGAGAGTTCTTGAAAGCCTGAGCCATATGTGAAAGCAACTACCAGCTCTGTCAACCTGACCAGCTATAACCTTTTTTCTTTACAGATATTCCAAACCTAGGCAATCTGTATTCACAGAGTGGATTTTTTTTCTGATCTCAGCAAGAACAAAATCATGTTTTTATTTTCATTGATCACAGCTGTTCTTTCAATACCTTCTGGTTTGTTTGCCTACTCAGATAAATCAGTGAGTCACATAGCCCCAGTGCTCTCAATAAACTGATTTCTTGTCTGAAAGTTACGTCTTTTCTCTCTATTCATGGGTCCTTGAAATGATCCAACTCCAAGACTTGCCTCACACAAAGTTTCATGCATAACATGAGAAAAGAACTTTTTGAGGAGCTAGTATCCCTCTAGAGTTAACAGCCTACTACGTTTCTAGGAATCCCTGTCTGTAAGCAACTCACCTCCTCTCTAAATACTGTGCAAACACAAACTTGGACAACATTAAGGGGATAGTTATTAATTGCTGGTATCTAAAATGAAGGGGAAGAATACGATGCAGTACAGTAAGTACTGTAGTACTCAGCTGTAGTATCACCCAGGGCAGTGTATGCTTTTCTCATGACACTTCTCCGCCCATATCCCATGTTTTCTCATCCAAATCATGGCTGGAGCCAGCCATAGATAGCTGAGTAAGAAGTTCTTCAATTTTAGCATGGCTGCCATTGCTGGAACCAACTGACACAAGGACTGCTGTGGTAGGACAGGAGTAATCACCTCTTTAGTAACCTTTTGTCACATGCTGTGACATGACCAAACTGCTGAAGCCCAGCCTTTTCCCAGTAGGGCACACCTTGCAGGTAATTGTGCCGTCAGTCTGCTCCACGGCAGTTGTCAGCCCTCTGCAGACTGAGACATGCAGACCTCCTGTAAGGAGGACATACCATGCTCTAAACTTTAAAACTCTATATAAGATGAAGATAAGCTGTGAAAAACTAATTTGACTCTATTTATCATCTGAAATCCACAGTTATCTGAGAGGAAAGGTACCAATTAAGGATGAATGGTGCACCAAAGCTAAGTTTTCTTAAGGAAGTACACTGCTCAGAATATTAGATAAGAACCTTTTACAGCTTTGATGGTTCAGTCATGTCAACATTTAACAAGCAATGCCTAATAAAACTCAGTTAGGCCACCTGGTCCTGCTTTTATAGGAGTACAACAGAACCATGGTTATTCTTTCAGCAGTTTGCATGTTTTGAGACCTGAGGGGGTTTTTTTTTGTGCATGAAAGTAGATGTACCTCAAAAAATAGATACTGTACCTTTTTAACTATTTTTAAATAAACTCCATGGTGGCATTTTCATTTAAATTACTAAATTTAAAAAAACTTGAATTTTAACAAGATCTTGAAGATGAAAAATAAAGTCCCTTGTCTTTACTAAGACCTCAGCTGAGACAACTCACTGTTTATCTGTCCTGAGGTGAGAATGTATGACTTCACTCTAGTAGGAAAGGTCTGAGAGTGTTCCCTCTGATTTCTGTGCCTTTGAAGTAGGCCTGAGATGAGTCAAGGTATATACTGCCCAGAAGAATGAGGAAAGGTATATATTACTCAGGAGGAAAGAAGTCCGGTGTCTAGGTTCCTATCTGCAAAGAGCAGGAGTGAAGAAGCAAGCAACCAGCAACTCACTTCTCTCTTGTCCCTGATTTTGGCCAAGTCTTTTTACACAAAGGGGAAGTAGCTAGCTACCCACCTGATCTTAATGCTCTTACTCTGCTGCTTCTGTGCTGGCGAGTGAAGAAAGTGATGGCTCACCATGCCAGTCGAATGAATGGGTTGCCTCTGAAGGACAGTGAGATGTCCACATGTGGCAGACCCTACTGTTAGGCATCACCTTGTGCATCTTACTCCATGGTGCGTTCCCTACCCTGTTCTCTCAAGAGATTCTTCATTACCTTCTACTCTGTTTAGGCATAGCTTTACCCTTAAGTGTTTTCCAAATTTCCAACCAAATACACTTGAGAGATTAAGCATGGAAGCATCTGGGCACATTGGGCAGAAACTGGTGTGTCCCCCTGGGTTTTTTGTATCATAATATTGTACATAGTGTTTTCCACGGTGTAGGTCTAATATTCAACATAGAAATCCTGTGTGGAAACTTGCAGAATGGAACTGTCTTTCAGAGAAGATGAGTTTTCATTGACCTCAGGAGAAGTTGCAAATGCTCAATTGTTTTGGAAATCAGGCTGCTTTCATGGGATCCCAAGCAAATATAAACACATAAAAGTTTCAAATTTTGTGGCTTTTAGACATAACACTGGTTTGTGTACTAGTCAGGAGAAATACTGCTAGGCATGGACTAAAACCACACAAAACACTGAGCATGTCCTACCTTCTTCTGCTGTCAATCTGACAACTGTGCAGTACATTTTAAGGCTCAGCATACAATGAGTTTGCATAAAACAAATTATAAGCACTTCAGGCAAGCATGACACTGTACACTATGAGTGGAAATGTTTGAGGCACATCTGTTCTGAAGCTTTCCATGCAAAAATTAGTTTTGGTTTCCCACGTATGATACCAACACAAAGAAAGTAAGGAGGAGAAAACAAAATGAAAGTAGGTTAAAATAAAAATCAGCACCAGATTTATATGCTTTAGCAAAATATGGCACCTACCAGAGGCTGACTGGCTACAGTTTAAAATAGCCTATTTAAAATTAGGCAATTTATCATTCCTTAAAACCCCACAAATGCTGAATTATTAGGAGTAAAACAAACTGGGTCTACCCAGGGCTTTAATTCCATTAAACAGGCTGGCCTGTTAGCAGGAAATTCTCATATTCATACACTGATGTACCAATGATTTTAAAATGTTGCTGTAGAAAACATAGTACAATTTTAAAATTCATATGGAAAAATAAGAAAACCTATATTAAAATAGAAAAGTATCTACCATTCTTTAGGTGTCTTGGTTAATCTCTAAAAAAAGGACAGGATACCAGCTTGGTCTCTGCTCCCCCTGGATATGTTCCTGACACGTAGTGGCTCTTGGCCTGGTCCTGTCATGGTGCAGAGTGCCAGAGGAAAGATGGAGCAGAAGGGGAAAGAGGGCAGGGCAGCACAAGGCACACAGCACAACCTTCCCTCTGTTGGCGTGTCAAACACAGGCTAAGAAGCGGAAATGTTCTCTATCAGAACATAAGAGACGAACTTCTCTGTACAACAAGCAAATCTGTGTCATACACAGTCTCAGTTACAGTGATGCCGGTATGCAAAACTGGTCTTATTATTCTGGGGTCTCTCACTTGTCATCATTACAGCTGATTTCCTGCAGCTCCTTAAGGAACACATTTATATTTCTGATTAATAAATGCTTTCACTTTCCTACATAATCTATTTTGCCTATCTAACCTATCTAATTTCAGGCTAGTCTCTCTATCAGCATTATTTATATAGCATAAAATTAGCTGCAGTAGCTCACATTCCTTTTGGCAAAAAGGAAATATATCTGTCTGGAAAACTGCAAGGTTGCAGCTGGAGCTTGGCTAGTGCAATGTATTTACAAGCGTCAAAGTTCATGCCAACCCTTTAGTGCAACATCATACTTTCTTGACAGGTGAGCTCCTGTCACACCTGGCTTATGCAGAACATGAGTTCCAACACAAGAAAAAGTCAGTGGAAGTTCTTGTAACGGACAGTTCCTGTTTATTCAGCAGCCGTGGAATCAATATGCAAGATAAAGTATTGCATTTTCTCAAGTCATGCACTTTTTATTTCATCTCAGCAAATCCCATACGGCTGAGGCATTTTTATAAGAATGTGAGCAATTTTGAGCTCTGTGGAAAATGCTGAGTGCTGTTGGATGAAGGCAGAGAAGGGCAGAAGAGGAAAAATACATTCCTTTGAATGCGCCAATATAGAAGGCAATTAAGGAATATGACAATAATGAGCAATCATTCTGTCTCATAATGTATGTTTTGCTTTAAAGAGCAGGTGATGACTCCCTGAAAACAATAATAAGTAACAATGAAGTCCTGTCTACACAGGTATGTTACTTCAAATATTTCGGATGAGTTTGCTTGAGCATATTCGTAACGACTGTTTTAAAGTGGCTGGGCTTTCTTTTTTTCATGAATGAAACCCAGGCTCACCAGCCTTCAGCTATGAGCTGCATCCAGTTTATGAGAGGATTCTGCCCATTTTTGAATGATTTTCCTTCATTGTATAATTTGATAAGGTTTGTTTGCTGTCTGGCCCCTGAGTGCCCTCTTCTGTTACAAGATTATCTGGATCAAGTATGTTACCACTCTTGCTGAATGCTGATGGCTTCCTTTGCAACTCCAGTATGTGTGTGTCCCTCTAGATGCACACTTTTTTTTGAGCACCACCTCTTTCCTTCCCCTGATATTGTCTTATGGGTCGTGTGTATCAGCACATCCAGCCCCACCTTATAGCTCTGCCTCAAATATTATTTGTGACTGTTGGTCAAACTGAATGCAAGAGGGACATTCCTGAGAAATGGACCACTGCCGCCATAAAGCAAAATAATGCTGGCTTTTCTACAAGACCTGAAGGGATGTCAGCAGGACTTCCAGGATTTCTAACTGGCCAGAATAGGATAAGATGTGAAAGACTGATCCACGGGAAGTCACTACTGAACCCCACTATTGTAATGGACCCAGGTGACTTACCACAGCTGTCAAATGATGTCACTTCAAATATGGAGTTGTAGAGCTAATATTTTTTCCAAACCACTGAACTGAAATGCAAAGACTGAGGTTACGAAAAAGCTGTTTGAAATCCAGATAAGTGGTTAGCCTGAAAATGCTGCTGAGGGAAGTATTCCTATCATGTCCTATATTATGTCGTAGCTCTGCATCTCTAAGCCAGGTGGTGTCTGGATGCCATCACTGGCAGGGGAAAATGAGCTGTATGAACCATGAGCCTCTTTCCATCTGTTTGGTGCCACCTTCTCTACTGTGGTCATCATGCTGCTTCACAAAAAAGAACTCAATCTTGTGTCCCCACCTTGCACTGCTTGCTACGCATCTGGGCTCGCTGCTGCTCTTCCTGCCACTCAAATAACATGGCAGCATCCCCTGAGTTAAAAGGAATACAGATTGCAGGGCAGGCATATTTACTGCAACAGCAAATGCAGAAAAAAAAAAAGGCAGTAGCAAATATACTTTGGCTCATACTTTGTTCAGCATTCTTTAGCTTCCTTTCACATTTTATGAGATGAATTACCAAAATTAAACATTTCAAAATGCTGAGATTAAAAAACACTTGTAATCAAACCTTTAGCAATATAAAATTCTTGAATTCAGGCCAATTGCTCTACAGTCTGTTCCCTTCTAGTGCACACGATGCTGGCCTGTGTGTGTTACAGGAGATCTTAAGGCAAAGACTGTGCTCCAGTTTTACTATGCACAGAGCAAAGCAATGCAGCCCTCTTGGTTTCTTATCTCTCTCACTTCTGCAATTGAATATATTTCAGTATCCTAAGCAATGCTGCCCATCTTTCTGATTCATCCATTGCCTTTTGCAGTAAGACTTTTTCTTGGCTCTTGGAAACATACTTCAAGGTAACATTGCTACAGAGGTGCACATAAAACTGCAAACTCGAGTCCTGTTACTATTGAGTAGCAGGATACTCTCTCTCTCATTAGCTCAGCATCTTCTTCCCTCCTTCCCATTCCAAGACCAGCACAGGATTTCTGCAGAAAGGAAATGTAGAGAGAGGCTTCTTATTTTTTATACACTATGGGGTTCCCTGAGAACAACCACTTCTTAGGGAAGCCCAAACTGGAAAAACAGATGGGAATGACATTCCAAAATTGATTAAAAAAAAATGAAACCTATGATCATTGGCACTGAGTTCAGTGCAGAAATAACAAATAATTGCAATTTATCTCTAACAACAAAGGCCCCATTATGATGAGGAACTTTAGCCTAACAGGTTGCTTAATGCATAAAAAATACTTCAAAAAGGAAGAGCAGTATAGGAAAGAGAAGTTCAAGGGTTCTGTGAATAGATTTAAGCACAGGAGCCAGAAGGCAAAAAAAGAGCTGGAAGGATGCTTATGACAACTTGTGTTAACTTGGACATGAGTGTCTACATTCAGAGGAGTTTGGGACAAGGAAAACAAAACATGCAGGAAAATTTGCTGCAAATTGTGCAAAAACCCCAGTCCTCTGAAGAATATTAGGACTTACACTACTTCAAGTGCACTCTGAGGTTAACGAATAGTGGGAGCTTCCTGGAGGTCCCCACTACACCCTTTCCAAAAAACTGGAGTGATTTCTGCTTTCATTTGCAAAGATAGGTCCACTTAGCAGATAAGGTGTGCTATGCCAGAGTTATGCTGAATAAGCAAAGGTTGTAATGAAAAAAATTGGCTGAAGCATCCCACTGAAGTTCTCATTTTCCCCTAATAATTCAAAAACATAATAAAGATACAGCTCTCTCATATCTTTGACTATAATACACTCATTTTTTCACCACTCTATTCTCTCATTTAAAAAAGAGCAGGACAGTTCACTCATCCTGTTTCCTTGAGCAGCATGGACGTCTTCTCCTCTCACGGATTTCCAACAAGACGTAGTGAACATCTGCCCCTTGCAGCAAATATTGATCAGAGTGTTTGTAAGGTTCCTCCACCTGCCCTTGATTTCCCAACAAAGCCCTTTGTTATTATTCTACAGTTAGTCAGAACAGCCATGCAGTTCCTTTCTCCAGTGCATTTGCCAAGTACAAGGCATCATTAGTCAGAGAAGCAGAAAGATGTTTGGACCTCCTAGAGTGACAAAAGGAGTGGACACATCAATAACATCCATGGCAGTCTGCAGAGAAATTCTTATTTCTGTTTCAGTAAATAAGGCTGAATTTCTAAAAAACCTCTTATCAACCGTTGTATATCATTCTATAACAATATCTGTGAACTTTCTGAAGTGATCCATGAGGCTTTGCAGAAGCTTGAGAAAAATCACTTTTTTCTATTTATGAAATCCAACTTTCAGTCTGAAATATAGGCACATACATTCAGCCACTGCTGCCAGCAGAGCTTGGGGTCATGATCTTTACAAATCTGGAAGTGTTTTCTCAGTACCAGCACAGTGAAATATACATGTGAAAAATATTTCCATCACATACTGGTAGACCATTCTCAATCCCAGTGAGCAGCAAGTCCACACGCAGAGGTGCTGCTGTATTGGTTTTTTGTTGCTGAATGTTCAGACTACAGTCTGTACAGATGCTTTGCAACCTTTACCATCCTGAAGTCCCAGCATAATCACTCTCTATCCCAACCAGGCGTGGAATTACTCGATCTCCACCTCCTCCTTTCCTGCTGGTATCAGTACACCACTGTCATGTCTCTTTCTAGTCCATTCTCAGGACTCTCCATTGTTTCCTCCAAACAGGTTGGCAGCCATTTGAAATGGTGGTGGGTTAACACCGGAGGAATCCTGAAAACAGCTTGGTTTCACACCAAACTGCAGAATCCTAGTAGATTCCTATATTTGTTCCACAAGACAGTGACTGTGGATCATTGCCTGGGAGAACAATTTCCCAGTACATGGTGTGAATCAATGCACGACAGTGTATGCAACAAATCTCAGGGAACTGGAGGTTGAATCACGATATATAAATCATATGGATAGACGTTTTTACTCTAGCTAGTACACATTGGTTATTTCCAAGAAAAGGTATTCCAAAAGCTTTTCTTTATAAACATGGAAATGATTTCTTAGAAACAATCCTGCTGAGTTATCAGACCCATTCAAAACAAACGAAACCCAAACATTTCCAAAAGTAAATAAGGTGTCAAAATGCGGTTAAGTGACCTTATGAAAGCAATTACAATTACTTAAAAGTAATAAAATAATTAATTTAAGGACATCTTAAAACTTTAAAATGGCCACATAACGGCCTAGTGAATTATTCTTACCAGATTAAAGAAGAGGAGGAAACAGGGCTATGATGGACAACCTTTGGTGACATCAGCCAGAGTATCTTCAGCCATGTAGATTTTTTCCTACATTATTATCGGATGCTGCTGCTATCTGTGTTCATGCAGGTCTCAGCAAAGTGATTTGAACAGACTTTTACTAAGGGAAAGACTCCTTAATTCTGAATTAAAAGAAATCACAGAATTCACTTAATATTAACAGCCTCAATTCTGACTCAAAATTGCAGCTTTTAGTTATATTATTTTTAACCTTTCTTTCCAAGTCAGAGTACTTGCTTTTATTCAACAGGAAATGTTGCTGGGTATTAGGTGTGTCAACAATTACATTACTTACATAAGTTACTTACATAATGGGTATTTCTGGAACCTAATAGTTTATATATCAGTTGATAGGAGAATGTGAAAATAAGTTTTTGAGAAATACATTGTTATATACATACAATCACCTGAATTTGATTAATATATACTAACTAATTACTTTTACATTAATATATTGAGCATATGTTACAGTCTAAGATATATGCAGAGAAACACAGAATTTCTCACATATATAGCTGTTTACATTCCACTTTATGTTTTGTTTTCAGAATAACGTTGCATTTGAGTTCACATGTCAAGACTACTACTGAGAATAGCGTATCTTTTTATGCAGACCCGGGTCTTGCCTACAGCAAGAAGTAGTAAAGTTAATTTATAGAGCTTTCCCGTGGGGGAGATACATATATCAGTCTAAAATTTAATATGCACAAGGTAACATTAACTTGTTTTAGGAGGAAGATAAGCTATGTCAACACAAGTTCCACTGTTAGTAGAACAGGCGTATTGTACAAAGCTGCACTAGTGTAACCCTTCACACTAAGAAACAAAAGTAAAAAGATCCATGCCACTAAATGTAATAGTTGTGCCAGAGCACTCGGTGATGAACACCTCCCTTTGCTATCAATTGCTGAAGTAAGTAAAATTTTCAGGCGAATATTGTCATGGCAAAACTAGTAAGGAGATAACTGTTAATTAAACACCCAGGATGAGGCTGGCTGTCTGGAGAGCTAAGGATGCCAGGGCAGGAAAGCCACAAGAGAGCTATAAAAGCGATGAGTAAAAGCATTCTTGTCTGTTAGATGAGGCGATGAGATCCTTTGTGCGGCATCGGGGATCACAGGAAAAAGAGAGGGCTATGGGTGCAATTTGAACAGGTCCATGGCCCAGGGTGGCAGTGGTAGAAAGAAGAAACAGAAGCAATATAGTTTCTCTGAGTTTCTACAAAATTAAAAGAGTTTTTCTGACAAAGAAAAAAGAAAAAAAAAGTGGAAGTAAAGCGAAAGAAGGGAAGGGTAAGGCGGGAGGTGGCGCGGGCGTTCCCTCCCGGGGAGCGCGGCTGGCTGGCAGGCTGGGGCGGTGGCAGGGCCGGGACCGGCGCAGCGCCCGGGCGCAGTCCCGCTCTCCCGGCGGGCGAGGGGGCGGGCGCGCCGTGAGACACAGCTGCCCGTGGCGGCTTTCGCGGGAGCCGCGTCAGGTGTTCCTGGGAGAGCACAGCACAGCACATCCCCTGACGCTGTAGCCAACAACCGGCAAAGTCCGACGGGGACGTACACGGGGTCGCTTCGACCTGGCAGGGGGAAAATACCCCAAAGCAACACCAGTGACAGGAAAAAATATTTTTGAAGATATCAACCCAGTGCTTGAAAA
>VZTD01001751.1:152576-240935 GCA_013397725.1 Rhagologus leucostigma
GGCCGCCCCCGCCGCGCCGGGCAGCCTGAGAGGGAGAGCCGCGCACACGCACCGCGGGCCGGGCAGGCAGGAGGAAGGCGGGTGAGTGCGAGCTGAAGGCCGGGCCGGGGAGGGAAGGAGGGAGGGAAGGAGAGACGAGGAGGAGGCGGGGGGGAGCCGGGCCGCTCTGACTACGAGAGCGCCGAGGCTTCGCTGGGACGGCNCCGCTGCCGTGCGCCGAGGGCACCGGGCCGTGAGGGGACGGCACGGGGGCGAGCGGGCGGCTCCTCCTCCCCGGGGGGCGCCGGGGAAGGGGTTCCCTCCGTGCCGCTGTCCGGAGGAGGTTGTATTTATTTCCTCCTCGCCCCTGCTGGCGCGGGGAAGCCCTTGGGCCGGGCCGGGCCACCGGCCGGGGTGGCGGAGGGACGGTGGCCCCGGAACCGCTTGCCTGTGCCGGGGCAGGCCGGCGCGGCCAGGCGCGGGCATCGCGGCGTGATTCACTTAGAATTTGCGTGGAAATTTCCTCTCTCCCCTTCTTCCTCTTCCCCGGAGCCAGGCTCCATTTCTTCTCGTGATATGTACTTTTTTCCTGAGGGAGAGGCAAACAGATGGTGAATGGCAGCCTCTTAATTTTGGTGTTATTTTGGACAGTCCGTGCAACCTCTGGAGATTTGTCTGTCAGTAAAATAACCGGTATGTAACTTTCTGTCTCCTGCGTGCAAAATTCTAGAAGCTCTTTCCATTTTGTGCATTAGCAGAAGCAAATGACAAGGCTGTGTAGGGGTGCTCATCCTACTTCTAGCGACGGTCCTACAGCTCTACCTGCCAGTTTAAAAGTGAGCTGCCGGTGCCTTCGCATGTACAGTAAAGGGGAGGGAAAATACACTAGATAATTACCTTAAAATGCTTTGTTACCGTACCAGAAAGGATTTAATTGTCCATGGCTTGTATGCTTCTGTCAGTGTGGTAATACCAAGTATGTCGTTCACAGGAGAAGCAATTCTCTCCGGAGCATATGTTAACGTAAGCAAAACCTATCAGCTAGTTAAAGCTGTGGAAACTCTAGACCTGCAGATGTTGGCTTAGTCCTGTCCAAAAGTTTTAGAAGTTAATGTTGGCCAGTCACATGTTTACTGAGCCTGTACAGGTTTCAAACTCACTGTGTTTTAACTGTCTGTATTTTGTTTTAGTTTTGAAATGTCTTGACTTGAACATCCCTGTACTTTGACTTCATATTCATGTAAACATGGTGTCTGGCACTAACAGAAGAGCACTCATACTGAAAGATGAATATGTAGAAGAATGAAATTTTTTCTAGCTCGTTTCACTGCTTAAAAAGGAAAGGGAAAAAATAAAATACAGGCTTATGAAGAGCAGGGAATAAAACAGCTGTTTGACTCAAGAGGGTGAATTAGTTTCAGATGGCCTACAAATAGTCAAATATACTGCTAGTTTCTTAGCATCGCTGTGATAATGTGATCTAACTCGTGGTCTAGGATTCAGCTGTGCTGCACCTTAGGCTTTTGGAATTCTGTGACAGAGTTTCCATTTCATAAACAAGATGAACACATGCAAGTGTTTAGAAATGTTTGGCAGCTGAACTTGACTGAAATGCTAACTAAATTCATTTTAGGGGAAAAGATTGTTTTGGAAAGGGGGAATACAGTGATAAAGTTATGTCTTCTTTTGACTTGCGTGTTTTTTCAGGTGCCTTTTCATTAGCTTTTAAAATTATGAATGTCGGAGGATCCTAACAGCTCTTCTCTTTACAGAGAAAAGGCGGTGAGTGTCTGTCAGGAATAGTGCTCTACTAGTTTCTTGGTACCTCAGAAAGTTTAAGAACATCCTTAGAGTGCCCACTAAATAAAAAGCTTGGCTTAAAAAAGCTGATGAGAGTATACACAAGTATGTGGCTTTTAAATGTAATTAAAAGTAATTTTATGTAGAAATATGTTTTCCTTCATGGCTGTTGTTCATAAAAGTTAGGATATTCTTTGTGAGTTAAATGTTTTAAAATTACTCTGACCAAGATCCTAAGTATGGGCCCTGAAGGCTTAACTCTGGCACCTATTTCTCAGAATTTCACCTGCCTCTTTGAAATAAATGAGATTATTTCAAATAGACTGCTCTGTAAGCACAGGTAACTGTTAAGTGGCTGATCACAGATTGCATCTTGGGCCTTGGTTGCTCTGGTAAGATGAGGCTGATCTATAGGCCTTAACACATGCTGAAAGGAAATTACTTGCTCAGCAGGACTGCTAGGGTCAAGGGTTCCTAAACTTTCACACGGTGAATATTGCCTTAGGTTGTACAAACCACCTCTTGTCCTACTTGCAGTTATGCTGTATTGCTGAGATAACTTGAGTAAGTGCATACGTGAAAGACTGCGTAACTTACCTTGCTTCAATGTCCTGAATTCTTTCTCTCTTTAAAGATGTTCATGCTTTCTTTTTTTTTTTTTTTCAGTGTGTATCTTTCTACCTGCTTAGTCACCTTTTTATTGGATGGAAACAGTGTGAGGAGCTAGAGCTTTATGAGTAAATAGAGCCTCCATCCTTCTGGGCCCCCCTCTTCTGTTTCTTGGAGAATAGTATATGAATTTATTCCTTTCAGGAGATTGGTTAACATTTGTTAACATTTTAACGACTGTAAACACTTTCCAGACTTGGAAAATTAAGTATAGCAGCAAATGGTTTGGCTTGGCTTGAGCTGCTGCTCTCAGCTTCTGGTTCTTCCTGTAAGTAAATTGGGAGGGCAATGCAAGTGTGTAGCAGGAAATATGAATGTAACCTCTCTAAGTAAAAGCATGTATGCGTTTTTGCATTAGACTGTTTGGATCAGTTAGGTGCATGTTTTTACGAAACTGGGTTTTCTTCTGTTACGCCAGAAACTTTGATGTGCTTGGTTTTGTCAGATGGCATTTTTCTCGTATCAGTTTGAAAAAGGAATCTTCATTATTTCCTTATTTAAAAATTGTATCCAAGATTATACAAATTTAGTGAGCATTCAGAATACGTGTTTTTGACTTCTGGTTAGCTGTTATTGGGCTGGCTGCATCATCTCAAAAGGAAGAATTGGTGTTTAAACTAGTGATTTCCATATAGTACTAAGATCAAGCAAGTTTTGTGGTGATATGTTTAACTTTGTTTCCTTCCACTTGGCTGTTCTGGGAACATGACAACTCGAAGGTGTTTCTAGCGGAGTCTATCATCATTTAAATGGAGCTTGCAAGTGTTTTTTAAACACATATGTACGAAATAAGGTATTCATAAATCTCACGCATGTGCTTTTAACAACTTGAGGAAGCCTGCATCCGAAGCTCTCAAGCCAAATGCAGGCCAAGGGAATGGCACTTCTCATCCTTTTCTGTGTATCCTGAAAGCTATGTACTGTGTTTGTATTCTGGAGCAGAATATGTTAGTGTTGATTTCATAATGATTAATATGTAGTTTGTGTATTTTTATTAAGGTATTTCATCTGTTGCTGGTTTTCAAATTGGGGAAAGATAGGTTGGGATCGGCATAAGCAGGGGTTTTTTTATCCTTTAGTCACTGAGTTAAAAATAAAGGTGGATGTAGAGATCAAGCAAACGTGCTACTGAACTTGGTGGAAAGGGAGCTTGGATCTTTGCTAAGGCTTGTTCTCTGATCAGTGTTGTCTGATTTTGATCTGGTTCTGTTCTCTTGCAAGGGAAGAAGGGAAAACTTCGTCTGCTTGTGAGTAGCTTTCTACCATACTCTGATCCCAGCATCTGTTTCTTCTATCTCACTGTTGTCTTGAGAGCAAGAGATGCCTAATATGAAGTGGGTTTCAATTGACTACAAAATCTGATGTAAAGTAATTGTACTTCTGCATATCTTGGTTGTGAGACGGAGTGTCCCTTGTTGTAGTGCAGGTTCTTGTACTGTCCCTTTCTGGGCTTTGAGTATTTTACTTTTTACAGCTTAGCAGTCTTTCATTGCTGGAAGGTGATACTGCAATGTTTTGTATTTGATTGCAAGTATGAATTATTAGCACTAGAAATTTGGGGTGGTGTTTGTGTTGTTGGGGTTTGTTTTTATTGTTTTCCTTTTTCAAAACAAATTAAGTGAAAGAAAGTGCAAAAATGGCAGCACACTTCTGTCTTCTAATGAGTTCTTCAAATTCAGAACAGAACCACATAAGCTTTTTAGGGATGGCGAAAAAATGTGATAAGCATGTGTACTGTGATTTTTCAGGTAGTGCTTCATCCCAGGTTTTACTTTGGCCCATTTTTAGGCCTTTTTTGTGGCTGAGTGTTTATGTTTCAGGCTACTGAGGCCTAATCTTTTCCTTGCTTAACAGAAAGGGCATTTGTTTTTTCCCAGTATGGATGTTCTGAAGTGTTTTCTTCCATGTAAGATTTGATACACAGGAGTAGTAACTAAAAGGGTAGCAATCTTACTCCTTGTAGGATAAAATACACTGCGTAGGAAGACTTGCTAACAATTTTCCAGGTTAATTTGTTTCAGGAACCTGAATTCAACAGATGAGATTTATTTGAAAGCAGGCTTCATGTTATGTTTTGGTTTAAAGTTTCTTTCACCAGTATAGATTTAATGTGGATCCTGTTTGAATAGTGTATATTAATTTTAAATTGCAAGATACCTGAGCTAAGACACCTCAAGTGTGAAATACTGTACTTAGAGGTGGAGTAGTTTTCTTACTTCTAAACTGGTCTCTTATTACATGTTACAGTAAGTTGCCTTTTTAAAACCCCAGAATTTGAGTTACAGGACTGGGAGGAAGTAATTATATTTATATGTGCTTTGGAACTGCCTACCTGAGGGAGTTAGTGATAGAAGTTTTGATGAAGGTTATGTCCCAGATAGGTAAGCATGTGGTGGCTGTTGTTCAGAGTTTTTCTCCTGCAGCCTAGAAATACAGAAAAACAGGATGGGGAAAAAGTATGTAGCAGTAATCACTAGATGTGGGGAGAAAGTGTTCAGCTACTTTTTTTTCTTTCTCTGTCTTCTCTCCAGATATAATGAATGAAAATAGGTATGTGTGGCTATAGCTGTGCCTGTCAGTTAAAGACCTAAAGCTTCTCTGTGACCTGTAGATGTTACCTTGCGCTGTTGGACGTTGCAAAAATAGAAACTATTCCCTGTCTTTGAATAGCTCCTGCTTCATTACATGTGACTTTTTTTTTGTATTGAATGAAATCTAGAATTAGTCTTCAGTATCTCATTCATAAAATGTGTCTGTCCCCAGAGAGCTCTTAAACTAGCATAAAATAAAAGGCCAAAACTTGCTAGGTCAAAATTAGTGTTTATAGGTCAGCATGCCCAATAGTTAATTTGAATGCATTTCCTTCAATCAGTGTGAACTGTAGGGGCCCCTAAACTCCTGAAGTTGCATTAAACACACTGGTCTGAATGAGAGAGGCCCAGTAGCATTAATCCAATTTGTCTAGTGACTTAATCTTACTGTCGTTTATCATATAACTGCTGCTCCTCTGAACGAGCCTTCCTGCATGTGTTTCTGTTGATCGTTTAGCATGTTGAATCCCTTTTCCTAAGAAGGTAATCTTTCCTTTTATGAAACTTCATCCTAGGTCAAGAGTCAAGTAAATTATAACTGATGAACAATGTTAGAGAAGTTAGAGCTTCTTCCCATTTTTGAAAGTTCCTTTGCTAATCCTTTCATTTAGTGAAGCATATATTTAACATATTAATGTTGTGGTTTCACAGTTAGTGGCAAACTGGTTCTAGACAATAGGTGGTAAGTCTGAAACCAGAAGATGATCACTGGTTTTCCTTTACGTAACTGTTAGTGTACGTTGAAAATACGGAAGAACAGCTGGGAAGTTTAAGGAAATAGCAGCTCTTCTATGAGGCTGCCTTCTGCACATGGGTAGTGTTATCATCTGACTGGATTACAGTTTCATTTGAGTCTCGAATAGTAGTTACAATTGTAAGCATGCTTCAAGGTATGTCCATTCTCATGTTTTCAACAGCGTAATGACTTCTTCCTCTCATTGAGCCCTTTTAGAGCCATTAATTTCTTAAATTTTTTGCTCATGGTCTCATTCTGATTTAACTTGAGGCTTGTGATTCCCTGGGGGTGGAGCAGGGGCATACTTTGTATGAGAACTATTCTTCTGGTTACTACTGTATAAATACATAGCACAGTGAAACTTGGTGAGAGCCAGCTGTGTTGTGTGACCACGTGACTCTGACAGTCTGAAGAAAACTCTGTACCTTGGGCAGAAACTGGTTAGAATTGGTTCTGGAGTGTCTTTTCCTGGGAAACCACCTATTTGCTTTTGACTTCAGTGACCAAAAAGAGAACACTGTACAGCCATCTTTATAAGGAAGCCTGCAGTGGCACATGGCTTTTATTTTTTTGACCATAGTTGTATAGAGTATAAGTAAAGTGAAGAGTCAGAAAACAGGCATTTTTGAAGTAAAATGGTTATTCTGTCTCTACTCATAATTAATACCAGTTACCATGGGGTTTTTTTAAATTCTTTGCACACATATGTTAAACTCTTGACCAGAGGTGAAGCAAAATTTGTTTTCAAACATATGTAATTTGGTGTAATGAGGTGAGAGGGAGAGACAGGTTCCTTTTGGCATTTGCAGTGCCATAGTCATCCACTCTTAACAAATGAGGCACTTACTCCCAGCTGCTGTTTCTGGTGTGCCATCTCTGAAGGCATGGTGAGGGTAACTTCTGTAGAGGTGCAGTGCAGCATCTTTTGATTGTACCGGTTTTTCCTGAGACTTGTGATAGACTCAGAAAATACCATAGTATATGAAAGTATAAGGAAGGAGGTGGATTCAGTGTCACTCTCTCACTCTGTGTTTTATTTGGGTTTTTGTTTTACTTTCTTTATTTAGTAAAATATAGTCAGATATCAGAGAGCATCTTCCTAGAGCTGACATCAGCATAAATGTTTGAGGCATCCTTAATGTCTTCATTTGGTATTTTGTTTCTTCTATTTTTAGAGAAACTTAAGTCTGACTTATCAACCAATTTTTTGTTCTCGTAAGGCAGTTGCTTGATTTTCTTATGGGTTTTGGTTAGTTTGCATCTCATATGGGCTTAGGCTTCTCCAAAGGAATTGCATTTAGCTGCTCTTGGTTGGTAAAACCTCAGACCTGTCTCTTAGTATTAAAAAGTCACAGCTTTTAAAAGATATATTGGGCAGGTGTATTTGCAGGCAACTTGAACTTCTGTGCTTTTTATAACATATATTTGTCACAGTCTGACAAATTGTTTAGGATTTCATTCAGCATTTCATTCATTTGTGTGTACCAAATGACTGCTTAACTTCACCTGCCTGAGTTAATGCAGCTCCAGGTAGTGGAGGTAGCAGTAGAAGGAATTTATATAAAACCAATACTACACATCCTGCTTAAATTTGTGGAAGCTGATGCTGTTACTTCTCGTTGTTCTCCCTTTCCTTTTTTCTTCTAAGGCAATTGCTTTATATGTGTCTGTCTAGAAAATTTGTTTACTACAGCGTGTAATCTTCAAGCAGTTCTCTGTTCTGTTCTTCACTGGGATGAAGGTGCTTCCCTCAATGCAGGTCTTGATTTTTCTCAACATTGTTTTTTAGTAACAAATGTGTATTTCCCTGAAAAGCAGAAATAGGCAATTGTGGCTTGTGTACCAGATATGTGGGAATGGGTATTTATGATGTGAGTGAATATTGTATGAAGCAACTACCTTTCTGGATTTCTAGCAGGTGTGTGTAATATGAGTGATAAGAAGGTTCTTCCACTCTCTGAAGCTTTTCTGTGCTTCTCCTTAAATGATTGGTTTGCTTTTTGAAATAAATCTAATTTTTTGAATTACAGAATGGAAAGTAAAGTAAAATTCTAAGTATTCTCTGTAGAAGCCAAACCCAAACTGTGACTGAGTGTGACTGTGACATGGGTAGATGTTTTTACTACTTTCTGTGGACTCAGATGTCAGTGAATGTTATTGAAACAGCATCCTGCTCTTGTCTGAAGCAGATGGTGTCTTAAGCACGGTATTCTTATTTTCCATACTGAACTCTTAAGTTGATCTTTTTCTTCAGCTAATAGAACTGATAGATCATTGGATTTATTTGAAACTGCATTTTAATTAGATGTATCTTTTGTGTTATCCAACTGTTTTATAAATTGCTAAAAGAGATACTTTATTGCCTTGAATTATGTGCTAGAGAATTTTGGATTTTAGAGAAGCTTCGCCCTTTGTCATTTTCAGCATGAAACAAGAAATAAGCCACAGGCCTCATTCTCACCTACTTTCAGATAGTGCCACAAATTTGAGCACAGTACGTGTGCTATATTTGAAATTGACTTTACCTCCCAGATGCACATCAAGAAAAGCTGAAATGGTTCACTCATTTATTTTTTTCCATCGGGCTTTGCAGTTACTAGCATCAGGGGCTAATGCTTTACTTACTTTTTTACTCTTGAAAATTTCCAAGTGTAGGTACCTTGATGTGACTGTAGCCTCTCTAAAGTGGAAATGGGCTTGTATGTATTAAACTTCTGTTGTATCTTTACAGTTCCACTGTGCCTTGTGTATTTACATATTAAGACTCTTATATTGTGTAATAGCAGTGCTCATGGTAGGGAATTGTTATAATAAAACTTACATTTTTGAAGCTAATATTGCAAATGTAGGCTTGTTTCTCTGTTTCAAACACATTCTGTAACTTCATTATCATCAGTAGATCTATTCCACTGGGTAAAGTTTACTACTTAAATGTTTGTAGGATCACAGCCTTAATTTGTAGTATTTTGGTTTTCTGCCTTGAGCACTGCCTAAATGCAGTTAAGTTCTAATGCATTTCTGTGTTGTCTTAGGTTTAAAATGGAAAGCGTAGACAAGTACATAGAATCACAGAATGGTTTGGTTTGGAAAGGACCTTAATGATCATCTCATTCCAGCACCCCTGCTGTGGGCATGGACATCTTGCACTCACCCAGGTTGCTCAAAGCCCTATCCAGCTTGGCCTTGAACACTTCCAGGGATGGGACATCCGCAACATCTCTGGACAACCTGTTCCAGTGCCTCATCACCCCCATAGAGAAGATTTTTCTTCCTAATATCTAATTTAAATCTACCTTCTTTCGGTTTAAAACTTTTACCCCTTGTCCTATCACTTCACTTCCTGATAGAGCCCCTCTCCATACTTCTTGTAGGCCCCCTTTAGATACTGGAAGGCTGCTATCCAGATCTCCCTGGAGCCTTCTCTTCTGCAGGCTGAACATCCTCATAGGAAAGATACTGCAGCCCCCTGCTCATCTACGGCTCTTCTCCGCACCTGCTGAAACAGTTTCCTGTCTTTATTATGCCGGGGGCCTCAGTTAGTTGTTCAACTAATAATGTTCTGTCTCTCATTTGTTCAGTGTTCATTCACCTGTGGATTAAACTGACTTGCCTCTCCTGACTCTGTAGTGAGGGGCAAGCATTGTCACTTTTTGCAAAAGTCAAGTTTGCTTTTTTCCACTTGTGGCTGTAAAGATACTGAGAGTGAATCTGGGGGCAGTGGCTGCTGTTTCACAAGTTTTAGGATGAGGTTGAAGAGACTGACCAAATCCTCCTTGTTCCCTGTATTTCTTAGTGGCTTCTCAAGGATTCTGAACAATGGTTTTAAGCCTGTGCAAGGGTTTATTTTATTTGTATGGATTTTTTTTAATAGTCTAGATGAGGAGTACGAACCTTTTTCTGACTTATTTGCTCCCCTTCAGCTGAGAATGAAATATAGAATGTGGGTTTTCCAGAGAAATGTGGAGATCTGTGGAGAAGATGCCTTTTTTTCTGTTAAAGAAGCATCACTGCTTCTTCCAGTATCTGTAGCCGCCCCACCCTTTTCTTTTGAGGAGTAAGTGCTGGAATACATCTCATGTACTGATAGGAGGTATGAAGTAAATCTTTGGATACATTTCTTCTTTTTCTTCACTCCTTCCCTTGTTTCTCGGATTTCTTGATTTGACTAGTCATGACATGGATTTTCAAGTGGTTAATAATTCCTGATGTTACTTGCTTTGTCAAAGAGTGAGGGACTTTTTCTGACGACCTGTTACTGTCCTGAAATATCTTATTGTTAGTCTGATAAGTAACTTCGGAGGATTGGGAAGACTGATACAGGAACTTCTGCATGTAATTGTCAGTAGGGTACCATACCTTACCAGAAATTTTCTCCAGGTGCTGGAGTGCTTGTGGTGCTTTTGTTAATGTTTTTACCTTTTTTATTTTTTTGGTAACAATGGTTTAGACAGCAGCCCTAATAATGTGCTCTTATTCTCCTTACTGATACATTTGAGGCTTGGTTGTTGGTTTGGTCTTTTTTTCCCCCTTCAGTTCAGGGCATCTTTTTATCTTCGTAAGTGTGTGTGTGTATAAATACAAGCTTGTAAAACTACATGAGCTCTTCATTCAACTGTATGATGGTTTTTTTCAGAAGTTCTTCTGTAACTTTTAATTCTAGTTTAGAAACAGAGCTGCAAGCTGAACAGGAGATGGTCTCTTTAGAGTTGATGTGCATCCTAGAGAGGGGTTATAGTGAACCCAGTAAGGCAGTGTATAACTCTATATACAGTGTATAATTTTAACTTGTACTAGAGCAGATTTTAGTATGAGGTCTTAGTTCCTGCAGCTGTATCTGGGAAACTGCAGGGATAAAGATAACAGCTGCTTTGAATCAAAACTTTGTATTTGTATTGGAAGACTTTAAATCTAGCAGATGTGTATAAGAAGTAAGAGTTTGCTAAAATTCTGTCTGCTGTTAGGGAAGTGCATCCTTAGGCTGCAGAAAAGACTTCGGGAAGTAGGAGGAACTAGTGGTAGCCTTGGAGTACCTATGGGCAGGCTATTGAGAATACTGAGCCAAGCTCTTTATAGTGGTGTGTGCAAGGCAGGCAAGAGACAGCAGGCATGCATTAAAATAATTTAAGAAGAACATGTTTCTCTATGGAGTGGAACAAGTACTGGGACATGTGAAAGAGGTTCTGCAGTGTTCAGCTTTGAATGTTTTGATGCCCAACTTGATAAAGCACAGTGTAATATAGACTTATTTTGCTATTTTGATTTGAGGAGAAGGTTGAATAGAGAACCCGAGAGATCCTTTCCAACCAGAATTATTTTATGAATCTGTAGCAAAAAATGTAACCATCCTCAACTTCATGAGTATAAAATTGCCCATGTTAGAGCTTGAAACTAAAAATCAGTGATGAGCCTATAAACTCACATGAGGTTTAACAAGACCACATGCAAGGTGCTGCACCTGGGTCAGGGCAATCCCCAGATAATCAACACAGGCTGGAGGATGAAGGGATCATGAGCAGCCCTGCCAAGAAGGACTTGGGAGTACTGGTGGATGAGGGGCTGGACATGACCCAGCACTGTGCACTCACAGCTCAGAAAGCAAATTGTGTCCTGGGCTGCATCCAAAGCAATGTGGGCAGCAGGGTGAGGGAGGGGATTCTGTCCCTCTGCTCTGCTCAGAGCCCACCTGCAGTGCTGCACCTGGCTCTGGGGTCCCCAGCAGAGGAAGGACATGGACATGTGGGAGCAAGTCCAGAGGAGGCCACCAAGAGGTTTAGAGGGATGAAGTACCTCTCCTATGAGGAAAGGCTGAAAGGACTGGGATTATTCAGCCCAGGAAAGAGAAGGCTTCGGGGTGACCAGATTGCAGCCTTGCAGTACCTAAAGGGAGCCTAGAAGACAGGTGGAGAGGGACTTTTTGTAGCATCATGTAGTGACAATCAAACTTAAGAGTAGGTTTAGCTTAGAAAAAAATTCTTTACTGTGAGGGTGGTGAGGCACTGGCACAGGTTGCTCAGGGAAGCTGTGGATGCCCTGTCCCTGGAAGTATTCAAGGCCAGGAGGGATGGAGTTCTGAGCAACCTGGTCTATTGCGAAGGGTGTCACTGCTCATGTCAGGGGTGTTGGAACTAGATGATCTTGAAGGTCTCTTCTGATCCGGGCCATTCTATGGTTCTATTTTAATAGGCTTAAAGCAGATAGTGTGGCTTCAGTGGAAATGCAGGAAGGTTTTTTTAAACTTAAAGGTACTCCTTGATGTAAATACTGAAGCTTATGGATGTAATGCAGAGTCTCTGAATCTCTTGTACTGACACAGGATGTTTGTTTTCTTAAAGTTCAAACTGGTTGCTTAAAAACTTGCCAATGATGAGCAATGGAATGGTGTGCCAAAACCTGAGGAAATGAGTACTAACGGGATCCCTCAATCTGCTTCAGGAGGTGTTTGGCTGAAAAGTACCCCACCTGAAATGTTTTAGCACCAGTGCAGGCAGCATGAAGAACAAGCAAGACTAGCTCGAAGCTTTGGCCCAGTCCCAGAGATTTGATATTGGCATCAGCGAAACCTGGTGGGATGAGTCTTGTGATTGGAGTGCCCTGTCAGACGGTTACAGGCTCTTTAGGAGGGATAGGCAGGGCAGAAGAGGTCGGGGTGGGGATGGTGGCATTGTTTATAATGGAAGGGATAGAATCTGTGGAGCGCACAGATGTCAATGGCACCTTCAAGAAGTGTTTGGACAATGTTCTCAGGCACAGGGTGTGACTCTTGAGGTGTCCTGCGCTGAGGCAGGAGTTGAGCTCAATGATCCTGATGGGTCCCTTCCAACTCAGCATATTCTATGATTCTATGAACTTTTCCATACACTGTCCATGGTACTGCAGTTGCAGACATTTCCCTTCCCGCAGCTGTAGTTGGGCTGAGAGTGTGTTGGAATAAAAGTGATTCAATATTGAAGTTGGGCTGGATTGTATGTGTGTGGAGGGTGGTTGTGGGTGGTTTTTTTTCCAGTCTCACTTGTAAAATTTTTCTTGTTTGTCCTTCAGGTTAGGTACTTCTGTCCAAAGCCCTGGGAACAGCAACAACGTTGTATTTGGTTAAATGTTTGTTTCTGTGGCTATGTCTATGTAAAAAGCAGGAGAAACATACTTTACTTCTGTTGGCTGAAAAGCACAATTTTGATAAGCCAGAATAATTTCTTCAATTTGTAACTGCAAGTACACTATGATTTATTTAGTCTAAGACCTTTAGGTAGCTTCCATGTGATGACCAGGACTATGAGTAGAGCCCCTAATGAAAGATAAAATTAGGTGTTGAGCATCGTTATGGTTTCATATCTTCTGCAGAGTCTCTTGGGAGAACAAAGGAAAATCTGGTCCTAGCAATTATCTTCATCGTTGCATTGTACCAATAGATAATGTCCTTTAAACGAGTTATTCTAGATTTTGCAGGTATTCTTTCTCAGGCTTGAGAATTTTGTTTGGGTAATTAAAAAAGTGTTTTTAAACCAACCCATTGTTATGTTAGTATTGCCCTTAGATGAAATCTGAGGGACATGTAATTTTTCAGTGCAATAGCACTTGTATTTCCTTTAGAAACAAAGCACTGGACAGTAATTCTCACTCTTTTGACTCTGAAGACAGGTGAGGTTTTAATGGCAATTGCAAAGTAAAACTAATTAGGTATTGATGAATGAATACATGTGTTTGTAAACCTTTATAGAATGCTGTAAAGGAAGTGTTTGAGAGAGCTTTTTGTGTGTCTAGTACTATTCTTTGGTTCTTTATCAGTCAGAGAAGTTTAGCAGATGTAATGTAAATAATCATACACTAATTCTGGCCTGGAGGAATGCGAAGGTACTTCATTCTTCATGCTGACCTTTTCTTGGTTTCTCTCCGTGGGTGGTAACTTAGTTGGTTATGGGCGAACTGTGGTGTACTGTGGGTGCTGGATACCTGGGCTGACAGGTGTAGTGAGTAGTTCACGTGTGTCGTGGTATAGAAATGGTACTCCACACTTTAGTGTTCCACTGAAATACTCCAAACCACGTGCAGTTTGCTCACTCCTCCTTCCCCCTGCAGCAGGCTGGGGAGGAGAATTGGAGGCACAGAAGGTAAAGACCATGTGTTGAGATAAGAATTTACTGGAAACAGCAATGAGATAAGACATCGACATCGAACAGTAACAGCAACAACACAAATGACAGAGGGTGCAAGAAAGAGGTGAATGATTCACAAGTGATTGCTCATCCTGGGAAACCCCTGACAATCCCTGACTGTTCCCTCCACCATACTGTGTGACCCAGAAGGGATGGACTCTCCCATCCCTGGAAGATGGTATAGAATAACCTCTGTGTCATAGCAGTGCCCGCTCCTGACTACTGTAAAAATTAACTCTGTCCTGGCTGGAACCAGGACAGTGTGGTCACCACCAACTCTGAGCTGGATCTAGGTGCCAGCTGGAAGGTCACAATTCTAAAACATTCAGTGGCTATTGGAGAAGTAGTGCTCTGCAAGCAAAATTTTGATATTCTGTTCTAAGAGCAGAGATTATGAAGGACAAGCTCTTCCTCTAAGTATATGATTTATTTTCCCTTTTTTTTCTTGGTATTGTTGAACATAACAAGATGTTTTCTGTTGTGGGTTGTTTGTTTCCCTCCTGTATAACTTACCAGAGAATTTACATCTGTATTTCAACTGCTGCTAGATACATTGAAAATAAAATTTAAATAATATTGCCTTTCTCTAAAAATGCAAGTGTAACATTTGTAACAAGTATAAGCTTTTTTGAAAGGTAGGGGGAAAGGCTGCTTATATGATATGTTCGATTCTACATCATAGTCCTTTTATAGATCATTAGTATAAGAAAACGATTCTGAAAGACAAAATGGCTTTTAAAGGTTGCTGAAAATTGAGAAGCAGATCCTGTATGTTTTGTGGAGAGCAGTAAAATAAACTTTTCAGCTTAAGCTTTTGTAAGTTAACTTTTTTCTGTGCAAAGTTCTTAGTGATAATAAATTCTAACAGTACGCTGCTGCAGTTCTGCCTAAAATACTTGACATTATTTACATACCTTATGTAATGCATTTTGCCACCTATACCCCAAATCTGTGTTGATCTGTGAGAAAAGAGTAAATGTGAGATTTGTAAACATGTTTAAATAGGAAGCAGATGTAGTTGAGATGTTCAGCAATGATAATGCTGCCTATTACAGACACTGTGTAATGACTGTATAATTGATACTTCAGGGATTTTTTGATCCCTTTTAAACTGATGCAAGATGCTTATTTTACTGCTCAGTTATAATATGCTGAAGGCTCTGGTTTTTTTTCCTTTTACCTCATCTGAAAAGACTTTGCTGTAGTGGATAACTTAAAATGTGTGTGTTCCAAGAGTATCTTAAAGATCTCTTCTACCCCTCCCACCCCCCCAAGTGTAGCTATTGGTTTTCTCTGCTATGCTGTAGTTGATTTTAATCTATTTACTTTCCAAATAACATTTCTCCTTTTGCTGTTCACTGAGAATAACAAGGTAAATTACTATTAATTTTACTTCTTATGCACATTCTAAGATAAATTTGTCATCTTTAATGGTGATGAAAATTTGGGACAGTAGCTTTGGATCAAGTGCTGAATGTAAGTTATAAATATATCGGTCAGTAATTACTGAATTTTTAAAGTGTCAGACTTTGTCATTCTATTCCCCTGTCCAAGAAGAGGGCTGCAGAAGTAGCATCTTGTTGGATGCAGAGATAATATCTTGTGTTACACCAATATACTAGTTCATTATATGTGTTGGTGTAATAAAAGGTGCAATCTCAGCCTACAAACCTTGTGGCTTCTTTGGCGTGGGATGAAGGTAGGCGTGTATACAAGGTACAAGGATGTGGCTTCTTCATCCTTGGCAGTCTCAGGACTCCGCAGAGGGTGTGTAGTGCTAGGAGGAGACAAGTTTTCTTTCCCTTTGTGTTCACTTGCATCTTTTCTTGTGGCTGTCCTTGATTCCTGTCCTGCTTAAGGAAAACTGCTGTGGGCACATGCTTTGTCTTTAGTACCTCTGTGTTCAGGTGTAGCAAAGTAACTTGTGACTTCATGTTGAAAACCTTAATTCTGCATAGTGATGTGCTATTTTATATGCTATGAATTTAATCTAGAGGGAATACTCTGTGTGCTCTAACGTTCTTAGTCTTATGCATAGCCATGTTTTTCAAGGACTTAAAATCACTGTGACTATTAATGCCCCTTTAAAAGTGTTCAGAACAATTTTTAGTCTTTCATAGAAATTATTTTCATATGAAAGTCAAAAAACTAAACTGTGGAGTTTTCATTGAAAGATGGTTACTGGTAACCTAGTTCTTTACCTTGAGATTCCTTGTGGAGGAGAAATAATGTAAATTCTGTGTGTGGTTGGTTTGGAGCTCTTGCCTTACAGAGAAAGCAGCTAACCTGGCAGCTGTTGTAAGCTGTTACCCTAAGGAATGGGGCAGTGGGAAGCATGTCCTTGCCACTGACTGGCGTCGGCATGCCTTCCTCCTCCTGGAAGAGGATGTTACTTTTCTATTACTCTATAACTGGATTTCTTCTCTGCACTACCTACTCCACCCAACGAGCGTTTCCTTCCACAAGGTCAGAGAATCAAGTTGCTGATGTTCCAGCAGTAGCAGGAATACTTCATCGCTTTCCAAAGGTTTGCTGTTTGTATAAGAGGTGGGAATTTATCTGACTGGCATTCTAGTGTAAATTTGGGAACAGTGGTGTAGTTGAAACCTGTGTACATAACCACATATTAATAAACAGAATGGAAACAAAATGACAGGAGAACACCACAAAACCAAAGGTGCTCTTTATTCACCCAGACTATTCGTTGTTAACTGTCTGCCTATAAAGCATTATTATGGCTGTAGTCTGAGCTACCAGCATCTTTCCATTTGCCTTATGTTATCAACGTAAACTCTTGATAACATCTAATTTACCTATCTGTGTGCACAATACTGATCACAAGCCTTTTCTGTTACAGTAGGTAAGGATAAAACATTAACTTCTTCCAAAGAAAAATGTCCTGCCTTAAAAAGCAGATAGAAATCTGTCATTTTATAAAGTCAGAGGAG
The DNA here is from genome assembly GCA_013397725.1 of Rhagologus leucostigma. NCBI lineage: Eukaryota > Metazoa > Chordata > Aves > Passeriformes > Rhagologus > Rhagologus leucostigma. Next base: position 169,450 of record VZTD01001751.1, read on the forward strand.
CAAAAGATACTGTGTGTGGCCTTACAGTCTGTACAGATTACTTTATCCTCTCTTCATTACTCTATGGATCTGGCCCTTATGCAGATGGATATTAAAAGAATCTGGAATGTGTAACCTGTTCCTTGTCAGGAGGCAGATAACCTGGGTGCCGTATCCCTGAATAATGATATTCCCCTGCTCCCTCTCCCAAGTCCTCAGGAAAAATGTTGAGAAATATCTTTGTATAACTCAGGGAGTAAATCTAATGCTAAGTGGTGACTTTCATTCTGAAAGTGGACATTGCTGTTAGGGACAGCGGAAACCACTCCTCTCTGATGTAGGAACAGTAATATGGGTTTTCAGGTTGCTCTTTAAAACGCTTAATTGCTATTCTGCACCTTGCAGATGAAGACTAAACCACTCGTAAAGTTTCTGTTATAGGTTCAGAATCACACACTAGCCCACACGAAAGTAGCACTGCAATATGACCCATTGTTTTATTTTCTTATTTCTGCACACACATTTCAGATGGAGCTTCTATGTCTTTAAGACTAATTTTGAAAGACTTTTTCTCATCAAGTTAGGCTCTGTGCTTAACTGTTTTTCTAACGTATATTGCATGTCAAATACAGCCAGTGCTGTCTGTCCTGTAGTCAGTACCCAGAGTAAGCATAAATGTAAGAAGCAGACATTTGTATTTCATTCTGGTTCACTATTACTTGGCCTCCTGATGCCAAGACCCTAGAAATTCTGAACAGTAAAACAGACTGAGTGGGTTATTTTTCTTGTAGAATGCAACTGCTGGGCTGATTTAGGTTTATTTGCATATTAATTTTTCAAATACCTTGATTAGCAGGGGTATATGGCTGTTGATAACAGCTATGTATGTTAGTCATTTTCCCTTTTAAAATTAGATTTGCTGATTATTTTCCTCCAAACTCAGAGTGTCAGTTGGTTTTTAGAGAATCAGTTTTTAGGATATATGTGAGTAATGCTGTAGTTATGTCCAATACTCAAATATCATAAAGCTTACTAAGTGGAATGTCTTAATGAAAAGAGAGTGATACTGTCAGAAGAGTAGTCAGCAATGATTGAGCTTTGAAAACCGAAGCACAAGAGTCAATAACAGCACATCTCAAACATGTGGTAGTAGCAAGGGAAAAGAATGTTATTTTTCTGCTCACTGGATTCTGTACTCAGGGATCTTGTATGCCAGTCCGGACACGCTGAATAATCTGTCCTGAGTAGCTGTTGTACTTGGTCTGGGTTGCTGGGACAATAAGGAGAAGCAAGGGTGCAGACACCTCTTGGTTCTGACTCGCCTCAGTTTAGGAATTACCGATCCTAAATTGATGTGTGTGATAGATTGAATGAGCAATAGATTCCAAATAAGCCTCACACTAAAAGCAGCCGTATAATCGAATTGCTGTTTGGTACTAGTGACTTTCTGAATAAAACACCAAGTACTTTTTGTTTTTTAAAGAAGTCCCTGTAACTTTATTTCATGGTGGCCAGCTTTGATACTATGGGTTCAGCTTCTCTATAAAACATGCTAGGAAAGCCTTCCTGAGCCTGTAGAGCTCATTTTCGTGACCACTGTCTTGAAACAGGAAGGATTGTTCTGCTGAAAGACTTACAATGGATTGCAATACTGATCAAGAAACAAAGATGTTCTTTCTGTATTTGATATTTTAGACTTACTACCTTGAGACTTCTCTTGAATCTCTGTTCCTGACATTTTATCTAGAGAGAACTGTGAAGCTTTTGGCACTGTTCAGCCCTGAGGACTTTTGGTGACTATCAGTGTGCTGGCCATGCAGTGCTGGCACTGTAACAGACCATAATAAACAGAGCTTTTTAGTTGTCCCTGAGAATAATGTGTAGCCAATATAGGTGTACAGTCCAAAAAACTCTTTCTGAGACTCGCATGTCTGGCCCCAAACAAAAAACGCTTGCACTGTTACTGGGTGCAAGACCTCTTTCTACTTGTGTTTCTCCCCATAGTGGGAAAAAGGGCAGTGATAATCAAGCCAAGGATTTTCAGAGAAAGCTATAGCTTTTTAGGGAAGTCATGATGGCATACTAAGATTTTTTTTTTTTCTCCACTTGCTTTTTTTTTATGCTTCCACAATCTTTTAACCATACTAGGCTGGATGGTGTGAAGCCTTAATGTGGTAAACTACCTTTTGCAAAGACAAGGATCTCAGTTTCTGTGGAAGGCTACAAAGCAAACTCATTGTGCCGGTTTGGCACAATGCTACTTTTTGGGCATAGAGCATGATAGGGGATACACGTGATAGAGTCACCCCAAGACACTCATTCAGCTTATTTTGTAGAAAGGCGAGAAATATTTTACAAGCGCTTTCAGATTTTGCTGAGATCTAAACAATCAGCCTCCTAAGTCTATTTTCATTGGTCTCTAATACAATTAAGGAATGAGTTGTAGATTTTCCAGGAATGGAACATACTTGTCAATATATTCTGAAAGCTGACACTGAATATAAGAGATGTGACACTTAACAATGATATGAGTTTTCTATTGTAGTTTCAAACACTGATTGTTTCAATAGCAACCTAATCCATAGATAATACTATGTTCTTACAAGTTCTCCTTTGCTCTTGAAATCTTGGTGTAGTCGTATTTCAGGGAACATCCGTGGTGTTTTCTTGTGAGGTGGTGTTACTACAGTAATCTCAGCTTTGTTAGCACCAGCCCTCTGAATTCTGCTTCTGTAAAACGGGTTCTGTACACGTAATGTGTGATGTCTCCTTTATGTCTAGTGCAATGGTTGAGTATAATGGACCTTGTTTAGAAATGAGTGATTCTTCTGTAAAACAAACTGTGCTCAAAATAGGAAACTGGGCTTATATAGCCTCTTTTTTTTTTTATGTGTCCCTGCACATTTTACATGTAGCAGTACCTGTAGTTCTTTGCAACTCTGAGCTCTGTGTATTTTGATGCTGCTCTTTTCCAGAATTTACTTCTGTTGCTCTTTAGGTTAAAACTGCCCTCTTGGCTGTTGAAAGCCATTTGCTAATGAGAAGTGACAGTACCAGTGTAAAAAACAGAAGAGAGTCCTTCTAATTAGGCAGTATGAGGAGGCCGTGTAATTTACTGACTGTAGATGTGTTGCTTCTTTTTTCTTCAAATGTTTTAAGATTTCAGTTGTGGCTGGCTGTACAGATTATGTATGAAGTTGTATATTAGGAGGTACTCGGATCTAGTTATTTGAGATATTGCTGTGCCAATAAAAAAGTTTTATTTATAATAACAAGCAAACCAACAAAGAATAGTATGGTTGCAAGCAGGTTGTTCCAAGTGATACTAGCAGTAGGTGAGTTAGTCTCTGCTGTGACTGCTAACGTTTTGGAGCTGGGTTATAACTGGAGTTTTCTTGTGTAATGATGTTCAAGTAATACTACAGAAAGATCTCTGTACTCCCACTTTACGAGTAGGTTAAACCAATCTTGATGTAACTAATGTCTTCCTCAAATTTTTGTCAGCTCTTAGAGTCTAGAAAAGCGTGCTTATGGACAGTGTCTCAATGCTATGGGTAAATGTTTCTCCATCATAATACCCGGTGTTGCTGGACACAGAAATGCTTTTTGCTGTAGATTTGCTTATAATGTCTTTTAAAGTCTTGTAAATGAAAGCAGTGTGATACAACAGTGAATCCTGAGAACGTCAGGTAGTACCTGTAGCATGAAAATAAAAGTGGTGCAGCTGCAATTCTGTGCATGTAGTGTGAGGGTGGTTACCTGGCTGATTCAGCAGCTTCTCATAGGTTTCATTGATCAGAATTGGGGAATACTTCTCAGCAGTTCAACATAATTTCATTATGTACTTCTACAAAGAGCTGTGAAATTTCATGGTGTGTGTATCTGTTGCCTGTTACTGGACTAACTTCTGGTAACCATCTTCAGGACTTCTAATGAAGTTATGGTGGGAGAGCTTTTCTCAATTTAAGTTAAACATGAAAATCTTTATACTTTCTCCGTCTTTTCTGTGTGAAGTATAGGCTCAGCAGATAAGAATTGGGCTCCTCCCCAGCTGCCTGATCAACATGTGTCACTGACAAGATACTGTGAAAGTCAACCTGCACATAAGTTATAAACTTGTAGAGACAAACCCAGTCAAACTCTTAAGCAAAATGGCTTTAAAAATAAACGTAAACTAGAATTTATAGCTCTTTTGCATAAAAAGTTTGTGAAGAGATTTATTCTTTACCTCACTGAAGTTTGTTTCAAAATAGATGACACATTAAATATGTTTGATTTTACAAATTTTCACTCCTTATTTGTAGCAATTAGAACTTGTACTGAAAAAGTATTGGATAAAGAATGAATGTGCAGGTATGGAGGGAGAAATTTCTGCCAGCTTTTCAGGCCGTGTGTACTAACACATTGGAGTTTTTACAAGTATAAATGGAGGCAAGAAATCCCAGTTCTAGACTATGGGTTAGTATATAAAAGATCTTTGTACTATTTAGTGATTGAGAAGTGTCCATTCACGTGTCAGTGTTCTGTAACTGATTGCTGATTGTCATTCTCTTTCCCAAACTGTGTATTTTTCTTGAAAATTCAAAATGCAACTTCATTAACTTTGGCTTGATGCTCCTAAAGAGAAAATTCTGGCATTGTTCTTCCTGTGCTGAATCAGGAACACAGTCAGGGGATCTGTTTGATTTTTTTTTTTTTCCTTTTCTTTCTTTCTTTTGTAAGTGACCTATAGACCACAGCATATTCAAAAAATGTGAGTTACATGAAGAGAAATTACTGCTGAGTTACTTGGTTTAAAAAAACCTGAACTCTTCGTCTTGGTTTGACCATATCTAATCAGAGTCTCTGAAAGGAAAAATATTTGATTCAGGGTTGGAAATACTTAAAATGGTATAGTGCAAAAAAGCTGATAGTCTGTCAGAAGCTGTTATTGCTCCAGCAGTTTTCCTTGAGTTCTGTCCTATGTAGAGGAATGACAGCAGCTGACTATTGCTCCTACACTGTATCTCTAGGTCCAGAAATATAAAGTGTTTAATAGTTTTTAAATAAATAATTTTACTGTCTCTGCTTCATTCTTGACCTTTTCAAGAATGGCTTGTATGGTGATTACTGGTGGGGCTTTGATCATATCACTTCTTACTCTCTTGTGGTCTTCTTCAGTTAAAGCCAAGAGGTCTAGTTAGTAGCCACGAGCTGCTGCTGCTGCTCATAGGGCTGACCTAGGTATGGAAACTTTGTCTTGAGTGAGAAAAGTGTGGTTCCTGTTAGCTTTCTAGGGGAGCAGTTGCAGCTTTGGAGGAGAGGGATCTCTGGAGTTTTCTCCATTGTTTTTTGACTCCATTTAAAGAATGTAGCTTTTGTTATATACATATTAGGCTGCTTTTCCCTTAATTTTTTTTTTCTTTTGAGGTCCTTTTAGAAGCTTTTAGGAGTGAGATGTGCTTCTGGCTGATACTGTATCTGTACTATTCAAACTATTCTGATTGTCACAGTTGGTACTTAAAAAGACTTGCGAAGGCTTCAGTGGTTCCTGGCATCCTGTAGAACACTGAGTTATGGGGAATAAAGCTACAGTCTGGAGAATCAGATGATGATTTGGATTCTTTGTAGAGCATCCACATAATTTCAGAGTGAAATGAATTTTTTTTTCCTAAGTTAATGTTAGACATAAAGTACAAACTGCTAGGGGAGGCATTGACATAGGTGCTTCACAGTCTGTGACCAGGGAAGTGATGCAGTAATAGTTTGTGTTTTACTAGATAAGACAGCATTTTCAATCTAGTACTCTATGTGACTGTTGACTTGTCAATCAGTGTCATACAGCATACTTTATGCCAGTCTTCTAATTTCTGCCATCAGCTGCCAGTGAGTTTCAAGATGGAATCGTGGGCACTGAGCAGTGCATGGACTTTTAACAAAGAGTTTTTATTCTTCTGAGCTCAATGCGTTGCATTATTTACTTGATTAGCAGAAGCACTCAAGCTGGAATCACTACTCATCCAGAACCTATAGATGAGCTGTATAAGGCTTTCTTTCTCTATCTTAAACTTGTTTTGGTGCTTTTCTCCCCTTCCAACCCAACTAAAAAGTCTTTTTGCTTTCATGGATTATGGAAAAACACGAGAGAGTTAATACTGTTGTTCCTAAGAAATCAGTAATTAGGCTGATACTGTGTTCATGTTTGCGGTTTAAAATGACTTGAAAGTCGCATAATAACTCTGTTGCTCTGTAAAGGTCAAGTTATTTGAAAATACTGGACAACTGCGTGAGTTGAAGCCTAATAAAAACATTTTAATTGAGAAGGCGGAGAGGAAACAAATAAACATTTAAGTACTCTGTTATCTGTTTTTTGAAGGTTGTTTTAAACAAATTTTTAACACATACATAAAGAACTTTGAGAATTACTTAAAATTTCTTCTGTCTCAGGTTTTCTGGTGTCTTAGTTTGCTTTCCTGATTTCAAGGATGCTATGGAAGGGAACTGAGGAGTAGTTACTAACCCTGGCTGGATCTCCCGTACCCTAGATCTGAAGTGTATTCAGCTGTGTTATTAAGGTTCAGAGAATAATTCTTAGTTTTGTTCATGTCTTGGTAACAAGGGAAAAAGGTTACCTCATATATTGATTTATACTTTTTCTATTTGAGAAAAGCATCTCAAACAGCCTGTGAAATTAAGAGCAATGTTCAAGGGGGCTCTTGACTAGAGGCAAGGCAAGGCATGTGGGGTGGTAGATCCCCCCACTTATGCATAAACAGAAAACTTACTGCTTGCTGTGTGCCTTGTCTGAGAGTCTTTTGATAATACTAATATGTGTCTGCTACACTTTTCCTGGTTTGTTATCACTTAATATTGCTGTGACAACTCAGCGGTTAATAAGGAGAGTTAAAGAATTTGGAGGGTTCCTGATACACTTAGCTGGTTGAGAAAAGAAACCATAACCTGTAATCAGGCGGACTTTGCTTTTATATCTAGTTTTCTACAAGCCATTTTGGTAATTCTTATTGGCTAAAGGAATATGTGTGTCTCTTTATAATGCATGGTGCTACAAATAAGAATGCATATCTCTTCAGTGTGATCAGCTTCTATTCCCCTTTTCTGTGCTTCTTCCCCCCTGCCCCTAGCAGCTCTAACTTTCCAAGTATTATTCCCAAGATAATTTCAGATGTGTGTTAGCTACTGAATACTGTTCCCCCAAGAGCAAAAGTGCTACATGTTAACAATTCAAGATCCCAAAATTTTTGTAAAAAATCCAGAGAGAAAAATTTCATGTGTAGTGTGCCTTTGCTCTGATGACAAGTTAGTTTCTTTAGTTATGCTTTGTGTAGGACTGTTTCTGTACCTGCTTCTTCAGGGGTAAATAAGAGATAATTCTTGTGCTATAGAGGAAGGCATTTATCTAATAGATACTTAAATCTCTGGAGATGTTTGCAGGAGGTCTAACTGAATATTCTTTTTCCTTCATTTGGATAAGATAAATATCCAGGAATTAATAAGAGAACTGCTTACAGGTTTTTTGCACTGGATAGTACAACTGTTGTAGTTTTAGGAGTACAGCGGGATAGGCAGGCTAGGACTTCTGGAGATGCTACAGTGGTCTTGTTAATGCTGCACCGTGAAAATGCAAATCAGGAGTTTTTTAGAATGTAAAAGCTGAGCTGTCCTTGAATGCAAGTTAAAAAATGATATGCTTCATTCTGAGCATACTGCATTGATGGTGTTCTGTGCCAGATTGTTCTTCAGAGATGGTGTGACTTTCAGATCAGACCAGTTGGAATATTAAGTCTGTGTGAACTAATGCAGCTGGAGCAACAGGTCAAAAGTAAGTCCTTCTGGAAAATTATCCAGAAGGTGATGGCTGCAGGCAGGTTATGCAAATGAGTTCTATTCAAATACAGTCTTACAGCCTCAAGTGGGCTGATTTTTCCTGCGTGTGTAAGAATTTCTGGGTCATTGCTCTTTAAAGGCTGTGGAGCTCTTCAGACCTGAGCTGTTCTTTCTGATTGGATCTGAGAATATTTGCCATTGTTATTAAGTATGCAATCTAATACAAGCTAGCACAAGAAACTTTCATTATAGAATGGCATGTTCTCACCTCTTCTGTAAAGAAAGAAACGGGCTGATAAAAACTCTGGTACCTGGAAGCCTGGAACAAATGCTGGTTTTTTTCATCTTTTGGCTGAAGGCATCCTACAGAAACATGAATAGCCTGAATGGCACCAGGAGATCAAATGGAAATGGGAGATGGTGAGAGTACTACCTAGGAGATAGGTAGAGAGCTGAGCTTTCGTGGGAGATGGAAGAACATCCTGAGTGGCAGTGCAAAGGCGGGAAGGGTATTGCTGATGTGGTGACTTGGGGCAGTGGGTCGAGTTCTTCGCCTTGTGAATTTTGGAGTTTAAGTTCTAAATTGATCTGTAGGTCACGTGTATGAGTATGTAGCACCGTAGCAGGGAGTAGATAGAACACAGCATTGTGGAAAAATTGAACTATGGCACGCCGATGTGTAGTACCCCAACTGCAAAGCGAGTGTTTCAACCTAGAGTGCTGTGTGAGCACCATAACAACACTCCATTCCCCAAATAGCCACCTGTGCTTGCTGCGTGATTGGCAAGTTGGTCTATCTAGATCATGTTTCTGACAGTGACTGGTAGCAGATGCTCTGAAGAAAAAGTACAATGAATGGAGTAGTACCCTTTTTCCCAGTAATGAGAGATGTAGGGAATTCGGAATAGTTCAGATGGAATATATTTCAGATTTAACAGGTTTAACAGCGGACAGATTTTTTTTTAGTGTTATGTGTTATGGTCTCTGCAATATCCTTTGACAACAATTTGTGATGTATGATTTGCTGTATACAAATGTGTACAGGTATAGCTATTTTGTTTCACTTGTTGCTTGAGCACCTGCTTTGTCTGGAGGAAGTAACCATGCTAGAATATGTATACCAATATTACATGGTCTCTGTGTGTGACAGAGGCTTTTAAAATATGTAGACTAATAATTGGATAGCCCATTTCTAATTCATTATCCAAATGCTTTAGACATAGCATGTCTATTTATAGTGGTGCTGTAAGTACAAAAAAGAAATGGGGGCATGGAGAAAGCGGAAAAAAAAGGAATCCTAGAACTGAATGTGAATGAATGTGGGAAATTAATTTTTACAATTAGAGAGCAATATTATGCTTTTAATTTCACTGAGATGACCTACATGCTGGAATAGTGTTGTCTTGTATAGTTATGTCCAGAGCTTTATGAGCTTGTGGATGAATTTGTCAGACTCTTATTTGGCCTTTTTTCTTTCTGAATAAAATACAATGTCTTGATTCTGTTCATGACTTGTAAGAAAGTAAGTGATCTGAGTAAATAATACCTTACTTGGCATTCATGTGTCAAGTACGCACTGACGGTATGTAGCCCTTTATGCATCAGTGTTCTGGGTGTTGTAACAATAAGCCAATAATGACCAATTCTTGGTTCAGGTTAAATGAGAGAAAAGTATCTTTTAGAGGTCCATAGTTTTTTTCTTTGTCACATAACTGTCTTGAAATAGTTTGTGTTCACATGGGCTTTATAAAGAATGATTAGTTCCCTTTTCATTTAGCGGGTGGCATCTGACTAGTTTTGTTATTAGCCGCCTTGAGGGCATTAGATAGAAACTTCTCTGGTGATTTCTTGGTTGAGTTTTGCACTGTTGGTGATTATGCTGTTTGAGCAGTTGCTACCTCTAGGTGCTTGTTTCACAATACTGGAGCAAGCTTCTGTATGGCTGTGTGATGAAGGAGATGGAGGATTGATTTAGTTAAATATGACCATGCAAAGATAGTTATGTTTTGGTCTTTTGGTTCAAGTGATGGTACAACTGCTTATGCTGGCAGAAGTCAAAGTCTGAGACCACGAGCATGAGCTCCCTAGGCACCTGTAGGGGGACACAAAGCAGAGGAGTGTCTAGAGGCTTCAGTTTTGACCTCTGAGCTAAATAACTTGGGGATAATCCTAGCCAGCGTAACAGTGTTTTTAGAAACACTGAGATGACTGCCTGATTCATGGTCATACTTTCCAAACATTTGGGACTTTGTCAACGTCTTAACTTTTCTTAGGTGTTGTTTGTACTGTGATCAAAATGTAGCTGCAGGTCACAAACAGAGTAATAAACATTATCCCAGAAAGAAGACATGGGGGAAAATGGACTTTGTAGTTACTGGGCATGATTTTACAATCAGTAGTACATTTTGCTTTAAATGTTCAGCACAGTCAGGAAATAGAAGTAGGAAGTGAACTTTCCGTTGGTCTCAAATGAAAATTAGCTTGGATGAATTCAGGAGCCTGCTTGCTTGCTTGCTACTGAAGTGTCTTTGTTCCCAGTCAGTAACACAGCCATAAAACTCAGAAAAGCATAGCCCCTTCCCAGCACTCCTGCTGTCTCATATGTCAGTATTGCTAACCAGGTGATTGCAAAATATCACTGCATTTTGATGTGAGTGAAGGGCTGGTGGGAGAAAGGGACCACTCTTCTTGCGTAGGGCTCAAAAAAATGACAGTCAAGTACAGGGTAGCAAATCAAAGAGATGGAGAATTCTGCAGAAGTTTCACGGATTTCTTCTGAATTGTGTGGATGACTTCATAAAAACATCTAGTCTTGTCTGTTGCATGGATTTGGGATGTGCATATGTGAACTTTCTGCCATATGGGTTATCAGCTAACTCACTGAATCTCCCTCAGTTCTGCATGCTTAAATCAGTAAAAATGGGGCTTTTCTTTGTAGTGTGCCTATGAAATGTTTTAATGTAAATCTTCCAGTGGTCACTGCAATGCAATGAAATGATAGCCTTTCTTACTTGCAGAGTCTGAAGAAGGTGGGTGTTGTTTTCCTTCCAGCAGTCACTAGTGGGAGCAGGTAGTCCAAATGTGCCTCAGCTGCTGTGCCCCCATGCTGGGCAGGAGAGTGCTGTGCTGACAGAGCTGCTGATTCTCTGATTCAAGGAAGGGATAACCCATTATAGCTGCTGTCTGTAGTCTGCTTGTCTTTCTCCTCCGGCTTGTATGTGGGATCAACACAGAGGTGAAGTGTAGAAAGAGAAGTGATCCTTCAGCAGAGTGGGAGCAGGGGTCTTGGCGAGGGGGCTGCCTTCCCAGTAGCGTTATGCAGGCAAGCATCTACATACATTGAGGTTTTGAGACTTCTCATGGCTGATGAGTTTCAAGAGATACAAGGCCATGAAAAAAAGCATGGGTTTCTGTTTGCATAAGTTTAATGAGTCCTCTCTAAAGGTTCAGTGTGTAGACTCCGACCTGTTTCACTTCAAGTGTCAGGTATGTTTGAACTTTAAGTGAAACATTAGCTAATGCATGTCTGGATTTTTTCCTTCAAGAGGCCCTAAGTCTCCAAATACTCTCTGGGATATGAGTCCTTATTGAGGATTTTCATGACTAGATTTTGAGGACTTTTGTCTGTGGCACTTGTATTTTCTTAAAGCAAGTAGCAAGGCTGGATTCAGTGTGAGAAGAAGAATGTGTCTGTATTCCCTGGAGCTAGCTGCCCTCCTGGAGAAGAACTTAAAGTTTAAGGGATATGTTTACTAAACTGAACTGCTAGCAAATGGAGATGTTCTCATGTCTACTGTGGGGAGATGAGGAGTGTGTGTCAAGTCTCAAACTGCTGACAAACTTGAGGAAAAAGAGTGCATAACAAGCTATTTTTTTCCCCTGCCTTCTCCACCCCACCCCTTTTTTATGACCCTTTTTTAAAATTAAATAGGGAAGATAAACTACTGGAAGTTAACTTGCTTCCCTCAAGTGCAAAAAGGAAAGGCAACAAACATCTGCATCCTAAATGGACTGAAATCACTAGGTATATTAGAAGTTAAGTTGTGTTTAGGTGAGTACCCTCAAACAGTAGGATCACTTTTTCCCCAACTGCAAAATCTGGAGAATTTCATTGGAGGTAACAATTGTTTGGTGAAGCTGATTAGACACAGCTGTCATCTGCTAAGTAAGCACTTTAAAAAGTTAGTAGAAATTTCTCCTTCTTTTCCATTCTGTATGTGTTTGGAAAAGAATTTATTAGTTGGTTTAGTAGAAGGGATAAAGCACATAACTTCATGTATCTATAGTTTGGGTATTACCTTTTACAAAATCACTACACCTAAAACATGCTGCTGGATATTGTCCACTTCTGCTCCATCCCTGTGTGAATGTTTTGGCATACTGTCCTGTAAACAGGATGTGGAGCCATGTTTGACTGCAGTTGTTGGAGTTTTGGAAATGTACGTACAAATTCTAGCTGCTTGTAAAGCATGTGTACACCTGTACAGCCTTCCTTCTTTTCTTCTCCCGAGACACTATTAATTTAATCTCTTTGAATTTGATCCCGAAGACCAAATACTCTGGATTAAGCACAACATGTAATACTGCCTTTTGTTTTTTGCTATTGCTGCGTTACTTTTCCCATGCTGTTAATCTGGAATTGTTTGGAATAGCCTTAGAACTGACTAGTTACTCTGTGTTTCTTGGTAGTGCATGAACTATATGCAGAATGCGTTATTGATGCCTTACTATGCATGTTTTTCCAGTTTTGAAAAAAACAAGCACTGTTTTGATGCAGATTTCAGACACAAATCCTGGTATATAAACCCTTCTGAAATGGAGACACTTCAGTGGAGAATCTCTAAATGGGATGCTTGAATGGTCTGTGGCCAAGTAAATAAATATTTCCTCAGTTTCAAGAAACGTGGCACACAGCTGCTCCTTACTCCTTGTTGTAAAATAATGGGCCATTTGCTGACTGAAGGAAGTTATTGACATTATTGCTAGCAGCTGCTGGACTCTTAGTGTTAACTTAAGCAGCTCATAAATGTTAATTATGTTGCAGTTTTGTTGGAGTTCATCTGCATTTCCCAGAGGCACTAGCTAATATGTCATGCTTTTTTTCGACATGAACTGATGACATTTCTTAGTGGAGATTCCAAATAAAAACTTCCTAAGTAAGTTCAGTAATTTTACTGTAGTGGTGGAAGTTTCTTCAAAACTGCTCTTTTAACTACAGTTTGACTAGTACTAGTATAGCTTTACTTAGGTGTGTTTCAGTAGGCTCAGAGCTGCTGAGCAGGTGGTGGAATGAGTATGCAGTAGAAGGGAATATGCTGGGTGCTTACTGACCTGTTGTTGGGAGATCTGTGACAAAGTCAAATCCAAAGCCAAACTGAAGAAAATCTGTTGCATTTATCCCATGCTTTGGTTTAAAGTCGCTTTCATATTGCTATGAATTTGCTGCTATACAAGTGTGAAAAGTTTACAGGAAATGTTTACAGGCTATTGTAAAAATGTGCGTTATGTGCGTAGTAACCACTTAAATGATGTTCTGGGGCCTTTTAATAGTTCCTCCCACTCTTCAACCAGTGGGGAAGTATTCTTAAAAACAAGACAAAGCTGCTGAACAAACTAATCCTCTCCTTCCTTCAGGTCAGATTCTGCTAGTGTTCTTTGTAGAAAATACTGGCAAAATTCCAGAACCTGATCTTGAGAGTGTCAAAATGATTGTGAAGATGCATGAATGAAAGCATAGATAATGAAACGAAAGCTGCTGTATTATCATTGAAGTTTAACTTTTTGGTTTTAGTTATTGTGATGGTCAGAAAGAGGACAGTGTTGCTGCTAGTGCATGCTATATAGAGAAATTATTCTTACAGCATCTAAAAACTGTTCTCTCATCCTTACTTTTTTGTGGTCATCCAGTGGAACTTTTTCTCCCGAGGGCATTTATTTACCAGAACTGCACTTTGTGCTTAGAGGATATACTCTCTACCAAACTAGTTGGAACTGCAGGTAGTCGGGGCTTCTGATATCAGCCTGCGACAGGTTAACCTAATGACAATGCAGCCGTTCCCGTACAAAGCTATAGGCTCTCTGCTATGTATTTGGTTGCATGCATGCGTGTTTTTCTTCTTCAGGGTTCTTTCCTGGCTGCTTGTAGAGGAATTTCTGTCCCTGAAGTGGTGTGCAGATAGGGACAAGTATTGCAGACTGATGCTAAATGGATCCTATCCTGTATGGTGGGGGGGATCCCAACTTGAGCTAGAACCTCTTGGGCTTTATAAGATAGATTTCATGCAAGGAAGTATGATATGGGGTGAGGAAAATCAAAATACAAGCAGTTGTTTGGTTTTTCTTTTTTGGGGGGTGGTTAAAGCATCAAATCAATGCTACGTAAGGCTAACATCAGACCATACTGAAATCTCTGAGCAAGGGTTTGATTTCAAAACATTCAGTCATATTATTTCCGATGACAGAATTAAATGTCACTCTTCTTCAAGTAGGTGGATGTGAGAATTGGTTTCTGGATTTGCTTCTAAAAGCCTGGAGAAATATCAGCTAGTACACAATCTAGTAGCTTTTGGTTAGAAATGAAACAGAAGACTTTTTGGGAAAGTAAAGGGGGACTCCAGACTGTGTGTGTGGTTCAATTATAATTCAATTACTGATGTTTTGGGAAAACCATGATTGCAAAAAGAATTCTGGATTTTAAAAAAAAGTTAGAGCTCACTTATTTCTAAAGAAGTGATGTAGCTCATTAGAGCTGCTATGACCATCCAACTATCAATTCTGGTCGCATCTTTTCAGTATTTCTCATTGGGTTTTTAGTTTTTGTTCATTTTTTCCTTTTATTTTTCTCCCGAAGATCCACCTAAAAATTCTATTGTTGCCCTTGAATTCTGCCCCATTTACGTGCATGTGTCATGCAGCAGATGGAGACAGCTTGCTGAGATTAGGTACACTTTCACATATCCAGAGTGGTACTTAAATGAAATAAAGAAGAAAACACCCAAACCGGTTATCTAGATGGTGACTCTGAGTGTCTTGTTTTGAGTCTGAAAGTAAATTTCTGGTGCTGCGTCCTTAAACTGACAGAATATTCAAATGACTGAATTCAGGAAATGAGTTAAGAAAATGGTGACTTGAATATTGGTCTTCTTCAAAATTCTGGTCCAGAAATAGCTTATTGTGGCTGCACTCTAAGTTACAACTTGAGTTTTTTCAAGCACATTGCATGTATTTTGGCTTTGGTGTGAATTGGGTGCTGATGAAAAGCATAATTGACATGGATGAAAGTTTGACACATGTAGAAAGATGTGCACCTGAAGAATCTTGGCTAATGAAGTAGTCCTAAGGCTGATCTCAGAGATCAGTCTCTGGACCAAAAAATGAGATAGACAAAAGAAACAAATTGTCCTGAGTAAGAAGCTTTCCTTGGTTTTGTTTGTTAATTCTGTAACCTACTCAACTCTGAATGGATGACCTAAATGTTACTGCAAATCTCATTGTTCCACGTCTCTGAGCAAAGGAATAAATTGATCTTAAACATTAAGTCCTGCATTCAAGGATTTGACTTTGGGTTTGTAAAGGACTTCAAGAAAGGAATAGTTAAAAGGAGCTGGTGGAACAACAGCAGTGTAGGGTGTACACCGATTTCTGTGCAATCTGCATTTTGAAACCCAAACAGGCTAGTGAACTGCCAAAATGCTTTTCTGTCCAAGTGGGAAGGGAGCATCACCAGTACCATCTTTGTATTATTTGTGAGGCTTGTAAGTAGGAAAAAACAATCACGTTTATTAGGCAAAAGCTTGTATGTTAGTAGGTAACTTGTGTGGGGAAAAGAAAAGTGATGAAGAACTGAAATGTTAAAAGTTACTGAAGAAAAGTTGTCAACAGCATTAATAACATTTTCTCCTTTTTTTCCCTCTTGCAGACCTTCAAGTGCTGACCTTCTTGGTCTATTAAGTTATTATAAACTTTTGCTGCTCTGCGAACATATAAAGATGTCTCGCAGCCCTGACGCTAAGGAAGACCCTGTGGAATGCCCTCTTTGCATGGAGCCTCTGGAAATTGATGACATCAATTTCTTCCCTTGCACCTGTGGCTACCAAATCTGTCGATTCTGTTGGCACCGTATTCGCACTGATGAGAATGGACTTTGTCCTGCTTGCAGAAAGGTAAATCCCTGGAACAGCATCTTGTCTTGCATATATCACAAGGCTCTTGCGTTGTGTTGGTACCAAAGACATCTTTTTCCTTAAGGGAAACAATCATCTAGTCATGGCCTAGAACAAGGGTGAGGTGTTGGATCTTTCAGATTCTGTCTGCATATTTGTTGAAGCTGTTATGAAGAGGCTAGTCTCGGTTTATTAAATTCAGAACTGGATTGATAGGGGAAGCTGTGGATCAGAACCAAGGCATGCTGATGCTGAGAGAACTGCCAAAAATAAAAGTCCTTTGAGTTGGGGTGCTCATGCATTAACGAAGTCTTTCCAGGAAGAACAGTGAGGATTCCAGCATCAGGGGTTTGCTGAGAGCTAAGGTTCAGCTAAACTGACAGATCTGACTGGGAGGCAAGTTTATAAAGCACCTGCTTGTTTTGTTTGTGGCACTGGAGCTTTTAATCCATAGTTTAGTGGGTACTAAATGTATAAAACCTGTGGAAAAATATCCAGTGGTGCCAAACTTTAAAGCATTTCAAAATCTACACTAAGTCTGTCTAGTATTCTGATCTTGTTGCCAAACGCTTGAAGGTAGTACTTAATATCTCCCTGTGTCTTGATGTCTGGCTGATACTTTGGTTGGCTACAACTGTAAACCTCAGCTTCACTTGAGTTGCCTGTTATTTCCTTTGAATTATTTTATTTCTCCTTCTAGTGTTTTGCTTAAACTCATTATTTCCTTATCTACAGTGTCTAATAAAACTCCTTCTCAGTATCTTCTTGTCTTTAATGACTTCCCTTGATTGTAACTTTCTTGCCTGGCCTTTCTCTTCTTGTAGTTGCAGCTACTTATGTCTTCTCATTCTCCTATTATTTAATCATTATCCTGTCCCTAGTTTATGCCTGTCTTGTCTTCCTGTCTCGTGTTACAGCTTCCTTTTCAAATCCCAAGTAATCTTACTTGGTCTCACTATCTTTAGTCACTGCCACAGTATTTTATAAGTGCTTCAAGTCATATTTTCTTGCTGCTCTTTTGGGCTTTGGCTACACTAGAGCTATTACTGCTTACATGTGTTTGGATACCTCTGCAAGCCTGAAAGCTATCCCACAGCAACGTTTGTTTAAAAATTCTGCAAATTTGCTGCAGTATTTGAGCTCTGTGTTCTACAAGGAAGATCCACATGTCATCAGCCAAATCGTTCTCCGCTTGGGATACCTGCTGTATAGTAATTTCCCATAGTACAAGAAAATTTCTACTCTTCTGATACAACGTGAGATTTCTGGGATTCCTTGTCTAAGTCGCTTTGTTTTCCTGGATTTATTACACTACTTTTTACCTGTTTGTTATTGGAAGTTTGTGAAATGTATTTGAAGAATCACAGCAGCAGTGTGCTATTCACTGCCTTTGGGTATCTGAATTCTTTGAAATATGGATACTGCCACAACTGAACTCTTAAATGTGGAATACTCTGCCCTCTGATTGGATGTGCAAATATTTTGCCTAATTGGATACAGTTTGCTCAGAAAACCTTTCATGAGGAAAGCTCGAGTGAGTGCTACAACTGGGATGAAACATACAAGACCGTTCCTGGAGAGAAAGGAGACCTCTTCTTTCATAACAGATGAGGATTATGTTCTTGATACTTTCTTCATCCATGGACTGCAAGATAGTCTTGAGCCGATTTGGAGCTGTATCACTGGATTGTAAGAGGTTGGCATGAAGAAGGCTGGCTGAGGAGGACATTTCTTCTGTGGCACAGACAAAGACATGGTGGTGCAGAGACCCCCACCAGGATTTTGGGAATAAATCATCTTGAGCTACAGAGTTGCAGCATTAAATAAATGAAGAAGCCATCTTGCGAAGTATGCTGGACAGAAGGAACCAGGTATGTGTATTTGTGTTCAGTGTGTCTAAGTAGTCCCTGTCTGTGCATAGTAAGGCTTCTGGGGAAAGATCTGAGCAGTTTTCTGTTACATATTGATTGTGGTCACTTAAAATGCTGAAACACAGAACATGGCAAAGCAATAAAATTTTAGCATAAATTTTTTTATAGGAGGTACAATGGTTTCAATAGGTATGTCATATTCTTATAATGAGTATACCAGTGCAGGATACTTACTGCAAAATGGACTGTGAATAAACATATATTAAAACAAGGACGAATATGTTATTCACAATTACATAATAGAAATCTGCTATTTGTGCCAATGTTATTGAATGCAGTGTGACTTATCCAGTGATTTGAGCACTAATCTATGGAGAGGAGCAGTGAACAAGTTCCCTGTCCAGGGATTTTGGTTGAAGGGTTTGGGAGAGATTTTGGAGAAGTCTGTAATAAAATAGTTTGGCTAAATGCTGTAGTGGCACCTATGCCATCAGTTCGGTAGATCTTAACTGTGCATTTCGTAGAGACCATTATCTTCCTAAGCTTCTTTAATTCACTTCTAACTGAAAAGTTGCTAGCTTGTGGTTTCTTCTACCAAGGACAGAGTACTTCTACATGTTTGAACTGTTATGTAGCTTAACATCTGCATGTGCAGAATACGTTCATGTGGTTGCAGCCAATTGATTTAGTCTGTCTTAAGTTTCCTGCAGTGAAATACAGTAGTACACAAACATTTGCTTTAGGAAGGTGCTAGTATGAGTTAAACTTAGATACTGGTTGGAAACAGGTATTTCTTAGTATTAACATATTAAAAGCTTTCTAAACTTTGTCCGAATCTTCTGAAATAGACTCGGAGAATAGAGTCTGTTTCTAGAGAAATAGAGATTGTTTCTATTTAATTCATTAACTGAAAAAATATCTGCTTTAAAAAAAAAGGGAACTGCCTTGCTTTGAGTTCCTGATGCCCTTCGGAATTGTAGGTGTAGCCAATTGTAAGATACTAAGCAAGGCTTCTTGTTTTTTCCAGTTAATTGATTTCTTAACTGTGAGTGAAATAGCTGCTAACTAGTTAAATTAGAATGAAAATATGCTGTCTTCAAAAGAGATTTCTGTAGCCAAAAGCTAGTTTGCACTCAGCAGACTTGCTGGTTCTGGTTGTAAAGCCAGTGATTTTTATCTTTGCAGTGATATTTCTATTTTCTTTTCTGTAAAATTCAGCAGTCTAGGTACTTTTTGTCATGTGAATAATATATACCATTTCAATTGCTTAGTTAGAACATGTCACTCTCAGACCTTAGTGTCAGTTCCTGCACTTTTTAAATCCAACGACAAAAAAGCTTAGCTTGTTCGTGTTTCTTAATTACTTTGCTTTTCCACCAAATAATAGAACTTGATACGCAGTTGTTCCTGTGGTGTGGCTTTGACTTCTTCTCCATATATATTCATGTTTCTCCTACTACTTCTGTGTAAAAGGAACACTTGGTCTTAATGCACCGTCTCCACATGTCAATGTTTCCTCCTGTGCTTTTAATCCCACAGCAGAATAGTTTGGTGCAACAATTGATATTTTGAAATAGATAGGAAGTTGCTTTTTAAAAAATATAAGTATAATGGTGTATACTGTGCATAAACCTCATTGACTTTCTCTGTATTTCTTGTTTCAGGACCTACTTGGTAGCAAGATAACAAGTGAAAAATGTTGGTACATCCGTTGTGTGGAAGGAATGTGGCCCATCTGGGAATGACAAAAGCAAAGTGCTTGATAAATCACAGCTCAGCTTTCAACAACTGGGAAATGGGGGAAAAAAGTCTGAAAGAAAACAAACCTTAAATAACAAGACAAAATTAGTCAGGAAGACTGAGAATTCATCTCTGATTAGAGAAACAAGACTTCGAAAAAGACATTCAAACTTTTGCTGAAGTTCTTGTAGGGACTACCTTGCACTTAGCATAAAGAAAATTTGGTCATTTTTCATGATGGCACACTTTTTGGGGAGCCTCAATGGTTTTTGCTGAAAAGCATTGGTATAACTTAAGTGAAAGGTGTCAGCTAAACTTAGTGAATCAGTGATGTTGATATCTCCTAATGTCTTGCATCTGAAAATACATCAATGCTGGTAACACTTGAGGTAGCTACTTTGTTTGGATCTCAAATCCTCTATCAGCTAAGGCATTAGAGACAGTATGTTAAGCAAGTATCTTGTTTAAGAAACAGTAAGATGTGGGCATGTCAGTAGCATTGCCACTTCAGTTGTTGCAAGACCTGAGAGCTTCTGATATGTCAGTCCTCTCTACTCCTGATTTGTAGGGTTAGACAGCATAAACAACATACCAAATGGTGCTGTGAGATACACCAGCTATCAATCCACCTTGCTGGGCTTTCAGAGACACGTTCCAGCAGTCTTCAGTGCATGCACCTGTTTGTAGTTGAACCATCATCTGAGTTAATGAACTTCAGCACTGTGGGAAGCAATGACTCTGAAGATGAAATGATTTATTTTCCTATATGTAGACTGAATTTGTCCTTATTTGAAAGGAAAATGATTTCTAATACTAACTTTTTTAGAATTAGTTTCTGAAATGTTGCTGCTATGCTTATTTGCTTTCCACCCTCTTTAAATGTGCAGTATATCCTAATTTGTTATCATGCCACACACGATACATAGATAGGAAAATCATCTACCCCTCAATTGTGTCTGGGTTATTCTTGGGATTCAAGAGGTGTGTACAGATTGATTTACAGGTCCTGCAAGTCAGGATATCAGACTCTAGTCCTATTCCTTGGAAGCATTATATGCATGTCGTATGAGTGATATACGTACAAAACACATATATAATACAGCTCTATAGTATCTAGTGAGAACTTCGGAAGATTCTGTTGCTCAGACAAGTTTGGTTATCCGTGGTGGCAAACCAACTACTGCTGCTACTTAATGACTGAAATTCTTATTCAGCTAGTCTCAAACTTTTCCTGAGATGGAAACATTTCTCTTCCCCTGATTCTGAAGCTGGGGCCTAGTTGTGTTCCTACTAGGAGTTTTTTATGCTTTCCTGTAGAAATACAAACTACTAGTTGGACATAAAAGTGTTCTGTTCAGGGTTATGCTTGAGCTACCCAGGATGTTTCCTGTCTCATGTTCAGGACCTCCAGCAGCAAATAGCTCTACAGAGAAGAAACATCCTGCCTAACTTGCTACTCACTTGACAATGTGCTCTGAATGTGGCTATACTTGGCAAGAAAGAAGCTGATGAATTTTGACACTGTTTGCTGTAGTTTTCTTGGACCTTCAGGAACCTTACTGAACCTACTGAAAACCTTGAGTGCATTTCTTGCCCAGGACCAGAGAGCAGCATTCTTGAAAGCCTTGCCTTGCATAGTCTGGGATGTGGAGTAGGAATTAATCTTTGAAAGAATGGGTTGTGGATATGATACGACATCACTTGATGTAGGGCAAGCCATGTTTTTGGAACTATATCTGTGTTATACTGGTGCACTTTTCTTCCCATTCCTACCTGAACTCAGTGATAACTGAGTTGACTCACTCTTTGCCCTGAGTAGTCTTTCTTTTCTGTAAAAACCCAACATTCTTTCGTTTACATGATTGACTAATACAGACTTTGAGAAGCTCATTAAGTGTAAAATTATTCTGCGTCTCAGAAGTCCTCATATGTAGATGTGTTAAAACACAAGGTATTAATTGGCTATAGCAAATCTCACATGACCTTACTAGTGGGTCACTGGTGTTCAGCAAGTACATTCTGAAATCTGTATAACATATCCGGTGTTAACTCCGAGTAACGTATCTTTTTGAGAAATGTTATGGTTTTGACTGTTCTTCAAGGGTAGCTTGAGTCCTTATTGTGTTTTCATGTTAAGGACACCTTTGGCTACTGCTAAAGTATCTTACAAATTTAAATTCCTTTGTGATACTAAAACACGTTCCAGAGGACTTGATGTTTGACTGTGAGATGCCATCTGCTCAAGTCAACTGCAGCATATTTTCAGAAGATATCGCGAGTGTAGCATAATGATGCTGAACTTTAAACTGAGAAATGGATCTTGGTTTGTTTGGGGATGTACTCAGAAGACTGTCAGGTCTGAGCACATGGTGGCTCTTTGAGTAACATCATGCAACTGTGAGGAAGATATGCTTTTAACCTAAACATTTTCATCTGCTGTAGATTTTTCTCAGGTTATTTAGTATGACAAGTAGTTGTACTCTTGTCAATAACATGGGACAATCAGGAAAGAGCTAAATTCATTTTTGTTGGACTTGCACACTGAAATCTTTGCTCATGGTAGTACAAGCAAAGGCCTTAGTTCAACATACTGGTGAGCTTGAGCTTAGCGTCTTTGTCTTAAGTCTTTGTCTTAATTCAATCTCCCATACTCTTCTCATTTTTTACTTCTTGGTGTAAAAAAACTCTTCTTTCTGTTTGAGATATATTTTATGTACTTGCTTTTGTGCTTAGCATTGCTTTTTGTGTACAGTGTGAAACCTGACTTTTCAGTCTGAAAAAACTGGGACAGGTAAGGAGTGTGGGACTGCTTTGAGGAGTCATCTGGGGCAGAGGATGGTGCACTGTAGTCTGTAAGACCAGGCCAAATTAGTGCCTTTATAGCATGAATATAGCAGTCTTTCTAGGTAACTCTTGAGGACACTTGTACTTCTGTTGTATACTTTTGAGATTAAAATAAACAGTGTTATGTCTTCGTTTGAGGAATTACTTGTCGGGAGCGAGAGACCACATTTCAAACTGGTACATAAGCATGGCAAGAATACTGTTAAGTCAGTGTGCATTAATTGTCTTGAAATCTGTCTCTTCACTAGAAATTAACCATGTAAAGTTTGAGTAGTGTAATGGTGTTACTGTCTTGAACTTAGTGGACCACTGAAACTACATTTATATTTTGATTTCTTATCTCAGTTTTGAATACATTTAAGTACCCAGATCTATATCAGACAATAAATAGAAAGTGCATGCTTTCACCCTGCTTACTAAGCTCTGTTAGTGAAATTATAACAGGATATATTGGCTGTCATGTTGCAGCTGCTTGTAATGTTACCAAATTGTCTAGATATCTGGGTTAGAATGTGGCTGTTGCCCAAATCAATATTATGTCTATAAATAGGAGAATTCCATGAAAATGTGCAAGATGTTTACCTTTCCCAAAGGACTGAATATGCCTCTATAATGTGGGTGGCCATAACAATCAAATCAGTGTAATAGAATAAAGAAATTTTTTGCATTAAAACATGGTGATTAATAGTTTTCAAATGTGTTGTTTCTTATATGGTTGGTTTTAATGCTATTTGTTATGTTTAGCCATATCCAGAAGATCCAGCAGTGTACAAACCACTCTCCCAGGAAGAGCTGCAGAGGATAAAAAATGAAAAGAAACAGAAACAAAATGAGAGGAAACAGAAGATATCAGAGAATCGCAAACATTTGGCCAGTGTACGGGTTGTACAGAAGAACCTTGTCTTCGTGGTAGGGCTATCTCAACG
Source organism: Rhagologus leucostigma (assembly GCA_013397725.1). Taxonomy (NCBI): domain Eukaryota; kingdom Metazoa; phylum Chordata; class Aves; order Passeriformes; genus Rhagologus; species Rhagologus leucostigma. The sequence continues at coordinate 192,796 of VZTD01001751.1, forward strand.
CCTAGCAGATCCAGAGGTGAGCAGTTCACACTTGCAGATCTTGCTCTTAACTCGTTGCCATGAAACACTGGAATACCATTGTGTCTTCCTGAAGGGTACGAAATGAAGCCTTGTTGAAAAGGTTCACTGCCATGAGGCCCCCCCTCTTCTTAAAGGAACTTAGCTTCCTCCTCCAAAATAACCTCAATGAGTGTTTGTCTCTGTTTTAGGGAGTACAAATGCTCTATGATATATATATTTTTGGGTGGGGGGGCGGGGGTATTTGTTTAATAATGGGAGCTTGGTTTTAAGTTAACAATACTCATAAGGACTTTTTAGGTACTCATTTTCCTAGGATGGATCTGCTGGCACTATACAACTATGTCATGAATCACCAGTTCTAAAATGGGAGCTTGGTTGGATTGCAAAGAACTGATACACAGTATCACACAAACCTGTAGGATCAGAAGAAAAAAGCCAACACTTGAAAGTATACACTAGGAAGGAATATAAGGATGATGTCCTTAAGAAGTCGTGGGGGAAAAAATTAATAAGAGGGAGACCTCAGAAAGAGTTGGCTTGCTACTCTGCATCATCAAAAATAAGGTTTTCATTTGAGAAAACTGATTGTGTTTAAAATGTTTTATTTACTTCCATCATCAGTCATAGCTGCAGGTGGCCAATGGAATAAGTGCTCGTGAGTAAAAGTATTTTGAATTAGAATATGGAGGAAATGTACTACAGGATAAGATAGATGTCTTCAAAATTATGGTGCCAGATTAAATTCACCTTATCAGACTAAATTATCTAGAGAACTCTCAAACAGAAGTGGCTCTTTCTGAGGTCTCAGAGTATGGTCTGTATTATGGTAGACTGGTAAAGAAGAAATGTAAAAAGCTGCTTTTAGTGAAGGCGAAAAAAAGGGAGGATAAAGGAAGAGAGAAAAACCAAATTAAAACTGATCTGGTGTATAACACTTCAGTATGTACTAAAATATAGCAGCAAGTATTTGCAAGCAACTGTCAGCACTGGCTTGGGGCTATTTATCATTGAAAAATGCAATATGAATTTATTATTGAAATTTGGTTTCTTTGACCAGATGGAGGATTTGTAATTAAGAGAAATAGTAAATACAGTTGATTTTTTTTAAATTTTTTTAAACCTCAAATAATTCTACACTGAATACTTGAAGTAACTAGGAATGGGTTTATTGGGGGGGATGCGCTGTATTAGGTGTTTTGGTAGCAGTATTCTCAATGACATACCAGCGAATAATGTGTACTTACTGAATATTGCATATAGCACAAGGTGACTTGATCTCCAAGAAACCTAGCCTGAGAGAGATGAGCTGAAAAAGTATACAATATATTCAAGTTTTCTACTTAAGCAGGCAAAAAAGTCCTTCGTAAGTTGAGTTTATCTGGAATGGGAGCTTGGCTGCTATGTGCTGTTTCTGGAAATAGGTCTGTGGATCATAATGCAGTACAGGTGGATGCTCTTCTGTTGACGTGCTCTTAGGAAACTTTGAAGGCTATAGTGTCATACTGTACCAGGAATATAATCTGCAATATGCTTGAGTAAAAGGAAAGTTTCTTCAGGATTGTCACTCTCTTCTGGAATGATGCCTGGAGAGTGGGTGTAGTATGTTTCAAGAGGGTGTAGACCAAGTGAAGTGCAGTCAGAAGAGACCAATGAATAACTGGTTGTCTATACAATGTGCCCTGTAGTTCTTTGGGATGTTCCAAGTGTGATGCTGTTAGTTCTTGAAGACACTGCTTGCTTGGGAAGGGAGAGGTGCTAGTTTAGTTCTTGGATTGGTACAGTTTAACCTCACTATCCAATGCGAATGTGAGGATGGAGCAGAGGAAACAAATCTTCCTTTATAACCTCTCAGATTATTGTCTAGAACTAGAAATGCCCTTGTTCTGTGTAGCTTCAGTCTGAGTAGTCAGTACTTTTGCACCTTCTTCCATCACAGAAATGGGGAAAAAAAAAGGCTTTTGGTGTAAACATGTCGGATATTTCATTGGCACACAGGTAACAGTTACTCAGCAGAGTTGCTTAATATGCTGGTGATGTTCTTGCTTTGCACAGAGTCCCTAAACGATGTGTTAGTACTAACTGATTCCAGGAAGGGCAAGACGGGTATTTTTTTTCCTTTACAGATGTGATAGTCATTCATTTTGGCATGACGTTGATTCTGAAATGTTTTTCTTGCCCCTGGAAATTTTCCTGTATTTTCTTCCTCTCCTTAGTCTGGTCTTTGGAAAACTTGAGACCATCTTGAGCTAATTGGTTTACTCCCTTTTTCTTTGGAGTGTGGGGCAAGGCAGTCAGGATTCAGAATTTGGTAGCTAGTAATTAATATAGCTGGATGCAAGTTTAAGGTGTATGGTTATTTGGAAACTAGAATGAATGTGATTTTTATTTTTTAAAACAAATTATAAAATAGATATATACAGGAACTTTTTATGCTGAATGGGATATATTTTGCCAGGGTGGGGGTTTGGGTAATCAAAATACTGAAAGGATTTTTTTAAAACACAACATAAAATATGGGATATTTGTCATTAAAATTCTGCAGTGACAACATGCTTTGTATTGCAAGTTAATGTGCTTTTATGTGGGAAAATAAATCTAAATCTATATGCGCTCCTTTGTAGGAGAGACCTGTTTTTTATTAGTTAAAGGTTTTAGCTGCACAGTTTCACGGAAGAATAAATACGCCTCTGTAGGAATTATAAGTATACCACTTGAACTTTCTTTTCTTGTAGGTTTTGAAACGACCAGAATATTTTGGGAAGTTTGGTAAAATACATAAAGTTGTCATTAATAACAGCACATCATATGCAGGCTCACAGGTAAGTCAGAGGTCTTTGTAATTTTTTATTTTAATTCCTTTAGAGAATACATGTGTGCAGAGTGAATCTAGGGCTCCCTATTTCTGATTAAGCAATAGTTAAGAGTGTAAAAAAAAAAGGCATTGCAAGAATCAAATTGCTGTTACGTTACTGAGGCATTTTCCAACCAAACTCTCAAAGATGGATGCAAAATGCAACGTAGAAAGTTAGGAGACAGGATGAGAAACTTTAGAGCAGCAGCAGGCATTTAGTCACTAATCTGCGTTTTGGGGATAAAATGCCTTTTAAGTATTTTTAGAACATTCATGCAACATACTGATGCATTTCTTCTTTTCTTCATTCTTTATGCATCACATAAGTTTTTATGACTTCTGCCTTTTTTGTCAGTTTCTTGTTAAAAACATCGAGCCCTGAATATACCAGTTTATGAAGTGAGCGGCTAAAAAGGCGACTCAATGATCAGATCTGTCTGGGGAAAGAAAAATAACAATAGTGTATGTTCTCTTTCTAGGGTCCAAGTGCCAGTGCATATGTAACCTACATCCGGTCAGAAGATGCCCTCAGAGCCATACAGTGCGTCAATAATGTGGTGGTAGACGGCAGAACACTTAAGGTGGTAGTATTTTTATGTTTTTATGTATATGTTCAAGAACACTAGTATCAGGGCATAGTATGCAATTTTGTTTGTATGGGTATGCTTGTATTGCTGAACAAGAATGTCCAGTACATTGGCTTTTCCTGGTATTAATCCCAAAGTGGGAGTTCAGTGAGCATCCAGCAGGCAGTGTTTTGGTGGGTTAGCAGGTAACTTCTTAAAACAAAGTTTGAGGCAAGGATATGTACCTCCTCCCCATCCTCACAGTGGCTTTTCTGTTGTATAGCATAATAGTACAGTGTGAAAACCCACCATTTGCTTTTAAAGAACATTTCTGCAGTCCATACACCACACCTCTCGAAAGCTCCCTGGGAAATTGAATTTTTTTTCCTTTTGGTGTCTGTAAACAGGTGTTCAGGCTGATTTGGCCAAACTGGTGGCTATAGAAAATCTAGTTAATATTCATTTCCTGACCCTGCTACTTGTCTCGTTATGATTATGCCAATATTTACTGAGGCTCTTACTTTGGCATTTATTTAGATTGGATGAAAATAAAAATGCTTCCTAATTATGTAATCCTCAAGAATATATAGATTTCTTGCAAATGGACTTTTTATTCCATCTGCATCAAAAATGCATTATGATGGAATTTCAAATCTTGAGGTAATTCTTTTTAAATACAACTTTTTTATCTTAAGTGATTAAAGACATTCTTAACCTCCAGTACTTAATCTTTTTTTCTTCAGGCATCATTAGGTACAACAAAATATTGCAGTTATTTTCTAAAAAATATGCAGTGTCCAAAACCAGACTGCATGTATCTACACGAGCTAGGTGATGAAGCGGCCAGTTTCACAAAAGAAGAAATGCAGGTAAGTGTAGCGAATGGGAAACACATGAAATGTGGCATGTATGTTTTACTGTCTGTAATTTAGTCTAATATGTATAATGTGTTTGCTGAATGTTATGGCAGTGCTGAAGTTTGAAATCCGAAAGGTGATTAACCAGTTGGATATTGCAAAGAACAGGTAGTTCAATTTTTTTCATTGCATGCTGTTATTAAAGTCTGAGAAGTGAGGTGAGTATTCATGAGGCAAAAAGATGGAGATAAGCTCTTAGCCAGAAATTCAAATAACCTGAGCTAAGTACTTGCTCTTTTTTCATACTAATGTAAGGTAATGTTATTTTAGATCTCTGTGAAAGAAGTTACTACAGGTATGGGTTTTACTGTAAAATTGGTGTGTGTGAACAGTTATCATGGATTGACTCTTGTGCTGTGATTGACCATGCTGTCTGAATCCCAATAACTCTTTTAGGCTATGAAGTGTTTAGAAACCATTTGCAAATAAAACATTGAGGGTAACTATAATAGCACATAAAAAACGATGCTGGGATTTTTTTTTTTACTATCTCAGCATCAAAATACTTATTGTCTAGGGTAGGGAACCAAGTAAATGGATAGCTTTACTGTCTCAAATGCAGTGCATTCTGAAGTCTTTTGCCTCCATCCTTCTGCATGAGGTATGGTAAAGCTTTTAAGCTCAATCTTACGTGTGCCAGCCTTGCATCCATGCTGTAATTCTTGCATGTGGTCTGTCTATGAAACAGAGTCCCCACCCCTAGTGCCAGCACAAATGTTGTTCTAGTAGAATTTTTTCGGTGTGTTAGGCTGATGTAAGCCAGAGAATAAGGAAGAATGTCCATATCTATTAAATACTTTCCACAAATTATTTCTGAGTATTTCAGCAGATAATTGCGATAGAAGGAGAAATTCAAGGACAAGTTGCAAACCAGGCCACCTTCCCTGTTTGCTTCCCTCTATTTCTCTCACCACCTAGATCTGTTACATATACGTGTTTGAGGGTATGTTCTGTCTGGTATTTTTAGTTTTTTATAGAGCTGTCAGCCATGAATTTATTTAATCCGTTTTGAACGTGTTGATACTGCCAACCCTTTAGTCTTTTGTGGCAGCAAGCCCCAGAAATTCACCAGCTGTTTTGTAAAGTGCTTTCTTTTGCCTGTGTTAAACTGCTGTCTAGTTAGTTTTGTCAAGTATCCCTTAATCTTAGCTTTGTGTAGTGCTTGCTGAAAGCAAAACCCCTTATTCACCTTATTCATTGCCTTTGTGATGTGGCAAAACTTGATCTAGTCTCTCCCAGCTTTCTCTCCAAATCATAGTTTCTGGGCTTTTAAACTTCTTTTTAAAGCAGTTGCTCCATTTCTGCGATAATTTCTGTTGCCGTTCTGTATATTTTCTAGCTGTATCCTCCTTGAGATGCAGAGCTCAGATGCATGATGTGGGGGAAGCCAAGTTTAATTTCTCAGTTCTCAGTGTCTTATATGTAGTGTGATGATATGTGGGTTTTTTTCATTTTGTTTTAGTTTATTTGAAGTAGCCTTTTTAATGATGCCCAGCACATCTTTGTGGTTAGTGCATAATCAGCTAATAGTTTCAGAGGTCTGTTGCAGTAACTTCAGCATCTTTTTTCTGAGCTATAACAGCCAGTTCACATATCAGTAGAGGGTTACTGTGGTCTAGACTGCTTTTCCCTTCTTGTGTCATCTGACATGTCCCTGGTGAAACTGATTTGCCACCATTTGCTTGTTTGCCAGTTTCTCTGGAATTCTTTTGGAGCTCCTCATTATCAACATGGCAGTTTATTACCCAGAAGCTTGATATTGGCAGCAAAGAACTTGCTTTAAAGTCCTTTCTCATGCATGCTGATGGTGTTGTATAGAACTGATGCCAGTCATCAGTCCTCATTGCTTGCTTCTGCACCCTAAGAGTTCTACCTTTGAACCAGCTTCAATTCACACAGGAACCTTCCCTCTGTTCCATGGCAGATTAGTAAATAACTGGTGTGAAACCTTATCAAAGACTTCTTTTAAAAGTTTGTGGATCCTCTTTATTTATGCTTACTGATTCTATAAAGAATTCATGTTAGTGCAGCAGGGTTTCCCTTTAAAATAGATATTCAGATTCAATCCCAGTGGCTTGTGTTTATCCATGAACTTCTATTTAAAAAAATTATGATTATTATTATTACTTTGTAATCTTTGGAAGGATGGAGGTTTACTTAGCAGCCTGTAGTTCACAGAATCTTTCCTACAGCCCTTTTTGTAGAAGTCAGTGGCAAACTGTCAGTCCTCTGGCCTGCTAGTTAAAATTGATAGGCTACATACCTTGGTCAGGATTTAATTCTCATGTATGAGTTTCTTTAGAAGTCTTGAGTGGATTTTACATCATCTTGGTGGTTTACATGAATTTTCCTTTCCTGTTCCTTGTTATATTACTTAAACTTTTTTAAAATTTCGTATTGCTTTCTTAAAAGTAATTGGAAATTACACAACTGCGAAGTACATTGTTCTTTCAGTGTGCCAGCTTTCCTGCATTTGGGTTAGTGTCAGTGAGTTTCCAGGTCCATTTAATGAGATTGAATGTTCATTGTTGCAGACTTTGACTCTGTATTTAAAAAAAAATTGTCAATGGATGAATTTGTATTCTAGGTTAAATAATTAATAGAGCTAAATATTGTTGCAAACCAAAAAGAATTGGTAGAACTCCAGGAGGTCTCTGAAAATGAAGTTGGGAATTTTAGGTGGGTTGGAGATGCTAAGTTTGGCCTCTGGGTTGTCTGTTATAAATAAAACACAATTACTGCAAGCTCCTGTATAGAATTTTAATCTTGTTTCTTTCTTGCGTTTATGTGGCAAGTAAATGAACTTAAGACTGACCTCTGATGTACTTGGCTGTGATATTCAGTCTTTTGTCACTGAAGCAAGATGAGAGATCCAGAGAGGTTTCTTCTTACTCGGCTGCTTAACGTTTGCAGTGCAAATCTGTGCATCAACCTAGTTGCTATAGTCATAGTTGGATGGTGAAAGAAGCATTTCCAGGGTGCAGAATATCTCAAGGTTTGCATTTAGGTGAGCCATACTGTAGAACCACACTTTTTCCTGCTATAGGTAGCAGCTTGGGTGTAGGCACTGACAAAGTGGATAAGATGACGCATACACCACATGTTTCAACCCTTCCTGAGAGTTGTGTAAGTTGACTACATAAGGACATGTTCAGAACCAAACAGTAGTGGAGAACTGGAGAATTAAGTAGCAGAAGAATGGAGGCATTGATAGTGTTTGACTTGAAGTGTTCCAGTGAGATACGCAGTTGGCCTTCTAAGGGAACCCATAAGAGAATGTGGTTTATCAACAGTACTATTTTTTGTATTTTGTCAAATACTCATGCTTAATTTTTTTTAAAAAAGCAAGTTATATGTTTAGGTTTTAAATTTTTTCTAGGTGTATGTCCACATTGCCTGTGGGCTAATTCCATTCCTGTTCCAACAAAATATTAAGGAATTCCGTAATGTAAAAAAAAATTTAAGTTTTAGATGTACAAGTGTTGTGAGAGCTTTTAAATCAGTACTGAAGATGTGATAGATAATGACTTCTGTGTTTCAGACTTAAGATTCAGAAGACCTGACCTTGGCACTTGTTTCCTTTGCTAGAGGACATCTAGTATCTGGAAACTAGATAAAAGCTACTTCAAATTCACTGTTTTATTTTGCATCTTGATTCAACTTGTAACAATGCTTAACTTGCAAGTAGTAATTCTTAGGTTGGAGTGTCATAACAACCTACAAAAACCATAAATGCTCATCTTGAATTTCAGATGTTACTTTAAATATTGGGGGTAGGAGTAGATCTTGCTGGTTTTGTTTTATATATTAAGCCACAGAATGTTATCTGCAAGCTAGACTGAAAAACACTCTCTTCGTTCACTTGCCAGATTCTAGTATTCTGGAGTTGGATTGGACCTCCTCAATTTCTGAAAGCAAGAAGTTGTTCTCAATTGATTCAATTAGCTGAAAGAATATTTCAATTTTTCAGTTATTAAAAATGATTTATCAGTTATTGCTTAGAATATGCTGCTTGTCATGTCGTACACCTCAGCGGTCTTATTAAGACAATATAAAATTACTTTCATTTTGGAGGAACTTTTTGTTTAAAAGGAACTCTTTGTTCCTTCCTGTCTTCTGAAAAGCTTAGTATGATTGATACATGAAACGCAGACTGCCTTGGAGATGTAGCTGTTTGTGATGTCTAAGGTGTATTTGTGAAGGTATTGATTAGAACTGAGGAGCAAGTTCTCATAAGGTTGTAGGTGTTTTTCTGCTGTAGAAGTCTCAAAAAATGTTAAATTGGTAGGTATATCCAAGTGATTTCCAAGCTTTAGAGCCACTGAGATCACATCTGTGCTGAGAGTGAGAAGCACTGTTTTGAGTTTGAAAGGAGTGACCTGATGAGTTGTAAAGGCTAAATTACTAAGCTTTGGGACATATTATATATATGGGCATGTTATAAATATTTGGGTATATTATATATTGAAAAAGTTATAACTATAAAAATATATATTAAACCAGTATTCATTCATTGTGAGTTTCTCTTTCCTTAGGCGGGTAAGCACCAGGAATATGAACAGAAACTACTGCAAGAATTATACAAACTAAACCCCAACTTCCTCCAGTTATCTACGGGTACAGTTGACAAGAACAAGAACAAAGTGACAGCACTGCAGAGGTATGATGTGTAACTACTGATGCTGGACTGCCTGGTTATGCTTTCTGGTTGTTCCAAAGAAAACTTTTATTCCTATTTGATCCCCCGAGTTGCCTACTCATTTAAGTACCTATTATATGATAAAATCTGACAGGTTTTCTCTGTGGAGAGACATATTGTTGTTTAGGAATGGTATTCTCCAGTTTAGTGTTCCCACTGAAGCCGCTCCAAACCACACACCACTTGCTCACTCCTCCCCCTTGCTCTCCCCTGCACCAGACAGGAGGGGAGAATTGGAGACACAGAAGGTAAAGATCACAGCAGTTTACTGGAAACAGCACTGAGATAAGAAAACAAACAGTAACAGCAACAATAGGAGGGTACAAGAAAGAGACAAATGTTTCACAAGTGATTGCTCACGGAATGGAAACCCCCAGCAGTACTGACCACTCCCTCTGCCAGGCTGTGCTGACCCATAAGAGAACCCTTCCCCAGACCTCAGAAAATGGCTTAAGGTGGTATAGAATTGATGCCTCCCGTGTCCTAGCCATGCCCCTTCCTGGCTACTGCAAAAATTAACCATGTCCTGGCTGGAACCAGGACACAAGCACCACTTTGTTTTAAAACAAAGTGAGTGTGTGTCTTAGGAAAGAAACGTGTTTCTGCATTTGGATCAGTAGTTCAGAACAAGATATTCCTATTCTGAAAGAAGACCTTGTATTTTATATTTGCAAACCAAATGTATTTGTTGAAGACCAGATGTCTGCTTTCTTGGTATGGTGTCATTATGAACGCAGTCTGTATTCTTATTACTGAGACACCTTATGATCTTGATGTTTTTTTACATCATGATTTATAATGCAGTCCATGTATTTTTTACTGTGTTGTAATTGCAGATGTCACTTATTATGGCTCACTGAAATGTTCTGTTGAGGTAGTTTAAGTAAGTTGTGAAAAGATTTCTGTCCATATGTGTATATAGTCACACAAAGATAAATGAAAGTCTGAGGTTACCAGTCCTTAATTATTCATTCAAATGTCATATTTAAGATAAAGAAATAAAAACTGTTGACAATTTCTTCCACTCCTTCTTGTAGGAGTTTGATAAAGGAGATGGGGAGAGGGGAATGTGAAAGTTAGACTGCACTTCATATGTACCTTGGCCTTGTATTCAGGGTTTGTGTTATGTGCCAGTTTATGTGCTACTGAATTTTTCAGACAGTAGTTTGCCAGTGGCAGCATCGCTGCACACCAGTCTAAGCCAGAAAGTGGGTACTGTATCTAAAATACTACCAATGGATCTTGAATAGGCAGAATACAATTCTGAGAACTGGTATTCCAGCTGGTATACCGGGACTGTTTTCTTTAATTTCGGGAAGCAGCGTCATACGCACTTTGACTGCAAGTGGTCAGGGTTTCCAGAGGGATCTTTTTTCTTAAGGACAGTGCTGCTTCTTATTTCTCAGGCACTGGTTCAATATTGACTTCAAAGGTAACGTACAGCAAGCAAAACAAATACACCACTTCTTGAATTTGGGTATTGATTATTTTATGTTTGAAATCTGAACTAATTTTAATTCGAAACCTAATTAGACCTCAGCAAAACAAATTATACCAGTGCGGGAAGAACGCGCTACCTGAAACTGCAGCAAACTTTTAAGCCTTTAGGAAGCAATTAAGAGTTGTAAGCTTGGCCAGTCTGTGGTGCTAACACTTAGCACTTATGGAAAAAAAGGCATGTTCCTCTAAAGGCAACAAGTGGTAATTTCTGGAGGTAATTTCTCTTGTCAGTTGAACAGCATAATCACAAGATGGACACTGTTCTTTGCTAATGCCTCGGTACCACCTTTAGGGTTGCAAAGGGAATGTCTTGCAGCTTGAATTTTGACATGTTTCTTCAAGACCCATCTCAGTACAAAATGTAGCTGGTGCGCTGGTGAATGCACATTGTTCTTTCACAGTTTCTACCCAACTGGGTTCTTGTTTTCGTAGGATTCGTTGATGTGATATTCGTATTTCTAGCAGTTTGTCAGAGCCTCTGACAACCTGTACTGGTTCTTGTGTTTCTGGGGTGCAGGATTTCTGTTTCCTTATGGAATTGAACAGAAGTTGAGTTCTAACTAGTAGATGCTTAATTATAAATATCCAATAGTAGAAAACAGTTTGTTGAACTCTGATAAGTGTTTTTCTACAACTGTTCTAATTTGAAAGGTCCTACTTGCAGACCTTTTTCTTCCTGCTGAAGACAACTGTTAAAATCCCCTAGGGCCACTTTGTCTACTCATCTCTTAGTATGTTACTTGATAGTCGTGGTGACTGTGCTCTCTTAAAATTGGAGGTGTATTCCACATTTAAAACAGATTAAGCTTTTTTATTTTCCTGATGACATTTTTCTGAAGAACTGAAATGAGCGTTTTCTTATGCTACAAGAAGAACCAAGTATTAAGCATGTGCTGATCTTTAAGAGAACAGCCCTTCAGAGATATGCAGCTTGAACTTAACCAAAACAAAAAGACCCCCCACACACACACCCAACCCCCCCTCAAAACATAAACCAATTTGTTTCTCTTTCCCTTTCTCCTTGGATGCAAAACTGACTTTTAAGTGGCATTTTAAAGTTAGTTTTAGTGTAGAAATGGCTTTGCACTGCAGTGAACATAAAATTGGATATTTAAAATAAATCTGTTAATGGACTGACAGTCTTGATATATCTGGATTACAGTTAATTTTTGTACAAGTGAGAATATTAAATGACAGATATTCTGCTGCTGCTATGTCTTCATTCCCTGATGTTCTATATCTAATCAAGTCACTATCTCTAACTTCCTCCAAATGTGTGCAAAGCCAGGATGAGATCTGTAAATCAGGTCAGGGTTCTCATCTATGTGCATATTGTATAGGTAGTTAAGAACAGATGGATACAGAATAGCAAATCTTAAAATACTGAGATTAGAGGGTAGCTACTATTACTAATTTTGTCTGAATAGAAGTAGGAAATGTTTGTGTTGCTATAAGCAGTTATTGAAATTTCCAGATTCTGACTGAAATTAGTAAGTTGACCTAAAGATGTAGAGTAAATGTTGGACAATGTAATAGGAACATACTAATGTAGGGGAGCATCAGGAGCGACATACATGTTAAAAATTTTCCTTTGTGAAAGGTGCTTCCTTACGAAGACAGGACTTGGACACTAAAACTGGCTCCTAATAGAAGCAAATGGAAAGCTGCAGTTAACATAAAAGAACTTGAGAACAGAAAAGCAGATCTTTTATAATAAGATTGCAGAGTTAGCAGACAACACTGTATTTGAATCCATTTGGTTATAGACTATATGCCATTTTGGTTACATTTGTACGGAATGTAACTATTTACAGCAAAAACTTGGGCTTTGAGTCCTCTCTTGAACTTTTTTCAGTTCTAATATGCACTCTAAAATGAAATTTAATGTTACTTTATAAAAGGGAAGTAATTACGTCTTTAAACTAGAAATGAAGGGAGCAGTAACTTGAACAGTGTTGTGTTTGTCTGGCTGATCTCATGGTCTGTTAACAAAGCTGTGGACTCTTGTGTAGGTGTAAAACATAAAACTTCATCTGTTGTGGCCAGGCTTGATAGGGCCTGGAATATAAGACATATATTAAAAAAAGAATGACTAAGCTTGTGACTTGCAGAACTTAAAAATAGTTATGGTCTAAAGCACGTAATTCTAAATGAGGTATGCAAAGGTCTGGACACTTGAACTGTTGATGGCATTTTTAATTTTTATTTACATTTTTTTCCTCTCCCCCAAATGGGCAAGTTTGGACTTTAGCATTGACAAAGCAGCAATCTATTCAGCAAAGAAAACAGACTTCCCTCTGGTTTTCTCTCTACCCTACCTATTCCACTAATTACTTTTTTAAGTTATCACCATTTAAAATCTGAAAAATAATATCCAGATAAATCTATTCTTATGGATTGTCTGGCACAAAGGATTTGTTTCCCCAGTGTTTACAATTTTTAAAACACTTTCTTCGTAACTTGAACTCTTCTATTTTTTTTTTTATTTTACTCTTGCCTTTTTCCAGACCCAACAGTAATAACAAAGATGCCTGGCCATCATTACAGAGTTCAAGTAAATCAGCCAACGGTTTAACAATGGAACACAGGAAAACGCCTCCTATATTAGAAAATGGCACAGACCCAGAACACATGACTCCAGATGGTGCAGACTCAGATTTCGGGTAATTGCACTGCCTTTTATACTTCAGATAGCTTGCTTTCTCTCTCACTGATTGGTGTGGAGGGAATGATTCCCCAGTCTCTCTGGCTGGAGAGCTGGATTCAAATCCTGATCAGGTCACAAAAAGCTGGGCTTAGCATAGCCCCTGTTAAAAAGACTGATTGGCAGACTGTGCAGGAGAACCCTAACTTGAAGTTAGTAAGCGACAGTACAGGTAAGGGCTGAGGGGAACAGAATAACCAGGGGATCAACAGCTTGTGCAGCTGCACAGTCCCAGTCAGAGCTGAGCCCTTCCTTTTTTTCTATACAGAAGCTTCCACAAAAGCAGCGTGCTATTTGCTGTACATCAGGAGGCTTGTCACTTGGAAAAGCTTCAATAGAGGGAAGTTAAATGTTAGGGCTAAAATATGTCATTTCCTTCTAGTGATGTGTTCCAGAAACACAACTCCAGAGGAAAGGGTTCCCCGTTTTACCACTTGGAGGGCCAACAGGGGCAGCAGATTCAACTGAGGCTTCTTTGTCTAGAGGAAGTAATTCATCTTCTTACAATAACCTCTTACTGCCAGCCAACATTTTTCCTTTTTTGATGCTCTTCTTGAATAGAACTGGTGTCCTCTTCTACCTTATGCATCACTTGCAGTTCCAATTTTAGTCTGTAGTCATGCTGCTTTGTTGTTTATGGACCTCTTTAGGTAATACACGTTTGGCTCATTCAGAGGTTGGATGGGAAAAAAGCAAGGTAAACCCTAATATTTCAAGCAGTGGTGCTGCTGATTAAGTAGCCAATCTTCGTTTTAAATCAGTATTGAACCAATGCAGTAAAATGGAGAGTGTTGCTGAAAGTGGTACCTTCTTGTTAGGCTAAATAGCAGTCCCATTGAGGAGCGATCAGAGAGCCTGTGAATTGCATCTCAGTAGTGGTGAGCAATTCTTTTTTTTCCTGAAAAGAATGTATTAAATGTAAATAAAAACATTGTAGTCAATAGATAATGAGTCTTCATTATGTAATGTTCATTCCTGAGGGCTGGAAGTCTGTCTTGCAAATAAAGGCTCCTTAGGCAGGTTCAAGTATAATAAACATTTCCATCATTTAGATTGTCAGTAAAAGTTGTCTTACTCATAGCTTTTTAAACTGCAGTATTGTGACTCTTAGCTGTAGGGAAAGAATTTGACTGGAATATCAGCTCTACAATCAGAATTGATTGTGTAGTGAAGAGTCTACAGCAAACTTCTGTGCTATAGGTATTTCAAATTACAAACCAAAAGCAGTTTGTTTCAAATGGAAGAGCTTTATTCATGCTGTGGGATCACTAAGTAGAGAGTATTTGTAGATCTTCACTGGAATAATGCAGTGGTTTTTCTTTTATAGTCATAAATATTTCAGCTTAATTTATCTGTTTGAGATACTAACACAATCAGTGTTCTTTTTTCACAAAAAATTTTGTTGATGATTACTCTTACACAATTGGTTTTAGAATGGAGAAGTAATTCTGCTGGGTTTCAATTAGTCATTTTGGGGTGAGGGGAAGAACTATCAGTGGAAGCAATCTTAGGAATTGCTGACCTTACTGTATGGCTGTATGCAGTAATTAGACTTTGCAGCAGCAAGGGCTGTTTGAAAACAAAGTGTATCTAGAATCTGAAGTCTGCACCCAGGTAAAAGAAATTGTTACATATATTTTTCCTGTGCTAACATCATAACTGTAATTTGACTTGTATCACATTGAGACCTCTTAATGGAACTGAAATTCATGTTCTTACTTCTGGTGCTTGTTTGTAGAATCTATGTATTGGCCTGTGCAGCTTGATGCTTGTGCATATTTTCTTATGAGTAGATGAAAATGAGAGTACCTTGAAGTTGCAAAGCAAAGATTTTAGTGTAAACTTCAATAATACCATTTCATTAGTGTGGTATTTAGCATAATTAAGGCAACTCACAGATGCCCGTAAGAATCTTGAATCCTAACATGTGCCATTTCAGGCAAGTCACAATAATTTCCAGAGAATGGCTTTCTGAGGTGGTTTTCTGCTGTATCTTATATTATCCTTATTTTTGGCAGTTTTTTATGCTATGGTTTTTTCCCCTCCTGTCATCTCAAACCTCAGTATTTTTAACTTGGGACTAATGTCTGCTAGTTAAAATCTTAAAGGCTGGTGGGAAGCCTAACTTGCCACCGAGACTAAATTGTTAATTTAATGTTTTATCTCTCCCAGATTTATTTAGGATTTGTATGGAAACTGAAAACTTGTGTATTTGGGTAATAGATCTTTTCAAGTTTCTTTACAGTAGTATCGTAGATGGAACTGACTGTTACGAAATACTGCCATAGTATAGAGTTCTGGCTTTTTGTATGGTATAGAGTAGCTATGAACATGTTCAAAACTTTTCTTTTGTTCCTTAAAGTGGTCAGCAAGCAGAGTGGAGAGTGGTGAAAAGAAGTATTACAGTATATGACCAATGATTGGAATGCATATGATTAAAAAAGCAGTCTCATAAAAAATAAGTGGACTTGTTTCCTTCTTAATACCTACTGCTTAATTTTGCTTTGTTTTTATTTTAAGGCTTGTCTTCCTCTACAAAAGCAAATGTTGATTTTTTCATGTTAAATACTTGAGTGTCTTACTGTCTTTTTCCGTCCTACTTTTGCAGCCCTATCGATAAACCTTCAGATTCCCTCAGTATAGGAAATGGTGACAGCTCTCAGCAGGTGAGACACAAAGATAAGTGCTCTGAAAGTAACAAGTGAGTTTGAGGACTTAGTTCAACTTACAGTTGGAGAAGCAAGTATTTTCTGAAGCGTATCATAATTGGGCATTGGAATGGGTTGTCTCAGGTGGTGGTGGAGTCTCCGTCTCTGGAGGTGTTTAAGAAAAGACTGGATGTTGCACTTGGTGCCATGGTCTAGCTGACAAGGTGGTGTTCAGTCATAGGTTGGACTCAATGATTTCAAAGGTCTTTTTCCACCCTAGCTTATTCTGTGATAATTTTAAACAAAATTTAAAAATGCTATCGCTAAGTTGATTTTTTTTTTTTTGTTTGTGCTGAGCTATATATTAACAAACACAACTGCGGCCAAAAGTTTTGAGGAAATTTTTCATCTGAATTAGTGAAGAATATTTTATGTGTAAACTCATGTCCTAATTTTTCTCTTTCTCTCTTCCCTGTAGATAACAAACAGTGACACACCTTCGCCACCACCTGGTTTAACAAAACCCAATCCAGTTATACCCATCAGTTCATCTAATCACAGTGCACGGTCTCCTTTTGAAGGGGCTGTAACAGAATCACAGTCACTCTTCTCTGACAACTTTCGGCACCCTAACCCCATCCCTAGCGGGCTTCCTCCATTCCCCAGCTCTCCACAGACTTCAAGTGACTGGCCCACAGCACCAGAACCACAGAGCCTCTTCACATCAGGTACATCCACAGGTTACATGGCTGGGTATTGCTTGCTTTTGCGGTTGCTTAAACTTGTACAGAGTTGTACAGAGCTTAAAACTCTGTAGAACCTAGAAGTTTAGGACTTGTTCCATACTTTGTTTTCCCCCTTTACAAATGGTTCAGATTTGTCACTTTACTGCAGGTGAATTGCACTGACCTAAGGGTTTCTTCTTAAAGAAACTTTACAGAGCTTTCAAATTGCATGGCTGAATTGTCAGAGTGCTTCTTTTAGTTTTTCTTAGCAACATGCATAGGATGTGACATGTATGCTTTAATATTTAGTGTTACAGGTTTTTATTGAGAGTGGGGAAAATACAGGGTATCAGTATATATTGGTGTGATAATCTGTAATTCTAATATCAGAAGCTGTTCTGGAGAATTCAGAATTTTCTTTAGTATCCTGCATAGTTATCTGAAGGTGCCTTATCTTTCTGAGGTCAGATTCTATAAATTCAGACAAGTTATGTTTAATTTCATCAGCTTAAGGATACTTGTATTTTCCAGGTACTTTCCTATGAAATACCATGTCATATGCATGAAACATCATTTTAGTTGTAATTATATAATCTTGGGAGTGGTTAACAGAATTTAAGAGCTCACAAATTTTAAGTCTGAGGGAACTGTTAGAAAATTAAATGAAACAGTATCAGTAAAAAATGGAATGTAGATAGTGTTATGACATAGTTGGTTTACTTAGTGATTAGTCATCTTTTGATGTTTCTCTTGCTCCTGGATATCATAATTCTGTTTGTAAACAATATTTATTACCAAGGAAATTACTTGCTGCTAAGGTACTTGATGTACCAATTTTGTGAGGACTGAGTAGCAGTGAGAGACAATTTCCAGGTAGTAGAGATCATAGTTAGTATAAAGCGTCTGGTTGCTGTTTAAATAAGAATGCAAAGGACAAGTTCTTGTTGGTCTAGCAACTCTTTATCTATCATCATGGATTTTAGAGTGAAAACAAAAGTGTAGATTTCTTCTCCGAGAGGATACTGAACCTTTTTAACGCGGCAGACCAGGTCCCTACCAGCAGAGGGGGTTAATGTTGCGAGTGATGCTACCCTGTGCTTAGCAGCTTGCTTGACCACAATTTTGAGGAAAAATACTGTGAAAATAGACCCAGCATTCACTGAACCTGAACAAGAAACTTAACACTATCATGAAAAGAAGTAGTAATTGAAAATGAAGACAAATTCTGATAACTTTTTTTGCAACACTGCCTAAAAATATTTAACAATATCCTGTGATGCAGTTCCCTCTTTTATTTTATCATTGTGTCTCCTCAAGAATTTGGCTTGCTTCTCTTTGTAGTGGTAAACAGTGGGGGATTTTTTGAGGTGTTTTTTTGTTTTGTTTTTTGAACCACTCCTCTGAGGTTCTTTCTTTTGAGAGGGAATTGCTTATCTTTCTTGCACGGCATTAATAGTGAAAGCAAAATATTGAACTGAGTAACAACCTTGTTTAAACTCTGCTTGTTCACACTTCCATGAAGTAATATGGAGTAAAGAAGGTTCTAAGCAAGTGTTCATTGGTATCTTTCTACTTGGGGTTATTCCTGAAAATACTTACTGGATAAGGTTTTTCTATAGTTCAAGAACAGAAAAATTCTGCAGTAAAAATGTTATTTGCTAGTTCTAGCACTTCACTTTTAGTAGAAATCTATGACAGTTTGTTCTGAAAATGGCATTCTAAGCTGATGAGTAAGGTGTCTTTGGGGAACGTACGAAGTAGTAGTATATGAAAGATAACAGACCACAGTCAGCTACACTGGCTGAAGTTTTTATATGGATAAATAATTTCTAATTCTTGTGCTAAATCCTGTTCCTTTCTTCTCCAACAGAAACTATACCAGTATCCTCCTCCACAGACTGGCAAGCAGCTTTTGGGTTTGGTTCCTCCAAACAGCAAGAGGACGACTTAGGGTTTGATCCCTTTGACATCACCCGCAAAGCCTTAGCAGACCTGATTGAGAAGGAACTGTCAGTCCAAGACCAACCTTCCCTTTCGCCCACATCTCTTCAGAACCCTACCCCACACACTACAGCTGCCAAAGGGCCAGGTTCTGGATTCCTGCATCCTGCTGCACCCACAAATGCCAACTCTCTCAGTAGCACCTTTCCAGTCATGCCACAGAGGTTTCCACAGTTTCAACAGCATCGAGCAGTTTACAACTCCTTCAGTTTTCCAGGCCAAGCAGCTCGCTATCCTTGGATGGCCTTCCCACGCAATAGCATCATGCACTTGAACCACACAGCAAATCCCACCTCAAATAGTAATTTCTTGGACTTGAATCTCCCACCACAACACAGCACAGGTCTGGGAGGGATCCCTATATCAGGTAGGTGAATAGGGCCAGCTGTGAATATAAATTAATTCATGCTCTCAGCTTCTCTGAGTCAAAACAAGAAAAGGGAATAGCCAGCAACAAGCAGTAGACTGTTATCTCTTGACTGTTATACTAGATTTATGAACAGAGGGAGGAATATTGTTTTAAATAGGTCCTTTCCACTAAAAAAAAAGTAACTGGATATTTAGCCTTGTAAATATTGAGCTTTATAAGGAAGGTGGAGTATTATGTGCCCGCTTAATTTTGTGCCAAAGCAGATTGGTATTTTGGTTCTTCAGTCTTGCCAGACTGGCTTTACTTAAGAACAGGCCCTGGAAGTGCATTGTGACTTTCGTGTTGGCATGCAGGTGTTGACCAAAGTTCTTAAAGTCATGCAAAAAATTGTAATGATGGTAATTCGTGCCGGATGCCCCTGCTGGGTTGTTCCCTCTTGCGCATAACCGAACGGCTGCACAATAAAACATTCGGTGCTGTCCATTTCTGTACTTCAGATGGCCTTAATATTATGCTAATCTTCACTGAATGGATGCTTGCAATGTGTGTAAGAGGATTCATCCTGATTCTGAGGGTTGTGATGTTGGAGAAAAATAAATGTGCAGTCAGGCCAGTTTAGGCTGCCCTGAGTGGATTAATAGGCTCTTGCATCAAACATTACAACTAAGGAGCTAATTGTAACAATAATTGTCTTGGTGAAAAATTCATTTCTAGGGTTTGAAGTCCTTCTATACTTCCAGTTTAGCTTGTCTCCAACAGATATTCTTCTTGTAACAGGGGAAAAACTTGTATTACATATATAACGAACTGCAGGTGGAAAGTCTGTTAGCTTTTTGTAGCCTTGAGGTGGAGAAAACTACCTCTTGAGATGTTGACAGCATTATTGTCTTTTCATGGGTTTTAGAAGTACTAGCTTCACTATAAGAAAGTGACCTAGAAAAAGTTAGTGGTTTTTTGATGCTCTAGTACAAGAGCTAATTTTGGCTGTTACTTTCCTGTACTTTGTCCTCTTTGAAGGCTTGTTGCAGCTGCAGTACTGCTGTAGGGTCTTTAGGCTGATTCAAGTATAAACATGGTCCAGACTGCAAATGCAAGTAGTTGAAAACTCTTTATATTGGCAATGGCAGAGTTTTTAGCCTAAAATGACTGATACTGGTTGCACTAAAAAAAAAAAGTCATTTCTGGCATGGAGTAAAAATGTACAGCATCCACAGCTGCACTGTTGCTCACTTTCCCCTAAACTACATAGAACTTTCAGAAAAACAAGAAGATACCACTTTTCAACTCTACCACTCAATTTAATTGAGGGGTCAGTAACAAGACTATCTTATGGACTGGGGGACGAGAAAAATCCTTTAGTGTTGAAAAAAATCTGTTCATAGAGGTTGATTCTAGGTTTGCAAAAGTATTGCATTATTTTAATTGTAGTTAGCAGTTTGAAAGTGGAACTTTTTGTGTTTGTAGAGGACTTGTAGATCTTTTGTTCCACTTCTGAAGAGCAGCTTGTATGGTGCTAGTTGATGCACAGCCCAGGCCATGCACTTCCCCCATGTGTTTTAAGGTAACAGAATTGATATTTATGTCCTTTTTTTTGTATGCAACTGCTAGAACCAATTAATCTAAATGTATTTTTGGCAAATACCGTGCTAAAACCAGAATAAACATCTGCTGTAGTACCTATGGAAAGTTCCTTTGAGTTGGTTTTAATCTCTTGTTACAGAAAATGTTGTTAGTTGACTGGCTGACAATTAGATAGCAGCAGTTGCTGCAGTGCGAACACTTCTCAGCTGATCTACATGTCAGCTTTGATATATCTTGAAAAAAGAATCATTTGCACAAGGATAGATTACTTTTTCTTTTTCTGCTGCCAGAAATCAGCTGAAGTCTCAATTCTGGTTTAGTTTGCTGGGTTATGGGTTTGTATTATTTGTATTTATTTTAGTGCTCTAACTGCTTCAGAAGTACAAATAATTTGAAAGTCAGGAGATGACCTCATAACTCTTTTTTTGTGTGCTGACTTAATAGTTCCAGTTTATTGATTTTTTTTTTTTTTTTAATCTGCATCTAGAGTACAGGTCTCTCAATGAATCCCTTTTATATCTGTTTGAAAAAATAATTCTTGCTCTTTGTTTGCTTTTAATCTATCAGTAGCAAGTATATAATTACAGAATTTTCCTAGTTTCCTCATGTAATTTACAGATACAGCTATCTGGTGGGGTTGGGGAAAGAAACTGGTGTTGAAGTAGAGAGAACTCATGTATAAGAGTTTATTTACAGTAGTTTGTAACATACCCTAGCTGACCTGCTAGAAGGGCAGTGCGTATCATGATAGCTATTTAGCAGTATGGAGCAGTTAGTTGTAGTACACCTGAAGCTCCTTTTTCTTGGCTCTTTTGTTCCTCCATATTAGGGTGTTTTAGTAAATGTTATCAACTTGGCTGGTTCAGATATAACAGGAAAAGAAACCAAGTGCAGGTGAAACTTCACACTCTTTCTTGTAGCAGAGACCCTCTACTGCTGTAAAAGTCACATGTTTCTTGAAGTCTTTGATCACAGTTTTTTACGGGATTATAAATTCCTAAAGTAGCTAATACTGGACTGGTTATTGGTTAAAAAAAAAGGAGGGTGAGAACAGGCACATTAGTCTGTGTCTGCCTGTTCTATTTAATCAACCCTTTTGAACCTTTTTATTTATGTCAGAACAAGCAGATCTAATAACTTCTATAAATTCATGTGTTAGTATAGTATTTTCTAGGCTTTCTAAATTCGAGTTGATTTCAGTAAGTGTATTTGTGATATGGAAGCTTGTATGAAGAAAATGGTGTCTTTTAAACTGGTGCTGTTTCTGTTTTAGGCATTATTATTCACATGAATTTGAAATGCTCATGTGTCACATGTTAAATGTAATTTGCTGAAGCTACCTTTTGTTTATTTGAGAATCAGCTGTGCTGTATTCATAACCTCACAGCTGCAGGCAGGGCTATTCTGTGATATGTACCCAATTTAAATGGATGAACAGAGGCACTACCTACTTTTCTTTTTTTAATTAAGCTCTCATTTAAAAGTAATTTCTTTGTGGAATTTGGTTGCCTATTTCTCAGAGGAAGTAGTCTTTATTAAATAATTCTGTGGTTTCCAGTGAAATGACACAATGACACATGATTGACTTCATAGATTTATTATGCATATACTTGAAATGTGTCATATTCATCAGGCATACATTTGTCCCCAACCCATATTTAAATGAACTTTTTGATTGATTGATTCCCAAATAAGTTTTTTTTTTTCCTTCCCCCACCGTATGGTTTTGCAAACTGTAACAGGTGTTACATCATTTTCAGGGACAATTTAAGCTTATTGCTGCTCTCTGGAGTGGGATTGATTAGATGGTTTACTGTGTAATTGTAACTGTGCTTCAGGAGAACAGTTCAGTGACTTCTTTGTGGACAGTGTGATTGTTGCTACAATCTTACCCTAGATTGTATGCAAGCTATGCTAAGAATACTGGCCAGCAGCTATGCTTTGTTCTGCAGATAATGCCAAGGGAAAGATTGATTTACTGACAGCAGTGTGGGTGGCTGTGTGCCTTTATTTTTATGTTACTGTAGGATAACAGGAAACTCTTTGTAATTTGATAGGTAGTACACTATCATCTTTGCTACCCTACTGCCTGGTGGTGTGTTCAAAAATAATAGATTTAGTATGAGATCATAGAGTAAGGTAGGATTCAGATTAACAGTGTGTTTTTAGACAAATGTTTCTAAAACGAGATGTATGCATATTAATAATTTGAAAATAGAAGTATATAGTTTTATTTCTTGAATTTACTGAGTGGTTGGTAGTCATTGATTTTGTTATATAGACGTATAGTAACAAACTCTTTAACTCAGAGTTAAAAGTATTAGGAAACAGCTTTAAATGGTTAGTCCACCTTCCCCATCAGTTCTATGCAGGATGAAGTACTTGACATTTTGAAACACTGGCTATTACTTCATTTATTAATTTCATAATTATCCTGAATGTGAAACTTAATTGTAAGCTCTCTATATTCGATAATGATGAGGTAGTTCAAACTCTTCCAAGACTACTCCTACACGGTAAAATGTATATATTCTTCCCAAACAAATCATTGAAACCCCTGAGTTGGAAGGGACCCACAAGGATCATCAAGTCCAATTTCTAACTCTGCACAGGGCAGCCTAAAAATTAAATCATTGTCTCAAAGCATTGTCCAAATGCTTCTTGAACAGAGGCAATTTATGTGTATAATACATATGTTAAAAATCTAAATAGAAGAAATAGTCAAGTGGGCACAGATAGGAAGCATAAAGAATTAAACCCTATTTAGGATAGGGGAAAAATGTTTTACTCTTTGTCTTTGAAGATAACCATTGTAAAGTTCATAAAGATATTTTAACCATGCAGCTGACTGATATGGAAACTGCTGTAGGTTTCTGTGAGCTGTTCCTGAAATTTCAAAACATGGGGATTGAATGTCAAAAGTCTGTGTAATAGAATATAATGAAGAATCAAAATTTTATTCTCTCAGGACCTTTTAGTTTTGATGTTGTGGTTTATATCTGTTGAATATGTACATCCTTATTGATGGTATTACGTATATTTTAAGATGAGACAATAAATAGGTAGACAGCTCTCTTAATTTTGGGTGTCCCCCAGCAGTGTCTGTGCTAGTGGTGTTGCATTCCTTATCCATAGATTAGCACACATGTTTTTGTGTCATGGCTGCATTTAGGTTTTTGTGAAGCAGTAGCTGGTAGCAGAGAGGACAAAGCACTGACAGTTTTATTAAGAAGGTCCAACATCTTCCCACTTATTTTATTAAGTCCTGAGCGCTTCCATTTCTGAACAATTTATGGTGTTGCATCTTCTCCTGCTTTAAACTTTCTGGCCTCTATGGCCCTAGTCATTGAGCTTGTCTTGAACATCAAGTCCTTTCTTGCCTAATGCTACCTTTTGGACAAGATTTTAGTAAAACAAGGGAAGATCCCTATATGTTGGCTGTGGTCATATTATTTAAAGACTTTATTTACAGCACAAAAAAGGATGAGATATCAGAATAAGAATTAACATGCTTTCTCTTTAATAGTAAGATTCTTTGTCTGACTTGATATTTTCCCATAACTGCATTTCCATTTGAGACACACATTTTTTATTTGGTCTTTGTCTTTTTGACTTTGTCTCCTCTCCCTAGGTTGTTTCTATCTCCTGAAAACAAACAAACACACACATAGCCCATGCCATGTTTTATACAATCTTGGAAGGAAACAAAGAGAATTTGTGGCATAGCAGCTGACATTTTTCTGTGGTCTCAGGATAATAATTTGATACGGGGTTTTGTGTGTGTTCTGCTACTGTGCCTTTTTAAAAGAGGGTTTGGGCCATGTGATATGGCTGTTGAATTCAGCATGCTGTAAAAATTAAAATTCTCCAAGTGCTGTGTTAAAAATGCGTTTAACCCCATACCCTAGCAACAAGCAATGTGACTTAAACAGTGGTGCCTCACATCCCTTTATTTGGATGCCATGGTCGAACATTTTCCTATACTTTTCCTCTTCACCTGACAATATATGAAAGTTTTAATGCCTGTTTTAAGTATTGGTTTCCTTACTCTTAACAGTAAGAGAGGCATTAGTCCATTAATTTTCTGTCCTGATCTTTTAAAGAAGACCGCTTGCTCACTTGATGGTCTTCGTTGATATTTGGCTTTCCAACAGCGGCTGGGCAGATAGCATGACAGCTGAATGTCGTCTTTTCTGTGCCCCCTGGTTAGATCTATGGCTGCCTGTAGCTGAAGTCTTTGTCTGATTAGGTATAAATATTGAAAATAGGAAATCCGGTGAACATCTTGGCTGATACAACTAATAGCTGATACAGCTAATAGTTGTAGATGCCACATATGGCATTTCCAAAGGCTTGTATCTTTTCTAGAGTGCAGAGCAGCTCCTCTCAGAAGTGGATGTGTTGCCCTGATAACAGGGTCACTCCTCATTTGAAACTGCTTTGAAATTGTAAAATGAAAAGTACTTTCTCTAAACAACCCTCAGCTGTTTCCATTATTGCTTTTACTGATTCTTGCATATCCTGTTTCCTCAACAAAGATGACTGCTAGTACAGCCTTTGCCATCGAGCATTTTGTTCTTCTCGTCAGTCCTTATGCTCACAGCACCTCATTTTTTTCCATGGTTCTTAGTCCTTCATCCTTCCTCTTCAGGAAATGCTTTGTGTCTGTGTGTATCCCCACCTTGAAATTCATTCTCCTTTTATTTCCCATCATAACTAATTTTCTGTTTCACTGGTGAAGAGGAAGTGTTCGGCACAATATGGAACTAATTCATTTTGAAAATAAAATTTTGGCTTGCTCATTTCTGTTTCTCTGGAGGAGTTCAGTGGGGTTTTTTATGCACCCAGGTTTAAACTAAATTAAATTCAAGTGGGATTTCACATTAATTTCCAAAATATGAAATCAGTGTCAAGACTGAAATCTCCTGTGGATATTCCTTGTCTTAGCTCTGGTGTCTTGTCCCTTAACTCCCATACACTTCCTACATTTACTGAGAAGGCCTGGCTTCCTTGGTGTAATCTTGTCAAGATCTCTGAGAGAACTTCATCCACAGCACCTGTCCTGTAAGACCTGCTACTTCTCAATCTGTTTCAAAATCTCATCTCACACACCCACCCTTCCTTCCAGTGCCTTTTCAGTGCTAATACTGCAACTGTTTTCTAAATCTTGTGGAATTTTTTCGCTATGATTATATAGGTGATAATGTTTCAAATAAGGCTTGATACATAAATATCTGTCTTCATCTCTCTAGCTTGGTTTTAAGCTCTTACAAATTTTTTAAAATCTTTGATTGCAAGATTTTTAGGCATGACAGTGAAAGACAGGCATCCTGCTTTTTTGGGTAGCAAGATGCCTATTTTTAAATGTGTAATTTTATTTTGGAAGAAAAATATGCGTGTGACAAAGGAAAAAGTGAGAAAAAATCCTCCAACTTGGCTGCAATGTAGCAGAGGAATGACTAATCACATTAACACTACTACATTTGAAATAAACATGGGGTTGGCTGAAATAGATGGCCTGAGAAGCTTAACCAATTTGCATTCTGGACTATCAGTCCTGACAGCTTTTTTGGTAACTTTCCAGGAAAAGGGAGAAACAAGCAGACAGGAGGTATTTCACATCAGATTTCATAACTGTTTGTGTCTGTAATAGTGTCACCAAAGGAGCTTCAGCTACACTAAATTTTGGCTTTTGCCTGGGTTTTAGGGATGGAAGACTGCATTTATTGTCAATAGAACCTCTTCAGGACTGGTTCACCAAAATTTAGAAAGGTTGTTTCCTTTTCCAGGTAACTGGTAAGGTCTTGGGATGGCCCTGCAGTAGTGTAAGAGGCAGTTCTGTTGTCTTATGTAGAGCGTCAGCAGGCAGATGCTTAGCCTTGGGATGCTGTGTTCTCTTAGATGCTTTTCTGAAGTCACTTCAAAATATGCAGTAAGTCACTGGCGTGAGTTAAAAGGTGCAGCTGTCTTAGTGATGTTAAAAACATGGCATTTTCCTTTTAAAGACTGGAAATGAGTGCACTTGGCACTGCCACCTCAGTGTCTAACAAAAGGCTGTGCCTTGGCATGGACCTGAAACTTTGGCTCTTTGTAAGTCCATTTAACAAAATACCAATAATGACTGGTGCATTTCAGCAAAAAGTACAGATAATTCACAGGCTTTCTGCATAAACTTTTTTTAAGTGCACCAGCTTGAAAAACAGCTGAGAGAGCAAACATAATCTTTTTAAAAATTGTACTGGGGGAGGAGCATAAATGAATCCTGAAGGAATAGCAGCAACTGAAAAAGCAGCTTTGCAAATAGTGTTTCTCCTCCCAGTACTGCCAAATCACATATGAGGGCAAAAAAAAAAATTTTTGCCATCTCTTGATTTCTTCTACACAGCCTCGTTTGAACTTCATCTTGTCCTCAGAGGAATTATTTTAAAAAATCCATCTATTAAAAAAATAGGTCGCTTCTATTAGAAGACAGCATCTAGTAATCAGAATGAATTTCATGTCATGGAACGTGAAAGCTTGGCTTTCTTGCAGTTTATCTATTTTTCCCACAGAATTATTGAAATAATCTACAAATTGATATCAGCCTTAATTAATTTGTCAGAGTATGCTTTCATT
Organism: Rhagologus leucostigma; assembly: GCA_013397725.1. Taxonomy (NCBI): domain Eukaryota; kingdom Metazoa; phylum Chordata; class Aves; order Passeriformes; genus Rhagologus; species Rhagologus leucostigma. Next base: position 219,994 of record VZTD01001751.1, read on the forward strand.
TTGCTAATGCTGGTCTCGCAGTCTGAAGTCAGAGGGTTGGTTGATTGGTTGAATATTCCTGGAATCCAGAATCTCTGTAACAAGATAGGCTCTTGTTAATTGTTACTATAGCTTTGAAGATCTGGGGTTTTTTTCTTTGCTATTTTTAGTTATTGCATTGCCCATAGGGCAAATTTCAAATATTTTGTTTTTATTTATGCATGTATCTATCCACGTACACATAAGTACATTTGAACATGCAGGCTTTTCATTTGAAGTCGAAGTTTGTTCTGTTGACAGACAGGATAACCTGGTGATATTGAACCCTGATGCATGATGTGAGAGGAAGCAGTTTAGGTTAAAATGAACTTATTTTCTCAGATGAATGGAATTGCATGCTTTCTGAGCTTTTTAATCAAACTGTTCTGCATGTAGGATTCAAGTATCTATTTCAGTTGTTTCAGTATCTTAAGTCTTTGTGCGCTTAGTTTGTATTTATGGTAATACTAAAGATTATCAGTACCAAAACCTATTTAATTATGGAGTCAGTAACAAAAAATAGTGGAATTCTCTGGAAACATGTGTCAAGCATGTTTTCCAAAGCAACTTAGAATCTCAGTTTGAAATTTTTCTTATAGATTAAAATTGGGTCGCTGGCTGCTATAATTATGGTTTGGTCTCTTGAGCTGTGGTAAGTGTAAGTCAGTCACAAGAACTCTCCAGAATACTTGATGTAAAATTGCTTTTCTCAAGCCTAATAAAATTCTGACACTATACATGCAAGCAAATATGAGTCTTCTTATTGCCCCCATACTAATGTTGTAGAAGGGATTTCCCTTGAAAATAAATTACATTTTCTGACTCGTAACACTTGCTTAGTCACTGAAAGCTTAAAAGTTGTACTGTCAGATCATCATCAAAAAGGAAGTTTATTTAGAAAATCTTATTTTCCCCTTTTAAGTGTATACTTCAGAATTAATATATTCTGCTTGATAGATTGGCTAACTGGCAAGTTAAGTTGCAGTTGAATTTATTTGACATTGAAGAATAGTGTGCTTCTGTTTATGTGGCTGTCTTTTAAATTGAGTGGAATTACTATAACCGTGGAAATCAATATGGAATAGAGATAAAATGTGCTTTCTTTGCATTATTTTAAAGCTGAGGGTAGACTGGTGTCTCTTGTCTACTAAAGCCAATTTTGTAGGTGTGTGTATGTACATAAATTGTATGTGTGTGCATCTTTTGTTTCCCCAGCTGTTAGAGCTCATGACTGTAAGACTTTCATTTGAAATTCACACTGTGAAATGACACTTAGAAAGCTGGGTTTTGTGAATTGTTGATTTGTTTCCCATGTATAGACAATGTTTGTGAGGCTTTTAAAAGTTCCCTGCAAACAGCTTTGCCTTCTAGTGTTCCTGTCACTTGACGTCTCTGTAATATGATGAAGTGGCTACTTGTATTCTTGACGGGCAGCACTGCTGTTTAACTGTGGACAGGTTTCCATCTTCTCTAATCTGCCAGTGACATTTTTAGGCTTCTGTGAATGGATGGAACTTCATTGGTTTAAGCATTGTAGGATTACTAAGAATCATAGATATAGAGAGTCAGTGAAGTCTGAGAGAGAAATCCTTCAGGTCATAGAAGTTTAAATGGGATTTTATTCATGGTTAAAAAAATTCCATGAGCAAACAAGCTTATTACTCATACTAAAGTGAAACAGGTATAGGTCTTATAATAACTGTTTTGTTGATGTTTAAGTATACAACCTTTGGATGAAAAGCTTTTGAGTTTATCTAATGTGGTGCTCATCATTTCTTTATTGCATATGACAAGTTGTCCTTTCCTTCTCTTTCCCCCTCAAAGGGAAGTACTGGACAACTGTTTTCAAAACAGAAATATCAATAGTGGAAAGTCATTTTGAGATCAAAATAGAGAAGCCCCAGTCACTTCTCACAATAGGGCAACAGGCTGTTTCAGGGAAAACACGTATGATCTGTGCTATCCGTGACCGTGGTAGCTAGCACAAGGCAGAGACTGGGACCAGAGATGTCACTTGAAAGAGTATGCTTCTCTGGTGGCCCCATTTGTTTCTGATTGAGTTGAAAGACTTGGTGAACTCCTTCTAGTAGTCTTTCCTGTTCTTTTTTTTTTCTCTCATTTTTCCTTGGCTTCAAAATTTATTGTACAGTGTTCTTAAAGATTTCACAAGGGCCTTTTTACAGGTAGGTTGTTGAAATAGCTATTCTGTTACTGAATACACCTTGATAGTCTCTTAGCTTCTTTTGTTGCCACTCTTTGCAGTCAAGTATGTGGCATTGCCTAGAAGTTTCATTTTTCTCTCATGTGACGATTTTCCTCTGATTTTATTTTGCTTATTTGAAGCTTTTCTGTAGTTGACACACTGTTGTGTGTCTTAGTCACACACATGACGTATTGATGGGTTCTTTTAATAAATAATTGCAACCTAGATTTGCAGGACTGTTTGCTTTTTAGTGGGACTAGAATATCGAAGACTCTTGGCATAAAGGTATTTAATGGTTTTACTCAATTAGCATGAAATTAGGCTTTTGTAATGGCTTGGAATATAATTTTGGAAGAGCAAAGAAATACACTTACTTTACACTTAATGTAGCAGTCTTGTGATCTTTCCTGTTGGTCGTATTTACTTAAGCAGGTACTGGGTGAATTTTGCTTTGGATTTTACTGTAGGCTTGTATCAGAATTGGGGCAATAATTTGAAATGGTCTAGTCACTGTAGAATATTCATTTTAATGGGCTTGTCTCACACCAGGAAAACTGGAAGTTGTGCTGTCCCATCAGTATAACATACGAAGTGCATCAGTGTCACCAAAGTGACACAGCCAAATTTGAAACACCTTTGGTCTTCATTGCAGTGTCATTGTCAGAATTTTGAAAGTCACAGAACAGCCCGTGTCAGTGCAGCAGATGCTTGTGCAAGCATTTTCAAAAGTACTGATTATGGACAACAGAACAGTATTCTGTCTTGGCCATTAATCCTCTTCTCTGCCTCTCCCCCAAATACACTGCTTTGCCTGATTTGAAGAAACAGCGTTAAGGCATTGCAGGTAGAGAACGAGGTAAAACTACTGGACTGTCTGGTAGGCTGTGACAATGGGGCAATGATTTTATTTATAAATTCATTAAATGACTAGTTTTATACAAATTAATCTTCAGGCTTCTCAGTTGTATTCTTTTTCTTAAGTTAACTTCAAATATTTTTTTATTTAGATTGGATGGACAAGTTGCATTTGTGATGAAGCTTCTTTTTCCTTTCCTTTTCTCATTCTAAGACAGTGGTTGACTTTGCAAATTTTACATATAAGTGCTTTTATTTCACATTGACATACCATCTCAGACACAGGAAAATTTCAGTGCTAGAACTGTGGGAACTGTTCACCCCTGTAAACACACGTTTCCACTAGACCAGACAGGATTATGAAACGCACATCGAGGGAAGACCAGCATTCAGGGTGTGTATTTGAGACTGTTTTTCATGTGAATAGTGGTGTTTTCATTGATGCTTCACCAGGTTATTCTCTCTTTTGGGAGACAAAGCTAGGGCATGAGGGGAGGAATCTCATATTTATCTTGATGCATAAAATATTTTCTTTGCAGTCATCTGGGTTTTACCTTGTTTTCTTCTGTGTTTTCCCATTATTGGTGGCCATGCTGCTTTAAGCTTTTAAGATTAGGCTATGGAAGGAGACAGCATTTCCATTCCTTGAGAGAGGGAAACAGTGTTGTATTGGTTCTCACACCCCTAGGTTGTAATGTCCAACTGAGAAGTCTGCTAATAGTCAGAAAAATACTCCTTCCAACCAGTTTGATTTAGGAGTAGGGAAAGGTAATAGGCAAATGCCCTTTTAAATAATCTGTATTAACTGAGAGCTAGCCTTTTCTCATTTTTAACTATGGTTCTAGCTTCATCATGAAGCATTGACTTATTTAACAGGAAGAAAAAACTAGCTGAGGAATGAGTAATGATTTCTGGAGAAATTACTTTTCTTCAGTTGGTAAAAGTAACTTTTGTCTCTGGAGTGCATTTGCATTTTCACTTAGGCTGTTTAAAACTTGCCAGACTCCAGCAAACACATGCTGATTTAGTTGTTCGGTTTGGGTGTTGGGTGTATGATACCTGGAGACTGCTCACGTTCTATCTGGGTGCTTTGTTTATCTCGTGTCCAGTAACTGAGGCGTTGGAGCGTAGTGCAGGGAGTGTTGAGGAGCATTACATTCTCTATTGATCCCATCTACTTCAGCACCTTAATGCATTTTAATCCTTTAACAGATCCTGTATTACAAAAAATAATTTAATTGTGTCATTTTTCCTTAAAGGCTGAGAAAGCTTTGATCATATTTGGTCAGGGGGGTTGGATTTGGTTTGGTTGGTTGGGGTTTTTTTTTTGTTTTGGTTTCATTTTGTTGGGGTTTGTTTTTTTTTTTTTAGCTCTGTGCAATTATTAGCCAAGCTGGAAGACTTTGTTACAGATACCTAAGTAATATGGTGCTTGGCTTTTTTGTGTCAGGGGACAATGTTTTTGTCATAGCTTGCCTCGCAGCTCCACAAATACACCTGTTTGGGAAAGGCAATAAATTTTCTTAATTCTCTATTTTGTCACTTTTGTACCCAGGAGCACAAGATTTTATTAAACTAACTTTCTTATAGCTAGCAAACAATACAGTTTTGGTAGATGCTGAATTCTTTTAGGCCTTTCATCCCTTGACTTCTGTGAATCCAAGCAGATTTTGTACAGACAGTTGAGGTAAAGAGCAGTCTCCCTCAGTTTCTTATTTCCTGTTGTTCTGGGTTAGAGTGGGTACACAGCAGTGGTGCACTATGCCTGCCTCAGACATCAGTGTCTCTTCACCAGAAAGTGCCAGCCTTTTCCATTCCATCGGAGTCTTGTATCTAAACACTTGCTACCTTTCTTGACCCTTATGTGTACTGTATTATGTCTTTTTTAAATGGAGAAAAACATGACAAAAACATATATATTTTCTTAGCCCAAGGACGCCTAATGCCCTATGACATTTATTTTCCTACCCTCTTCCTTATAACATCCTGCAGGCTTTGTCTTCATTAGACTTCCTCGATGACGTGTTGCAGGTGTGTAGTTTACTATACGTTTATTTTCTTACACAAGAGTTTTGAGGATGTGTTGCAGGTTAGTAAAGTCTGTGATTGAGACCCTTGCAGATCCCTAGCTCACAGGTATTGAGATGAGTGTGTTTGTTCATGCATGGAACCAGTAAGCATTTTTTGTGTGCTTTTTGCATTGTAGTAGAAGTGAATAATTAGACAGAGCTGTGTTTCTTTGCACAAGCTTTTTGAAGCAGCAGTGATTTAAAAAAAGTGGAAACTAATGGTGTACAATGCAGAATTTGTTGCAGCTATTTCTGTGATCATGAGCTGGCTACTTTTGTTCCAAAAAATTAATTTAGAACTTGTCTTGAGTGGGCGTATGGATGTTCAAGAGGGTTGTGAACAAATATCTCTTGAGGACATTTTCTACTAATACTTTTAAAAATTTTGATTTATTATTTTTAACCTTGGGTTTGCAGGTTTCAGTGAAAAATGTATGGCACAGAATTCTTTAAAAGCATTTATTTTGTGCATTAGTACTGCAGAGGAAAAAGCAGGAGGTGTGAAAGGACAGGATTTCAAGAAGTAGTTTTTTTGTTTGGTTTTGGGGTTTTTTCCCCCCTCTCTAGTTACAAAAAGGTAATTGCTCGAGACATCAGTTTTTTCTGAACATTCAGCTTTACAAAAACTGCCGGGGCAGGCTTTGATAGCAATTGAAACTGCTTTCTTTACTCTCCAACATAAGGTTGCAGGTTAAGTGATATCCTCTAGTTTTCCAGGAAGACTTAAATCTCTTCTGTTGTTGATGAAGTAGCAGTATTGTGAAAGTATCTCTTTATAACAATTCTGATTGACATCAAGGTCCTTTCTTCAATCAGGATAGGCAGAAATGTTTTTAAAAAAAAAAGGTTGTATTGTAGGTATTTGTCAAAAAGACAACCGTGTGCCAGCATACTGCCTAACACTTCCTTTCCAAATATAACTTACCACAAGCTAATAAGGTATGACTTCCTGTAGTGGATGATATATACTGGAATGCTCATGTCTGGTTTGTCCTGCTTTGAGATACTTAAAGCAAGAGATGGATCAGAGAACTGGATAGTCTGTTCTAGATAGCATGGTGTAACTTTTGTGTTGAGGGATCATTTGCTGTAGTGCTAATAGCCACATTATTCTGTTGTCCTTTATCTTAATATGTCTTGAAACATTTAGGCAAGTAGTTGAGACTTGACTGCTTTGGTGTCCAGCTGGTTTGCTTCTTACCAAAATTTTGAAGATATTGCTGTGTCGGGAATCATTCTGAAAGGTTTCTAAAGAATTTTCACTACTGTTCTTCAACTGCAAGAGGAAATTTCACTCCCTCCAACTTCAATACCATTTCCTTCGGAAGAACATCTGTAGGGCTGTGAATGAGCAAGCTATAACAAAACAAAAGACATCTGTGATTTTCCTCAGCCTCCCTGGTTTCTCACGTTCAGTTTCTATTGCAAAGCCCTACCTAGCCTTTCTTCATTTTGATATACGTCAAACAGAACAACCCAATTTTGAGCCTGCTGCCCATTAATAAAGCAGCTGAATTGCAACAGAGGTATTCTCATCAAGTACCTGGTAGATTTTCCCTTGTTAATAATAGAGGGAAAGCCACTGTGTCCTTGATTATTCAAGTCTCTGAACCAAAATGGGTTCATGGGATATATTGGGGAAGGAGTTAAATCTTTCTCCCATTCCCTTACACTTTGTATAAAACCTGCCAGCCCCTCTGAGTAATTCATCAGTCATGGAAACATTGACCCTAGATTTTGGACAGGGAAAGTATTAAATGCTTAGCTTAAAAAGTAAAAGCAAAATCCCATACCCCCCACCAAAGAAGGACATCTGTTTCTAACTTCAGCTTTTTATTTTTTTATCTTTCATTTTTTTTGTTGGTAAATCTCCCAGACAACAGCAGTTCTGTAGAGAGTTTAAATATGAAGGAATGGCAGGACGGGCTAAGGGCACTTCTACCGAACATTAACATCAACTTTGGTGGACTGCCCAATGCTTCTTCCCCCTCCAACGCCAACCACAGTGTACCAACGTCCAACACTGCCACCACCGACAGCCTGAATTGGGACAGCCCTGGCAGCTGGATGGACCCCGCAATCATCACAGGTAACCGTTTCTCACTCCTTCAGCTCCACTGGCAAACCATCAAATGGGTATTTGGCACAAACTGATTTACATCTGAAAAAAAAAAAAAAGAAAAAGTCAGTATGCGGTGGTCTCTTCCAGCTTCCATCCACAAAATCTCAAGGGCCCAGGAATTTTTGTGGAACCTCTAGGTATAACAGAGCGTCACTTAGGCCTTTGCAATGCATGCCCGGGACCTTTGCAGGCAGTCAGGTAGATCAGCACTTTCCTGTAGGGTCAATCTATAGGTGTCCCTTGTGCTGGATGGCATGTCCGGTATGTGCGTCGCTGGTCCTGAGGCACTGAAGGCAAGCACTGGACTTTGTTATTTAAAAAGGGACGTACTCCACTTGTTTATAAAGCTCTCTTTTATAAGGCTGTCTGGTTGTGTTTCCCTGTTAGAGAGGCTGAAGCATGATTCAAGTAGGCAGAGTAAAAGGTGAAGTATGTAGTGTACTGGCAGCTTGGTGTGGTAAGGTCACATTGACAGGGATGCAGTTCTTGAGCAGGATGTTTGACAGAAAAATGTGTGTTTTATGAAGAAGTGCTCTGAGGGTGAACTTTCTCCTATCTGGATTTAATGTTAAATGTTTTTGTGGGCAGGGCAATTATATGTAATAATGTAAAATGCATTTTCTGTGCAAACTAATCATGTTTTTTCATTGTTGCTTTTTGCTAGGTTTAAATTGACCTCCTTCATGGTCAGTTTATTGCTTCTCTTCTGACTTGCCTGTATCCCTGTTTTTTCTTCTTTTCTTAGGTATCCCAGCGTCCACAGGAAACAGTTTAGACACCCTTCAAGATGACAATCCTCCACATTGGCTAAAATCTCTTCAGGCCCTCACAGAGGTGGACGGCCCCAGTGCAGCGCCATCACAGACGCACCACAGTAACCCCTTCGGCACACAGATCCCTCTGCACAGAGCCAGTTGGAATCCCTACTCTCCTCCCTCAAACCCCACCAGCTTCCATTCCCCACCTCCAGGCTTTCAGACAGCCTTCAGACCCCCCAGTAAAACCCCCACAGATCTACTACAGAGCTCAGCGCTGGATCGTCATTAGGAAAGGAGAAAAAAGAAAAAAAGAAAAATAAGACCCAAAACGTTAGAAATGCAGGAAGTGTCCCACCCTGACTCCTCCCTATGCCCACCTACTGTTCCCTGTCATATCTTTCTTTCTGAAGAATCCAGTTCCTGATCAAACTTCCCCCCCAAATGCAATGCCATCACAGGGTCATGACCATTCTTTTTGTTAAGTTTCTGCAGAACCAGTGTTTGAAATACACTGTTTGAAATACTTTCTAACCATTCAAAGAAAAAAAAAAAGAGAGAGAGAAATCAAAATGCAGTCTCAATGCTTAAGGAGAATATTACTGTCTTACGTCTTTTGCACATGAGTATTTCTGCCTAGTGGAAAAGTGTCAATCTGCAGTAGGGGAAAAAATGCAATGCAGAATCAAATGCAAGAACATGAAAAAGGTATTTAATTTAAATGAAGTTACTGAACATGTGGGGCAAACAGTGGCCCAGCATTTATTTTGCATTCAGTGTGGCACTACACAGGGAAATTGCTATGTTGGGGTTGGTTGTTTTTTTTTGTTTTTGAGCAGGGGATTTTATTGCATCAGTCAGAGTTTGACATGAAGTGTGTTGAAAGACAAAACACAGCTATGAGTAACTGGCATGTTGCTAAAGAGTGGTTTAAAGAGGGGAGAATAAGATTTTTCTTTAATTTTGGCTTTAGATTTCAAGTAAACTTTAATGTTTTAAAAGTATTCACAGATTTAATACCTAGCGTATACGTAATATAATTATAAGCAGCTGAAACACGAGTGATATTTACTTCAGTCTTTCTGTCTCCTCTATCAGTCTCTCTTTCTTTTTTTTTTAAGAAAGGATTCACCTATTAGGGCACTCTGGGATAGCACTGCATTGGGGCCACATGATCACCATCAGGAGCAACCTCTGACCTCCTCTGCCTGCAGCTTTTACTTAACCCTGTAGTTTCTGGACGTTTGTGCAGTATTGAAAAGACAGGAAAAAAAGAAACAGATAAATAAACATGGTTATAACCTGACGCTAAAACTAAAACCAAGGAAATGTACCTCTTTCTTCAGAATTAAAACTAAAATCTTAAATAAAACAGAAAACTTGATGATGACTTCATGTTTGCCTTTTTGGTTTTTTTAACTTTGGATTTTTAATTACTGCATCTGGTAAAAACCGTATGTGATTGCATGTTTGGGGTTTTCTTCTTATTCATCTAAACCAGAACTACTTTATCATTGGAAATACTGCTTTGTATGGTAATTTCTGTATTGAAGGGTTGAAAAAGCATAACAGTTGAAATCTTTTAAAGGGATTTTGTTGTCTTTACTCATGGCAGTAGCTAGAGGCTGTCAGTCTAACTGTTATTGGTGGTATCCTTTTAAATCTGAAGCATGAAAATCTTGTTTATGTTTTCTGAAGTAAATGCCATGGCACTTGGGGTAGATAGCATGCAATAATATGCCTGAAGATACGGCAGAGAATTTGTTATGACTCCCTGTGTTAGTCAGCAACCTTGCATAAAGGTGTAAAATATTGTCGCTCCACAACAGGGGATGAAGAGCTCTTAATGTACGGAAGGCCTCCAGTAAGCTGTTATGTTTCCAAGTAGACATATTTAAAACCTGCAACCTTGTGGTTGGGCTGCTGGTTGATGTAGCATATGAGGGTGGCAGAGAGCCTGAAATTCTAAAGATGCCTGTGCAGAAGGATTTCCCACCTGGTGTGAGCTGTATAGTTCAGGCTGGCAGCCTGGTGAAAATGTTTGCTGCTGGCAGGGGCAAGGAAGGGAATTTCCACTGATAAACTGTGAACACCTAAATGGAGATGTGGCAGGGGAGGAACTGGCTTACAGGAAGTGGGAACAAATCCTGAATCAATCACTGGACAGAGGAGCCAAGTCTTGAATCTGCACAAAGTGTTTCTAAATATCCTGTTATGCAAAACATCACTTGGTGACCTGTGCTTTTGCTCTTCTCTCACCTGCGTTGCCGTTTTAGTGCTGTATTTATTACTCTCTGTATTATGGGCCTGTATGTACTGTTTCTGAACTGGCGGCATTGCTGCAGGTGAGTTGTGTGCCCTGGTTACTTGGGGGAATGTGCACACCCTTTGATGCCAGTGCTCCCCAAAAAGCAAATTATGTTTTTGTCACCCAGCCATCCCCTGTAACTGCTGGTGGTGGAAAGAAGTGCTGCAGGCTGGAATAGCCTCATCTGTGGCAGTGCCTACCGGTGCCCCTGAACTGGGGGTGCAGCCCAGCAGGAACTGTCTGCTGGAGGTGCTGGTAAAGATGTAAATGATCTTTGGTTTGGGGTTTTCTATGTGTCTCCTTCCCCAGTTGCTAGATGTTTTTCCACCTTTAACATTCTATTTTAGAAGGGTACCCTTCCTGACCCTGAAAATTAGCAAGCCTCCCAAAGCAGCTCTAACTGCTTTCTGTGTACCACAGCAGTTCCTGAAGCTGCTGCCTTCTTCAGTTTTTCACTTGTCCCTTTGTTGCGGTTTAGGAGGTGCTGTGGCAACCCCATGCCCGTGGTCTGCTGCCACTAGAAACCAGGCTTTAGCTGCTTGGGAGACGCTTACTCCCTGCTGCCATGCAGCAGCTTGTGTGGTTGGCCTACCAACAAACCCTTAGCCTTCAGAAAAAGGTTTGCAACTAGAATTACTTTTTTTTCCTTGTGGTGCTGCTTTCCCAAGAAAGACTTCTTGGTGGGTAACATTGGCATTACAGCAGTAAAGTATATCAGTGATCAGACTGATGTGTATTGGGTGCAGCTTCTGTCACTTTTAGCCTCGTTTTGTGTACTATCTGATGTAGATTCCTGCATCCCCTCAGTTGGGAACCAACCTGGTATTTCACTTTGTTCAACTGTATGAAGGTCAACTGTTTTTTTCTCCAGAAGTTTTGCGTTTACTTGGTTTGGTTGAGGCAGGGAAGGTGGGTTTTTGTTTTTCTTGGGATTTTTTTTGTTAGTTTGGGGGTTTTTAAAATTAATTGATGGAGTTTTCCTATGACAAGGAATTCTGTACAGGAACGTTTATTGAAAAGAGAACATGATGTGACGGTCTCAGTGCATGGTCTGTTGTTCTTACTTTGTATGTATGCTTGCAGCTCTTTCACGCATTAAGCAAAGAACAGTGCTTGACGGAAAGGCTGGTGACCCAGGACTAGCAACACATGTGGTAGATGATGTCTGCTGAAGATAGAGGATGGGCCAGACTCCTCTTCCAAAATGTGTTTGGGTGTGTGTTGAGGGAAGGAAGGGAATTGTTAGCCATGAAAGTGTTGGTACAAGAAGCTGTGTGGCATTTTCAACAAATTTATAATTCAGGTGTAGTAATTTGAGGGTGAGCAATGCTGGATTGATAGTAAGGGTTCCTGCCCTGTGGCTTTTTTCCCCCATCTTTTTAATACCTAACAAGAGAATTATGTTTTTCTAGATTACAGCAAGAAATAAAATTATACCTTCTGGCTGAGGTGAAGAGCCATTGTATGCGTTCTTTTTCCTTTAATAGCTTTCATTTCCTGCTTGGAAATCAAATGTTAGCAGGTATGTGCCATTGTAAATGCAGTGTCTTGACAGAGCTGTTTTGTTCACACTTAAAATAGAAAAAATGTAAAAGGGAGAAAGAGGAAAAAAAAACTAAAAAGGGAGAAAAGGTTAAATGTTAAAAAAAAAAGTATTAAGGAAAGCCACTTGCAGCTGGCACGTGCTCAGCATGTGCCAGGTTATTGTGAAGTTCAGCGTTCCTCCTGTTGTGAAAGCTTTTGGCAGTGCCCTGGGCCTGGCACCAGGAGTCGGGTCTCAGCCGGTACCAGGTTTTGACCCAGCCTGATGACTTGAGCAGCAGTTACTGAGAATGAGGGAAGGTCTGGTTATCTGCTGAGCTGATCCCAGGTGAATTCACCCTCTGGCACCCCCCTGCCTTGTGCAGCTCCTGAAACGCTGATGCAGTGACCCTGCTGGAGCAGGCATTTCATCAGTGCTGACCACAACTGACTGGGTCAAGCTGGACCTTCACTGTTCAGGAGCTTCCTGACCTCCGAGCTCTTGTTTTTCTTCTCCTCCATCATAGACTCTGTTGCTCATGAAGATTTTTTTTCCCTGAGTTGCGCATTTAGTCATAAACATTGGAGGTGTTGGATTTTAAGGAAAATGGGGGATGGTTTTGGCTTTGTGTTTTTGTTTGCTCTGTTTTAGTTTGGGTTTTTTATAGTTTGGTAGAGCTGGTTATGCTCCTGTGGAGATTTTTGGCTTTTTTCTCTTCTGGTAGGAGGGAAAAGGTCATGCATCAATTGCCATCTTTATGCTTGCAAGGGAATTTAGAAAAATACACTTGAAAAGCTTGTGAAGCCTGGGTGCTTATTGTTCATCCCTCTTCTCAGAACGTGTGGAAGTTGCCTTAGTTGCAAAGGAGCTTGGCACTGGTGTTGGTCTCTAGCACACATAAATCCAGTGCATGGCAGGTGTTGTATTGCCTGGGACCGATTCCCTCTGGGGAAAGCTGTCGTGCTGGAATAAAAACCTCACTGCTCGGAACTGAGGTGTGTCAAGAAACTGAGAGGTGGCAGGCACAGTGCTTGAAGGGTTGGGGGACTGGAGTTGTCACTGGCCCTACTGCAAGGCGTTGTAGGTACTTTTAAACTTCTTAAGGGAGCTGAACTCTCCTGCAGTCCAGCTGGAGGTGACATGGGTTTTCAGTGTGGCCAGAGCATGTACTGTAAAGTGGTGTTTGGCATGAATCTGTGCTTTGAGTGGCTGTTGCTTTACGTCTCCAGCAGAATGTGGCTGCATGGTCAGCTGTGGAAGTGCTTTCCGCTTCACTGGTGTATGGTCATCTGTTTGAGCTGAATGCAGATGCAGGAACTGTAAGAGCTTGTGCTCCTTCCACTTTGCCCAAATCTCAGCATCTTTTTTCCTTCTTTGGAATGTTCCACTGATACTCATGCCTAAAGAGTCTTAGCTTTTTCATATATTTGTAGCTTTGTAGATTTTTAAGATACAGTTGTATGGTTTCTAGTACTTTTCCTGCCCTCTCTCATGTTTTAGAATAATCAGCTAAACCTTTCTAACACATTCTTGAAATTCTGTTTAGTCTTATTCTTAAAAAGAGAACTTCTGACAAGGACATCTTGTTTTCCACCAGAACTTAAGAGACATAACAAGAAATAGGGCAAAGAAGCCCCTGGACCAACTCCAAGGGGCTGACCTAAGGGTAGGTTACTGAGGCGGTTGATCTCCTACTGGATGTACCTGCTAGATATACTAATTAATTAACCTTATAAAAATTGTAGAAATCCTTTATTACGGGTACGCATATAGCCATATCTGTGCACCTGAAAGCTTTCATTAAAGAACTGCTTTTTATCTTACCACTCTTAATATTGTTTGGAAAGTTTTTGTCTTTTGATTCCAGGCAACAATAGGAGGGAGCTCTTGAGTTCTCTTAATAGTTGTGACCATAAACAAAGCTTGTACAGAGTAAGAAGGTGAAGTATCATCATAGCTTTGGGTTGCAGTGTAAGAAAAGGTATAGCCTTAGCATGCTGTGCTCTACCTGCAAGAGTACTGTAGATGAGCGAGATCTTCATCTTCTCTTCTTTCTGGGCTTTGCCTTTTTTGCCCTAGACATGCTGCTGTTATGTTTTTGTGGCAAAATGAAGGTTCTTGAGATGGAAATCACCATACGAAGTTGTTGCCATATAAGTTCAGGGAGCTAGAGTGACTTGTGGGGACGCAGGACTCCAAATTGCTGCGTTGTGGAGATTTGAGGTGAGTTTGAGGTGAGCCGATTTGTTACTGGCTTTACTGATGAAAAGCAATGGTCTGGGGTGGTCTGATGCAGTGACTTAGGTGTGGAAGTCATTTGAAGAGAGGTGGTGTCACTGCAGAGAAAAACAGTACAGAAAAGTCCTTTTTAATCTAAAATCCATGGGAGAGTGATCTGCCTGACATCTGATGGTCAGGAGGTTCCATCTCCTGCAACACAGATGAGTCTTTCAGTGGGATACAGGCATCACGTAGTTACTGTTGTTGTCTCCTGTGAAATCTTGCTGGATTGCTATTTCTTTTTCCCAGTCCTCAGACTTTAAAAATTGACAAGTAACGTGTCTGTTTGAGGTGCATGGAGGAAGAATGGGACTTGCTCAGCTTTTTCTTCCTATCAGCACTTAAAATGTTACTCTAGAAAGCCTGTACTGCCAGTAGGTGGCCATTCTTTTCAAGCTCACAATGAATATCTTTTTAGAGTTTCATGGCTTTACCATTTGGATGATACATGGCTTTACCATTTGGATGATACAGGTCCCAGCATTAATCTTGGCCAGATCTGCAGAGGGTCTGAGACCTCTTCTGCCAGTGCTAACAGTCACAGGAGGCTGGTGCACTGACCTTCACTGGAGCATTTAAAGTTGTGACCAAAACTTGTTTAGCTCTTTCGAAATAAGCATGCAGGCTGAGGTTTACAGTGTGGAGTCTGAAGCTTAAAATCCTGTTTAAAAAAAGAACCAACTGAGGGTGCTTTGTTCAGACACTCAGCAAAAAGCTACTGTTTGTGAGGTTTGCCTGGGACAGAATGGGCAGTGAGCTGGCCTTGCAGCTATCTCCATCCCTCATCAGATGGTTTCCTTCAGTTCCAAGGCCCACCTCTCTGTAGGATATTATATTGCATGTATATAATTTAAATTAAAAAAAAAAGGTGATATATGTGGTTGAGTGGATGGTGGCTCCAACAGGAACCTCTGAGTAACATGGTAAGAATGCATGGGATTATAGTCTTAAGAGGTTTGCTTCTTCCAGTTTACAAATTACTTAAAGCTTCTATATAGTTGCCTTCCTCCTCCCTCCTCCTTCTGTAAATAAATGCAAACTGGGCTTCTTGTTGCCTCACTGAGGGTGCTTTCCTGAGTTGAAGCTGAGGGTGGCTCCTCACACTTTAACTCAGCTCTTTGCTGCACTGGTCCAAGGAACTGAGGCAAAGACTAAGGGGTTGATAGGGAAACTTGTAGTAGAGCTGACCTTCCTGCCCTTAACCCATCTTTCTTCTGTTGGTTGTTCTGCTACTTGAAATGACTTTTGAGGAAGATCTGGCTGTGTGCTCTTCCTTGCTGGAGAAATTTGGCTAAGACAATGTTTTGGGATCAAATAGTTTTGTTAGGAAGCTGAGCTTTGCATACATGCAGATAAAAAAGTCAGGAAAATGTTACTCCAAGGAAACTTTTCAATTTTGTCAAGTAAATAATTTTTTAAATATCAGTTGTATAAAATGCTTGTTTCAAGTTGACAGTTTTCTCTGTGTGAAAGACTACTGTCAGTTTTTTATTGAAAATGCTAACTTTTTGTCATGACACTTCAAAATCAGCACCTTTCTGGACATGTTTGGCAAAAGATTTTTATATCTAAAATGTGCATCATTTCAGTTTATAGTGAAAGCGGGTGTCAATCTCTAATATTATGTAGCAAAAAAATCACACTTTTGGTTTTAAAGCCTCGCTCACATCCAAGGAACAACAAACTGAGTCCCAAATGTATTTTTTGAACAAAAATCTCTTTGGAGAGAGAGAAAATTGTAGTGAGGGCTTTTGGATTCATTAAAACATAACAAGGGGGAGGAACAGAGAAATAAATGGATAGGAAAAGTCTCATTCCCATCCTATTCAATTTTTCTTCTGTTTTTTTCCTGATTTTGTCTCTTAACAAGACAACTTCTCCTGAACAAGAAACTGGGGAGCACTGTTCCCAGGGCAGATCCTGGGCTGAATTCCCAGCCATGAACCCTATTTCAGTGCGGCAGAAGTGGAAGCGTAGTCCATGGGTACGACACCAGTGTACTCATGAGAGCCCAGAACCCCTATAGTACTGTGTCCAAATTCACGGCTTTTCCATGAGAAGTCTGGGCGGTCTTGTGAGCAGCTGGGAGGGGACTGAAGAGCAGTTTACCTTGAAGCAGGATTATTCCCCTCCCTGTGTGTTAGACTTGGCTGGCAAAAGAGGGAGGAGAAAGTAAAATTAGGATGTGAGCTGAAGGGAAACTCAGAGCAGGTCTTGTTTTTCCTGTCCTTTCTAAGGCATCAGTTGCCTTAAGAGAACGAAAGATTTTTTTTCTTCCTTCTTGTGCAGTTGCTGGTAAATGGCCACTGTCAGCATCATCATTTTCCAGGTGTCTGTAAAAGTTTTACCACCTGCTTCCTCCCCCTTTAAAGCCAGCCCCCAAAGCAGACTTTCCATAGCTTGTTCATGTGAAAAAATCACATAGGAGGTGAAATTGGGATAGATTCCTTTATTATTATTAGAAATAGAAAAAACAGCGTCCCTAGCCCTCAACTCCAGGGAAAAGTGGCAGTGGTATCAACATCTGCTATCAAACCTTGTCTTTTCACAAGGAGGGTGCTACCTTGCATCTTTTTAAGGCTTCTTTCCTTGAAATGTGATGCAAATGTTGACAGAAATTAAGTCAGGAGGCTGAAACTCCCAGCCTTTGTAGCAGGATTGTTTGAGTACTGGTGGTTTAAATCCTTGAACAAACAGGATGTGCTGGGGGTGCTCGTTCTTATTCCCAGCCCCACGCATGCAACAGTTCTTGGGGCTTCCAGCACCTCCTCTGACTAACGCCACAGTGCCTCCTGAGATACCAACAGCACCTCTGTGCAGACGTGATGCCACATTACCCAACAAGCCCCGTGTGCCCAGAGTGCCTCGGGCATGCTGCAGAGGCATAGGTCTGGGGTGCAAATGGGCGATGTGTCCTGAAGCTGCCTGGCCAGGTTCTGCATATGCTGCCTGGAACATGCCCCTGGAGTTCCACCCAAGAAATGCTGGACAGAAATATGGGGTCCCTGCTTTCTGAATGCAATTGATGGCACTTAAGTTAGCTCTTTGAGTCTTGCTATGGGTCCTGATACATGTGATTTGAATTTCTAATGCTGGAGAGAGGGCATGAAAAGCCCCCAAAAGGTTTGTTGGGTTTTGGGTTGGGTTTTTTTTCTTTTTTTTTTGTTGTTGTGGTTGTGGTTTTTTATTTGTTTGTTTGTTTGGGGTTGGTTGGTTGTTTTTTGAGGGGGCTGTTGTTTTGTTTGTTTGTTTTCAGATGTGCTAGGTTCTTTGTATTAAAGATAAATTCATGTTTTCCCCTTGACTGGCTAGCTTCGTACTCGTGTCGATACATCTTCCAAGTCTAAGACTGTCTGTATAGAAGTGGGAGAATATGGTGAATTCTGAATGCCAACAAAAAAAACTTTTAAGTCTCCATCTATATTCAACTGCAATTAATTGTAAATGCTTCCAGATATCTAATCTCATTCTTTGTTCCTAGTAACTGTTTTCACTTTCAGCTTTTAAAAGAGCCCTAAACAGAAAATCAGACTCATGTTCAAAACCTGAAAGTCTGCAAATAGACTTTAGGTTAAGCTGGGGTTGCTCAAACTTGGCTTTATGCAAAAATAATCAATTAAGAAGGTTATAACCCAGAAACTCCTGTTTGAAAAGTGCACTGCTGGACAGGGGAGGGAAATAGAAGGATTATATAAAAAAAAGTCTTTCAGCATGAAATGACAGATTTTCTCCATTTGAAAACCCAGGTGCAGTAATTGGCTCTTCTGATGTTCTTTCTTCCTGAGGTCAAGGAGTTGATAGCGTTAAAAGAAAAAAAAGGAAGAAAAGCTGAATGGCAGTTTAAATTTTCAAAGCGGCTTCCCAAACTCGCTGAAGACCTTGTGTTCCTCCACGCCTCTGTAGTAGCGGGGCAGCAGGTCCCTGTGCAGGTGGGCCGGCAGCAGGACGCTGTGGGGCAGGGCGCTGGGCAGGCCGCTGGCGGGGGCCGGGCCGGGCGGCAGCAGCGGCCGGGGCAGGGCCTCAGCCTCGGGGCACCATCTGCCCGAGGGCAGCTTCGGCTGCTGGTCAGGGCTGCTGGGAAAGGCAAGCGGGAGAGGGCACGGTAAGAGGGCTGCAGCCCACCCCGGCGATGCTGAGGCAGGGCAGAGGGGAGCCCTGGGCCTCTGGCTTCCCTCCCCCTTCCAAAAGAGCAGGTGCAAGGGTTTCACTGCTGATAGGTGCTACGTGGGGAGCACGTAAGAGGGTGAAGCAGGGGTTTGACTGGCCAAGCGATGCGAGCTTTTTTACAGCTGGCTGCTCCTGCCTCCGGGTAGTCTGGGAGCAGCTCTTGCCCTTCTGTGAGGAGCTTGGGGGGACAGTGGCGGCGGCAGGGGGGGAGGTGCTGAGCGGTACCTTTGGAAAGCCAGGTTATTGCAGCCTGCGAATGCCCCTGGGAACACGGAGCTGGAGAGAGCCGAGAGGTGATAATCGCGCCGGTGGTAGTGTTTGAGTCTTCCAAAAGCATTCCTGCCCCTCTCGGGGGTGGAGGGGTCACGCTTCCGTCCTCTGACTTTCCTTCTATGCTGCTGCCTGCAGGGTGGTGAGAGAGAGATGCCCATGCAGATGCTTTCTTTGTGCTCTGGCTTTTATTTACTCACACCCCTGGAAAGATCTGCCACGTTTATATCCTAAGGCAATGCTGTCACCCAGTGATTTTTACCCCCCTCCTCTGCTCCCTGAGGAAAGGACTGATGTTGTTTCAGTCCTGCACAAAAGGGTTGCACCACCTAGGGAAGAGCAGGCCTGTGGGGAGAGGTATGGGTGGTGCCTGCTGAAAGACTGAGATGCTCTCTTTTGCTTGCAGGGTTTGGGTTTTTTTTTTCCTCCTTGTCCTTGTGCACTTCTGATAATGAGTTAGGCTCTTGGTTAAAGGTGAATTCCTAGGCTGCATGGTCCCTAACTGTTAGTGTAATCCCTTGCCCAGGATACAAAAGAGGTCCTGCTGGACTGTAGTGTAGGCCAGGAAAAGTGGGCAGTGCTGCTGCAGAGATGATGCTCTGTGAGTGAGGTCCTGGCACCTCTGCTTGTCCAGTCCTGCTCCCCACCATGACTTTTCTCCCAGTTCTTTCCAGAGGAGAATGCTCCTTCTATCCTTCCCCAGTCTGGGCTGTGTGCAGGCAGTTGCACTGAACTTAGCCTCCGAAAAGGGATATTCCTATCAACCATCCTCTATGTATTGTCAGTTCCCTTCTTCCTCTGATAATGAGGAGCTTTGTGTAAATCACCAAGCTAACAGAATCATAGAATAATTTGGGTTGGAAGTGACCTTTAAAGGTTATGTATCCCCACTGCAGTGAGCAGGGACACCTTCAACTAGATCAGGTTGCTCAGAGTTCCATCCAATCTGACCTTGAATATTTTCAGGGATGGGGCATCTATAGCCTCTCTGGGCAACCTGTTCCAGTGTTTTACCACCCTCATTATACAAACCATCTTTCTTATATTCAATCTTAGTCAACTCTCCTTCACTTTAAAATAATTGCCTCTTGTTCTATCATAACAGGCCCTGTTAAAGAGCTTTTACCCATCTTTCTTGTAGGGTCCCATCAAGTACTGGAAGGCTGCTGTAAGATCTTCCTGGAGCCACCTTCTCTGCAGCCTGAATACCAGCTTGCAGCCTTTCTCATAGGAGAAGTGCTCCAGCCCTCTGATCATCTTTGTGGCCTCCTCTGGGCCTTACTCAAACAGGTCCGCGGCTTTCTTACTTTGAGGACCCCAGAGCTGGGTGCAGCCCTGCAGGTGGGCTCTGAGCAGAGCAGAGGGACAGAATCCCCTCCCTCACCCTGCTGCCCACACTGCTTTGGACGCAGCCCAGGACACAATTGGCTTTCTGGGCTGTGAGTGCACAGTGCTGGGTCATGTCCAGCCCCTCAGCCACCAGTACCCCCAAGTCCTTCTTGCCAGGGCTGCTCATGATCCCTTCATCCCCCAGCTTTTATTGATATCCGGGGTTGCCCTGACCCAGGTACAGCACCTTGCACTTGGTCTTGTTAAACCTCATGAAGTTTCCATGGTCTCACTTCTTGAGCTTGTCCAGGTCCCTCTGTATGGCATCCCATTCCTCGGTCATGGAACAGGAGCGCCCCCTCTACAGTCAGCAGCAGCGTCCCCACTGCCGGAAACCCCTTCCAAAGTCAAACATACCTTGGCTTTGGAGCAGTGGTTTAACTTTTTTTATGCTTGATAGTTCGAGACGTGTGAGCAGGAGGGTTGTGAAAGAGCACGGGTGGGTCACAAGTGTCCCGAGTGGGCGCAACCCGCGTGTCTCAGCAGATGGCAGCAGCGACACTCCTTCAGCTCCCGCAGCTGCTCCTCACTCCTGCGAAACCCACTCCACCGCTCCCACACCACCTCCATACTCACCCCCCGCGGCTCTTCCTCGCCCTGTCCCGCCAGCAGCACACGGCGAAGGAGACGGACAGTGCCAGGATGACGGCTCCGCTCAGCAGCGAGGCGGCCACCGCGACGCGGGACCCGGTGCCCGAGGGCTGCGGGGCGGCTGCGGGCAAGGGGCGGGGGCGGTGAGCGGGGCCGGGGAAGGGGACCCCCCCTTACTCCCGGCCGCCGTCCCCCTTGCAGGTAACCCCAAAGTGATGTTACGGAGAGTATTTATTAATAACCATTATAAAAGCTAATGGTGAAGGTGGGTGATGCCACGCCGGCTCAATACACCAGAAAGTTAATACCCCATATTAACACGTCATATTTTCTTCAGCTAATTAGTATAAAATAATAACACGGGGCTGAAAATATAAAGCATTTGATGTGGCT
>VZTD01001751.1:241004-312203 GCA_013397725.1 Rhagologus leucostigma
CCCCCCCCCAAAAAAAGGAAAAATGTTAAACAGGAAAAATATAAAAAAAATTAAAATGTAATAAAGTTTAAAAGGGAAAAAAGTTTAAAAGGATAAAAAGTTAGAAAGGAAAAAATCTGAAAAATGTAAAAAAGAAAAGATTTAAAAGGGAAAAAGAGAAGAGCTAAAAAGAGAAAAAAGGTAAAATGATAAAAAGTATTAAGGAGGGCCACTTGCAGCTGGCACGTGCTCAGCATGTGCCAGGTTATTGTGAAGTTCAGCGTTCCTCCTGTTGTGAAAGCTTTTGGCAGTGCCCTGGGCCTGGCACCAGGAGTCGGGTCTCAGCCGGTACCAGGTTTTGACCCAGCCTGATGACTTGAGCAGCAGTTACTGAGAATGAGGGAAGGTCTGGTTATCTGCTGAGCTGATCCCAGGTGAATTCACCCTCTGGCACCCCCCTGCCTTGTGCAGCTCCTGAAACGCTGATGCAGTGACCCTGCTGGAGCAGGCATTTCATCGGTGCTGACCACAACCGACTGGGTCAAGCTGGACCTCCATTGTCCCTGTTCGGGGTGGCCGGGTCATGCCACCTCCTGCTGCCCTCTCTGGCTTGGTCAGAGTGAGGAAGGCCCCGTGTGAGGGCCGGTGGTTACACGTCCCCACCCGAGTTAGTGAGTGTATGGCGCTGCCCCTGCTGAGCCCCTGGGAGTGGGCGCAAGGGCCGGGTCCTGCCCGAGGGCTCCTTACCCTGGCACTGGGGTGGGGGGTGGCTCCAGGACGAAGTGCTCTCCTGGCGGAGACAGGCGAGCCTCTCGCTGCCCACCAGCTGGTATCCCTCCTGGCACCAGTACACGAGCACCGAGCCCAAGGAGACGCCTGAGCCTCCTTCCACGTAGTAGTATCCATAGCGTGGCGGGGGGAGAGCTGTGCATGGCACTGGGGGAGAAGGGGACATGTTAAGCCTAGGTGGTGATAAAGACCCCCCCCCAGTGATGCTTTCGAAAAGGCTGCCAGGCCTTGTGTCACTCCTGCGGGACCTGCAAGTCTCTAAGAGTTTTTTGTTGGTTGTTTTTTGTGTGGGGTTTTGGGGTTTTTTTCGCATCGTCCAAAGGAAATACACTAGAAAGTCTAGCAGCTTTATCTGGAAAATAAGTTTTTCAGTTGCAGACTCTCCTGTGTGAGCAGCTACTGAACAGCAGAAGTGAGACTGGAAAGGTAGAGGCTGGGGAGAGTATGCAGAGAGCAATTTTTAGGAGGGAAAGGAAGAGAATGGTTTTTTATAAGACAATATTCTGGGAGAATATTGTTGGTTGGAACTCAAAACAAAGAAATATTACTCTCTGCTAGAGAGAGATGCTTTTTTCATCCCAGCTTTTGATTTTTTAACTAGTTTGTAACCCACAGCTATTCAGAGCTACTTAGTTATTCTGCTTAGACCATCTCTTCTGTATTTCACTAATACCTAGTGAGAGCCAAAAGCGAGGTGGGCTCCAAAAAGAATGCCAGTCTGACTGTGTGCTTGCCAACCTCCCCCCCGGGTATTCTACCACGAGGCCAAGAAAACGTGGTAACAGGTATCGTGGGTATCAATATCCTAAATTAAAGGAAAATGCTCTGATCAACTCTGATTTAACCAAGCTTAAAACCTGCAGTCAGAAATGTGCTTTTTCTAACTTAGGGGGAACTTTTGTGGGGAATTCCAAGCGGAATAGTAAAGCTAATGTGAGAGAGAGGTCTGGTTTCCTTCTGCTTTTACTGAGATGGTGTAGGCTTCTACTCCAGTGGGGCTGGTAAGAGACAAATCAGGTTGAGTAAGATCAGACTTTCTCTAATTTCAGCAGTGCTGTTAACGGGAGGTGCAGATATCTATGAGTTAATTCAGCGGTGCCAGGGAGGCTGCTGAATGCCTGATCTGGATCTCTTGTATGGTTACATTGTCCAGCACTGGTTGCCAGGACCTTCCCCGACAGTCACCATGATTTGGAGTATGACATGGGCTCTCTCAGCTGCTGCCAGCCCTGGGTGGGTGGTCACCCCACAGCAGCCCTGAGACCGTGTACCACTCACTGGGGAATGGCGTGTGCTTTGCCCTGGAAAGTGGATTAAATAAAAATAATCACCCTCAGCATTTGGAGATTATTTGTGCTTTTTTTAAAAAAAAAAAAAATCTCCATTTCTTCCCAAGGGTCCCAGCTCAGCCTCTAGGGATAGGGATGTGTTCAGTGCACCCATACCCTGAGCAGACAGCTGGTCCATCATCATATGCATAGCTGTTAACATGGAGAAGGACTTTACTCTCAAAGAAAAACATCAACTATTGAGTTTCCTCCCAGTGCCTCCTGACTGCTTCTGATGTGACACATCTCTCCCATATCACAGAAGCTGTTGTGGCCATCACACAAAGCCTTGTGGCCCCTACGCATGCCCTGGGAGTGCCGCTGTGCCCGACGAGAGAAGCACCATCATGCCTTCATCACCACGTCCCTGCGCCCTTCCCCCTGTGTGCCTGCACCGTGGGGCCCCAGGCAGCCCGCAGAGGGAGAGGCGGGAGATCGCTCATTTAAGTACCTGAGATGTTGCTCTGCACATCGGTCCCGTTGGCAACGTCTCTGGGCAGCCCCTTTCTGACGTGTCCTGCACCGAGTGAGGCGGTCCCGGGCCCAGCAGCATCACTCCAGGCAAAGCTCAGGCAGTTCCAGGGCAGCAGGCAAAGGACGATGCATTTCCCGAACCTTTGTCCCGTCATGGTTTGGGGAAACGCAGCACCATTGGGTGCCTGGCCGCCCCGAGTGCCTGCCGTTTCCCTTTGCGTCTGAGCAGGAGTCAGCTGGGCTCTTAGTGCATTAAGCCCTGAGCAGCAAAGCTAGCAGCCGCTCTTCCCCGGGGCTTGCCTCTCCTCCGCGTCGGCACAAGCCCTGTGTCCCTGCTCCTAGCACTGCCAGCCCTACTCTGGCCACCCGGCTCCAGAGCCCCGCGGAGAAAGCAAACAGGTGTGGGAAAGGGAGTGAGAAACCGCAAACCCGTACGATCCATCCTTTACAGCCCTCTCCTGCAGGGACTGGCTGTTAACGTCTTCCCAGGTACTGCAGCTGCACATCAGGAACCCTCCTCCTCCTCCTCCTCCTCCTCCTCCTCTACCTGCCAAAATCCATGCTTGAGCTCACTGCTGAGACTCTCGAGCTGCAGACCCTCCTGTGCTCGTCTCTTCCTTCCTGCCAGAACCTAGGGCTGATTTTCTGTCAACAGCAGTGGAGTGGGATATGAGCCATGGGAATCAAAAGGGTTTCATAGCAGCAATTCCACCAGCTTTACCACTATGGGAACTGCAGAGAAATGTGTTTTTCCTTTTCCTTTTCTCTGCTTGGCATCTCTCTGCCTGTCATTTCAGGCTCTGATACTTTATGATGTTTTAAAGTTGGAGGGGCTGTAGTAGCAACCAGCTCTTGCCTTCTGGAATGTGGGTTGCTCTTACCTACCCCTATCTGCCTGGTCACTTGTGTACACCCATGAAGAGAAAAGATGCTCCACGTTGCCTGAGCGCTTGAGAGCAAGATGTTTTGCAGCAGGCAATGCCTTTGTACCAAGGCTCTCCCCAGAAGCCAGTACACCAGCTGTGTGACCAGAAGGACTTTGGGGTGACTTTTGGAGCATCTCCGGCTGTGGCTCTCTTCTCCCGCCCTTGCATCCCCTGGAGCTCCCCTGCTGGTGTCCTTTGCCCCTCCTGTACTGCATCCTTGCCTGTCCTGGGCCAGCCTAGGACTTACTGCAGGTATGAGGATTAGAGGCTGTTACTCACTAATAGCATTGGCACAATGCTTTGCAGGGAGATGGGCCAGTTTTTGTTAATTTCTCTTTTTATATCTGTGGCCTTTAGCTGTAGCCAGTGTACTATGGCTGTCCCATACAGCTGGAAGGGCTGTAGGGGCCCCGGTGGGTTCTGAGGGGGGGAAATGTTGCCTTGGATGTGTGAGCAGCTTCTATTTCTAAAACCAAACAGTGGTCTTACCGTCTTAGTGTGCTTTACTGTAGTGCATAAAGAAGAAATAAAAACAGGATCAAGCTCTTGTCACATCCTATCTCAACACAGGCATGCAGATGAGGGCGTCTGCAGAGTGGAAGGGAGTTGTGGGGCCAGGCAGTGGCTGCACCTTGCTTGCCTTCCTCCCCAGCGCTAGGACCTGCCCTTGCTCCCACTTGGGGTAGTTCAGCAGTACTCTGGCCTCCTTGCACTTGCAGAGAGGTTTCTTGTCACCTCCATGGGACTTTGAGTGTGGGAATGCCTTAATCCTGGCCTGTTTGTCCATCTATCTCTCAGACAGTGCTTTGGTTTTGGCTGGGCTGGTCCTTCTGGGCTTCTCTCCAAGGGATTTACTTGATTTCAAAAAAAACCTGTTTCAACATCCCATGACTCATAATGATCTGGCTCAGAAACTACTTTAATTTCTTCACTTTTCTGGTTAATCCTTCTTAAACAGTGACCTTTCCTTGGCTCCCCCTGGAGAGAAGACCAAGGAGGTATGTTCCTCCCTGGCTCAGGGAATACTGGTGGTTTCTTGGGGGCTTTTGGTTTTTTCTTTTTTTCTTTTCTCCATCTGACTGCAGGGATTTTGCTGTTTCCTTGTGCAATGAAGGTAAGAGCTTTGAGGCAGGCTGGGCTGTGTGACAGTAAAACACTGACGGCAGAGGACCCTGCCTTGGGGCATACCCTGGGTGCAAACCTTGTCATCTCCTGGCAGCCGGGAGCTGGAGCGCAGGCAGCCCACTGGGCTCTGGGAATACCTCTGTCCAGTTGGACAGGACCGATCCTGAAGTGGTCCCTTGTTGAGCCTGAACCTAGAATCTGTGTACCTTCTCTTGCTGGGGCTTACGAGCTGGTCCCTCTGCTGCCGATGGCTGGAGGACAGTGGGAAGAGCCTAAGGGAGTGCCCCTCCCTGCTGCCAGATGTGTCCCAATGGTAGATAGCTGCGGACTGAGCACATGCCGAAAGCATGGCCTTCAGCATGGGGTCGGCAGCAGTAAGCCTTGTCATGTGTGCCAGGGAATGAACAGGCTCAGCAAAACCCTTGTGACACAATAACCACCCTTGTGCTCAAAATGCTGAGTAGATGACATGGATTAACCCTTTGCTAATGCTCTTAAGAGCTAGTCCTGGGGCTGAGGGAGATAAAGGGGCTTATTATTACAAAATCAATATCCTGCTGGAGTGGGATTTCAATGCTGTTCCCAGTTCCTGCTTTCCAGAGGCAGACATCTGCATTTCCAGAGAGGAGAGCTGGGCACCAGAGCAGGGCACCAGGTTGTTCCTGCAGGAAGTGACCCTGGCCTCAGGAGAGGAGCCTGTCCATGCCCCAGGTCAGCAAGCTCTTTCCTTGTGAGGAAGGCTAAGAGGAAGGAGGAGCTAGTGGGGAAGCTGTCATGGCCACGAGGCTGCAGCTCTCCTAGCTCCATGGTCTTGGCTGGGGTTGTCCACCTTTCTGGTATATTCCCTGTGGGCGATCTCCTTCAGGGGCAGCTTCTCCATCACAGCAGCCTGTAAGGCAAAGCTCGGCTGATGGTTTTCAAAGCTGGTTCAAATGTCTCTTGTGTTTGCACTCATATCTCCCTGCTGGCTGATGGGGACGCACTGAGAGGTAAAGCTTTCCTTAGGCACAGTGGCATTTCCCCCTACCTTCTCTTGTGCCCCTTTGAACCTTTTAAATCTCCCCTCTGCAAAAGTGCCTCTCTCACACACTCCCGCTACTCCACTGAACTCTGAACTACAGAGAAGTTGTGGATGCCCAGAGAAATTGTGAATGCTCCATCCTAGGAAGTGTTCAAGGCCAGGCTGCGTGCGATTTGAAGCAGCCTGGTCTAATGAAAGGTGTCCCTGTCCATGGCAGGGGGCTTGGAACTATGTGACCCTGAAGGTTCCTTCCAACTCAAACTACTCTATGATTCAATGAACACACAGGTACTAATTTCAAGTCAGTGACCATGGGTGATCCTCTTTGCTTGCAAAAGGTTTTGCAGACAGAAGGACATAGAGGTGTTTTGTAACTAAATTAGTAATTGCAAGTCACTTGCTTAGCTCTCTTGCTAGTCCATCCTTCATGCAAACCAACCAGGGCTAGAGCTGTGGAAGAACAAACTGTTCTCCAGAAAGATGGTTGCAGTATTTGGTGTTTTGTTGGGTTTTTTTGCACAAAGTCTCCAAGACATGCCTCTTCTATACTGCACTGCTTTTATTTCATAGCCCTGAGTTCCCTTTAAATGCACCTTTATTCAACTCCAGTAGCTGGGATTCAGTGCCACAGGTCTGTGAGAGCAGTGTGGATGAACCTACCCTCTCAGCAAGGGGCTTGGAACAACTCAGCAAATCTGCACCTCCTCGGGTTACATGTGCACAGCCGTGCATGGAGGGATGCCTCTCATTCAGCTTTAGACATCTTCATCTGTGCCTCTCGGTTGGTTCATAATCTGGGAAAGAATATGGTGCTAATAACACCAAGGTTGTGGGTTCAATCCCCATATGGGCCATTTACTTAAAAGCTGGACTCGATGATGCTTGTGGGTCCCTTCTAATTCAGAATATTCTGTGAATCTGTTCCACTTGAGACTCCAGTATGAAGGTGCACTGGAAGTTTTAGAGGTACCCACTGAAGGCAAAGGGAGCTCCTGTATCTGTGCCTGCGTTGCAGATGCTTAAAGTCAGAGGGAGGACTCTCGGCACCAAACCTGCCTGTAGCCACTGGTAGGGGATAAATCTGCCAGCATGCTCAGATTTATAACCACACAGATCTTTTAAGGATGGTATGAGGCAGGCACTTGCCACATCTGTATCAACCAGGAGGGCCTTGGAAGTTGCCACGCTGGTGGCAAGCTGCCCAACTGCAGTTAGGCAGTCTAAGGAGTGAGGGAAACTCCTTGGCTGAGGAGGCATAATTGGGGATGGTTTAGGTTTGCACCTCAGGGTGACATTACAGGTTGATTCATTATGAAACATGCCCTGGGAAAGACTTGGAGAGAGAAAAATGGCCCTGTCAGGAGAGTTGGGATACACATGGTCTGGGCACTCCTTGTGGAGACAGGAGACTTGGAATCAAGCCTGAGTATTTGCACTTGGTCTCTCATGTTCCCAAGCTTTTCCTTGATTAGCTTTTAACAGATAGTCTCCACATGTTTATGCCCCTCAGGGGCATAAACTGAGCCAGCTTTTACTGTCATGAGCAGCTGGCCAGGTCATTTGACTGATAGCAAGAGATATGCCAGGCACGCAAGTCTAAAGGCAATTTGTATTATATTTTTTTTGTTTTCTTTCCTAAAACATTATGAATAACTTGAAAAGGGTATACCTGCCCTTTTATACTTAAAAGTCATTTGTATAATGAGTAGGCTGTCATCAATAATCAGTAGTTCTCAACACTGCTGTTCAAACACGCATTTTTGCTAAATGAATAACTCCTTGTTCTGAAAAACCTCACAATTTAGTAATTTATTGCTAATCCTGTTATATATACTTGAATGTGCACATAAATGTGCATATATATGTTACGTATACAAACATTTGCATGTACACAGAGACTTCCTACTTTTCTTGCTTATTTCAAAAGGCAGGATATTCCAGGCTGGTGCATTTCACATGGACCACATAAATTTCTACTTTGACATGTACATTGTGCTATTTCATAACCTTCATCTAGATTCCAGATTATTAACCTTCTGTTGACCAGAGGCTGGTATTGTTAAATTCTTCATTCCTAACAGGCCTACTCTAATGTTCAGGCTTTTGGCTATGAAGAACTTATTTCTTGTGTTTTTCATTAAAATCTACAAACTCTCGGTACTCTAAAAAGTGCATTTCTTGCACTGCAGGATTTCCCAGGAGGGCAGACTGGTTTTCTGCCCAGAGTTTTTTTGAGAAAAAGGATTGTTTTTGTTATTATTATTATTTTGTTCTTCTCATCCTGTTCACTTAATACTATTTGTGTGGGCACTTTCATGTGCTAGTCTAGATGACACAGGTATTGTTATGCACCAATGCCGTTGGGATGTTACACAAGTTTATACAGCCTGTTTAAGAAGCCCTGGTTACTGAATACCTGGGTCTCATCTGAAAACGAGGTTATGGCAGGACTGAGGAGTCATTAAGCAGATGCTGGGCTGAAATTAGGAGGTAGGAGACTTTTTTTGATGGGAGATGGCATAAAAATTTACTGGGAAGATAGACTAGCCCCAGAGGAATATTGTGCAATGTGTAGAACTACATGATCTTTAAGGTCACTTCCAACTCAACCCATTCTGTGAGTCTATGATTCTATGACCTTCCAGGTCTCTTCTAATGCAAACCATCCTCTGGTTCAATGATTTTGATGTCTTAGAATTTATCTGTCCATCAGGTCGTAACTTCACTAATAGTGTTTGGGGCGATGTTTTCCTATCTGTAATGCAGTCCTAGTCTCAAGAGAAGATCTGAGAATACCAAAGCTCTGTAGAAGCAGTAGGGACTGGGGTTTATTTCAGTTCCACTGCATCTTTTGTGGAACCAGATGTTGCCAATGGCTGGTCTCTAAGCATAGGTGATAACATGCCCCTCTCCGAAGGAGTTCTTTGCAACTGGTCTGGGAAGCTCACTGCCTTAGGAAGCCATTAAATTATACAGACTTTAATCTAAGTAGGGGAGGGGAGGGGTAGGGTGGCTGGAATGGTTTGATGGAGCATTAACACCATTTTCTACTTGTTAAGAAAAGGGTAACTATGCTTTGGGCCATCTGATGGTCATGAGCTAAGATCCTTAGCTGCATGGGGATAATCAGATTACCCGAAGTCATCTTTTTTCAGTCTTCTGTTTTCTATACCTCTCTGGTGTCATGTTCTGATGACTTGTGTGAAAGGAGTAGCCGCTGCCTGAGCAATCCAGGAGTCACACACACACCCCCCTCCCCCCACCCACAGCTGAGACCAAAGTCATTTCACAGTGAGCAGCTCCATGAGCCAATGAGTGTGCCTTTCCTCACTCATGCACACACACACACGCTCTCAGGTGCACTTCCTTCTCATTCAGGCTCAACCATAGGTTTCCCACAACAGAGTCTCGGGCATCAGAATTTATAAAAATAAATAATTTAATTGAATGGTACAGCAGCAGGTCAGCTTGAGCTGAATGCCTTCGGAGAGGGACCATGAACAAAGAAATCCCCAGGCAATTATATGCTTAAGATTACACACCTGCCCTTCATGTGCTCTTAATGCACTTTTTCAGTCCAATGGTGATTTTTGGTCTGTGTCTTCTAATATCTTATTGGATTCTTTCTCTGTCTCCATGCAGGCAGGCCATTGCCTTATTTTATTGAGTTGATGGTTGTAGCATCCTTATCTTCTGTTTTGCATTTCTTGTGCACCTGTTCACTGGTAGAACATGGGGAACTAAAAAAGTGTTAGACTCAGGATAAATATTACAACTAAAGCATCAGTGTATTATCAATATTTTTCTCATACTAAAGACAAAATAGAGCACTGTACTGGTTACTAGGAAAATTAACTGTATTTCAGCCAAAAGCATATGTCAGTGAAAGTCCACAGCCTGTGGCCCAAGGCTTCAGTAAATTTAGCTACTCATGCTAAGCAAGTAAAGCTAAGGAAACAGCATTCTAAATCACACAGTATTACAACTATGACTCATTTTATTTAAAACTTATTTAAGCTAAACAACTATTATATCTCATATGGTTGCTGCCATAAATAAATTCACAGTAAAAGCTTCATTCTTTTCAGGCTGTAATAAGAGTACCCTACAGGACAACAGTGTTTGTACCTAAGCAAAAATACACAGTAGTTTACACATTAAATAAGTGAAACTGTCTAATAATTGAATTTCCCAAAGATGATGACAAAGATCTTTAAACAGGCCCAACCCACACAAACAAATGCAAGTTGCTGTTGAAACAGTAATGAAGCAACAAGTTCCAAGGCTGAGTGGGATGCCTTTCTGATATCCTCCAGCATCCTTTGTGTCATCAGTTACTGATTCACTCATTCCAGGGAAGGGCTGCTTTCCAGTTTGATTTGAATGCCAGTCCTCTAATCAGCTGGAGAAAAGGAGTCACTTATATAAGCCAAAGAAAAGGAAGTGCTTCTGCAATACAGCTCACATGAACAGCTAGGACTGAGCGCTGTCTGGCTTCTGAAATCCAGCTTCTGCATCTTCTCACCCTGTTTCTTTAGGGTGGTTTTGACTGGAAGGAGTGGGAATTTGGGAGCCTTTCCTCTTCTGACTGGTTCTTTTTCAAGGCAGTCGGTGAAGGCAAGTGGAAGGCATGACCCCCTCCTCAGACAAAGATCTCAACACGCTAGATAACCTCAGCTTTGTGGTGAGTCTGCTCTCTGAAGGGTAATTCTTGCATAAACAGGTGCAAGCCCTGTGAAAGGAGGAGAAAAGGAAAGCCGGGGACTCAGGCTGCTGCAATGATTCTGGTATGTGCTTAACTTCTGTCTCAGCTCTTATTGACAAGAATCTTATTGACAAGAATAATTTCCTCACTACAGCCTCTGCTGCTGCTGCACACTCAGCATACTTTCTACTCTCTGACACTCTTTTAACTTCTTTACTCTCCATTATTTCTAAAACGATAAAGTAGACAAATGGCAACGCAAGAGTATCTGTACTGAAAAGCAAGTGAGCTTGTGGCTGTGTTCCTGGGTAAAGCATTTTATGTATTATTAGAAAAATTATAATAGAAATTTAGGCTAGTAAATACCGTGTTTCTTTGTCTTCTGGACCTATTTCCAGTGAGGTGAATTGTCAGAAAGGTGGGTGAAGAGGGGATTTGGGTGTCAGCTGTGGAGGGCACCCTGAAGAATTATAGCAGTATAGTAAAAGCTGTAAATGATGTACCAGTGCGGGGTTGTGGGGTGCACTGAGAATGCTGCTAGCTACAACAGCCATGGGGCAAGGTCCTGGGGCATGGCAGCCTGCTTCCTATCCCACAGCAGGGGTCACCTCCATTAGAAACTAAAAACTTTGTGTTATTTCCTGTCAGCAGGTGTGAAGGAGCAGGGTCCTGCAACCATCTTGCTACCTTGGTATAGACCACCTGTCTGTGCTACCTTGGAGGAAGCATTTAACCTCCTAGTGTACAAGTCCCACATTGCTTGGGTAGCCCTGGGTGAGCTTGCTATGTGTAGAGGAGGTACTGTGCCAGCTGTGGGCAGAGCCTCAAGGAAGTGCTCAGAGTCAGTCACAGTTTTCTTTCCTTATTTTTAACAGGCTTTCCATTTCAACTTGTTCTGCCATAACGCCTATCAGACTTGTGAACTCTTATGGTTTGAATCAGTCTAAAGAAGGTAGAAGACAAAGGTCTTTTACCTGTGGTTCAAGCAGTTCAGTCCCTGACTCCCTTCCTGATGCACTTATTTAAGATGCGATTGAGGGCCCTCGTGCTGTGTCTGGAGTCTGAGGCACATGGAAGGTGTACTGGTCCCCTTGATTCATGGGAGCAGCTGGGCTGAGAACCCCCAACAGTGGTTTCCCTTCCCCGCTCCAGACTGCTCCTGCCTTGTCCTCCTGCCAGCATCTCAGCACCACAGGCTGGCTGAGGTTGGAATGCAACTCTGGAGGTCACCTTCTCCAAACACCCTGCTCAAGCAGGGTTTCCCAGAGCCAGCTGCCTAGGACTGTGTCTAGACAGTTTTTAATATCTCTAAGGATGGAGAATCCACAACCCCTCTAGGCAACCTGTGTAGTGCTTGGTCACTCTCACAGCAAAATAACGTTTTCTGATTTTAAGATGGTGCCTCCTGCATTTTAGTTTGAGTCCAGTGCCTCTGCTCCTGTCTCATCCTGTTATCTCCACTCCATCCTTTTCCTGCTGAGCCCTGCTTGCTCCCCTCCAGCTCCTGGGTAGGGTCAGGCCCTCATGTGATGATCATGTGGGGCTGTTACTGGCACAGGCTCTGCCTGGCTGTTATATGCCTCCTGGTTAATACGGGGAAAATTGCAATGAAAAGAAAGGAGCTTACTGCTATCTGCCTAGCTTAGCATTTGTCTACCCATGGTGTTATTCAGGAGTAGTTGTCCCCAAATAACTCCATGCATGGGCAGTCTTAAGTACCTTTGTTAATTGTTAAGTACATTTGTTAATCCGTGGCTCAGGCTCTCTTGTTCTGAAATGAAAATGTCTGCACAGGGAGTTAAGGAACACCTTTTGCTCATGAAGTTCATGCCTGAGTCCAGTTTGAATTAACTCTGCTCTCACCTATCTACTTTGAAGTATCAGTAATGCTCCCAGTTTGCCTAGGCTGGATAAATGCACCATGTTTGTTAAAGAGGCTTCTCCACCCTAGGTATCCCATAGCAGAGTCTCAGGCTTTAAGTTGATACTGCAGTAGAAACAGCTTGAGCTGGGTGCCTCCGGGGAGGGACCTTGAACAAAGAAATTCATGAGCAACTGTACCTTTACAACCTGAGTTTCCCACCTCCCACACGACAGTTCAGATCAGTAACAAAATTAGGGTCTGGAGTCTTAGGGATTACATGGCCTGTTTTCAGCAGCGTGATCTAAAATGGGACTTTGGAGGCTCAGCCAAGAGAATGGAAACCTGGAGGTGTCTGGCAAATGAATTTGGTATTAATCTGCCACACCTGCAAAATTTACAACAGAACGCAACATTAATTTTATATCCCTGTTCCCTGACCACAGCACTACCTGTTCGCCTCCATCAGTAGGTAGGCCAGGAGTGTTTCTGCAGACACTTTGCTGCGTTGGGCATTTTGGTGTCTTCACGTTCCCGCAGGACTTGGCGGATAAAAAACCAAAAAGAAGGTGGGTGCAGACAAACTGGTTAAGCTTCTCCAGACAGCAGGTTTCTGTCCCTGCCTGACAGAGCAGGGCATGTCAGCCCAGAAAAGCCCTCTGCTGCCAGCATGCTGAGGACTTGATGGTTGGAGATGGGTTGATGAAAAAAATGCTTTGGGATCTTAATTAGTTTTTGCACCTGGCTCTAAGTGTTGTGGTTTCCCAGGCAGCCTCCCTCCACTCCACGCGTGTGAGAGTGTGTGCACACAGGGGTCAGGGTGGGCTGGAAGGAGAAGTGAACAACCAGGAGCATTTACTTAACTTAAAAGCTGTTGCAAATGAAGGAAAGCCCTACTTTGCTTTCCTTGGCAAAATGCACCTTTATATAAATAAACTCTGCAAGGCATACAGCTCCCTGGGAAGCCCTGGGGCTTCTGGCTGCCTGGGAGGAGACCTGAGCCTTCCTGGATAGCAATTTCAGTCAGCTTCTTTGGCATGGATGCTGGGATTTCCCATCTACTGGTGTCTCTGTGTTTCACCCAGTTCCTCTGTAGGAGCAGGGTTTTCTAATAAAACAAAAGGCAGGTGTCTTACCAAGGCAGAACACTGGTAAGGGTGAGCATAAGGAGACTGGAAAGAGAAGACCAAGGAAATGAAAAAGAAAACGTGCTTCTACCCAGTAATTAGTGGCAGACAGGTGTTTTTGCATATTTTATCAAAAATGCTGTTTGGGTGGAATTGCTGGGAGGGACAGAGACCAGAGGACAGTGCAGCTTTCACTGATGAACCCACTGCACACTCTTCCTTGCTTCTGTTGCAGTTTCTTCATCCTTAGCTAGACTGTAATGATACTAACGTGCTTCATCCAGCTGTCCCTTTGAGACACCCTCTAATACATCTTCAGGCCTAGACACACTAGTGCATACAAAAATTTTCCATATGTGTTTTGTGCCTCTATTTTAATTTTCCCTCCTTAGGTTTTTGTTTGTTTGTTTGTTTGTTTTAATATCATGACATTGTTGAAAGCTACGTAGGAGGTGTTCCTGCCAGACGTGGAGCATGGCTGCAAGAGAGGCGGCTGCTGGGCATCTGCAGGGCCAGGCTGTGGCTAACAAAGTGTCTCTCCTGCTGTCCAGGGTGAAGATGGGAGCCACTGCTGTTCCTCACCAGCTTGTGCTGCCTGGGGCCCAGAGGAAGGTGGGGGCACTGGCCCCAGTGGGAACAAGCTTGGCTACTCTGTCACAGATGTGCCTCCCTGGTATCTGTGCATCCTGCTGGGCATTCAGGTGAGATGGGGAAGGAGGTGGAGGCTGAGAGTAGGTGAAAGTTACATGGCTGTTCAGCCAGTTAATTGGGGTGAAACCTGAATTTGGGAGTGCTTTACCTTCACTGGACTTGACTGGAGCTGTGAGGCTGGACCTCAGTAAGCTTAAGTCCTTTGGTCCACATCCTGAGCGCTGACTGTTATCATTGTGCCCACAGCTACACAGCACCCTTCGAAGTGCAAATGGTCAGGCAGAGTCCTGGGGCTGGGGTCAAATAGTTAATAAGACCATGTTGGGTACCGTGGCTGAAGGTAGCCAAACACTTCTGAACTTTGGTCTTCCCGTGGCAACAAAAACTCAGCAGAAGGGCACACATTGTTTTGGCTGGTGTATGTGCCCAGGTGTGATAAATGACCCAGTGCCACCAGTGCCATGCCCAGGTAGGGAGCCTGGGGGAAAAGAGACCTCAGAGTCATTAAGATAATGATGGACTGTGCTTGGAGGTTGGTAGAATTTTGTACTTTGTTTCCTTAAATGGAAATTTAGAGTGTATCAACCCAATACATCTGCATCATAATTTTAATAAAACATGCCTCTAATGAATACAGTGAGCTTCTGAGTGCCGCCAGTTCCACCACTGTAGTCCTGTGCTCCAAAGTGAGAGTGAACGACAAAGGTTAATAATTAAAACAAAAAGAAGTTTAAAAAATTATTTTCAGATTTAGTCATTAACTACAGGTCATTGTAGAAATACGTCTGTGACTCTTCTGACAAATACAGTGTCCAATTCTTCCATTCTTTGGCACTCACTTTTTATGGTTATCCATAATTGCACTGTGTGAGAAAAGCTACTGATGGCAAAGAACATGTAGCTCCAACTTGCCAACTTTTTATGTCATTCTTTATGGTGCAAATAAGATGGACTGAAATATTTGCATTCACTTTGCCTGATTGCTCTCTCCCTGTACCTTGGGATGTCCTCAGCTTCCTGGAAAAGTATGTCCAACAGCTTTGTCTGCAGGTGCTGGAGATAAACTGGTTGTGTCCGACAGTGGCCTGCGAAGTCCAGAGCACTACAACAGGTCTTTGGACATGTAAAGGAGGAGACATTTCAGTAGGTGAATTGCAATTCTTGTAGGTGCTTTGGAACAGCCCCTAACAGATCATCAAAGCTGCCAAAAAAAAAAAAAAGAGAGAGAATGGGTAATACTAGTATCGCCCAAGCACAAATCTGTGAGTTCTCTTAACAACATGGTAATAACGTAGAGCCAGTTCTGTGTCCTTCACCCAGTCTTTCTCTGTGGCTCCTAGCACTTCTTGACATCTATAGGAGGTCTCGTAGCCGTCCCGCTGATCCTGTCCGAAGGGCTTTGCCTCCAGCATGACCTACTGACCCAGAGCCACCTGATCAGCACCATCTTCTTTGTCTCAGGAATTTGCACCCTGCTGCAAGTCCTCTTTGGAGTCAGGTAGGCCAAATGCAAGAACTGGGAATGTGAGCAATTACTGTGTGCTAGGCCACCACCCTGTTGTAGAGTTTATCAGTGAGAACTGTTTGTTACCCTTGGGCAATCAGGGCCCATGCCAAAGCACCCTGAAACTGCTGAGAGCTTTGCAGGGCTACCTTGCTGTTCTGAATTTTGCATCTCCTGATATTTCATGTACCTTTTGTTGGGCCTTTAAGGAATCTGTCCTCAAAATAATAGAGCACTGCAACATGCAGTAAAAAGTACCTGCTTGCTCCTTACTCCAAGGATCCTCCAGATGAGGCAGGAGCCTTCTTATTTGGACCTAGGGTCAAGAGAGCACAGATTCTACAGGAAACTCTAGGGGAGGGGATAATTAGGAGAAATTGAAGTCCACCTGTCACCACTTAGGGACTCAGGGAGGAGCTCAGCAGCACGTCCTGTTATGTGGTGCCACTTCCCATGCTCAGGGATTTGTGGCATAAAAGGTAAATCCTTTGCTGATGGGCAGCCAGCAGTGAGATGAGCATGGAGTTGCCATTCAGTACCCAGAAAATGAACCATTTTATGAGAGAGATGACTGCAAGTACTCCCCCTTTCCAGAAAGACCCTGTATCTTTTCTGACCTCGAAAAATTTCTTCTATTCCCCTTGTCATAACTCTGGGCTGCCTCTCTCCTTCCACAGGCTGTTTTTAACTCCAGTGTGGTGGGAACCTGTATTTCTTGCTTTAAAGACAAAAATTACACATTCTTTGGCTTCTGAATCTGAGGGACTCTGGTTAAAACTTCTGCCATCATATCACTGGTCAACTGTCAGCTCCACAAAATCGTTTTACTCCTCCTGCTTCATTCACTACTGAAACTTTTCTATCTCTCTCTGTCTTAAGAAGTGTCTATAGACAAACTTCCTGGAGGGTGCTCCCCTTCTATGTTGTCACAGGATTAGTGGAGGAAGGAAGGGGGCCCTGACCACAAAAAACAGAGGAACTGGTTCTTCAGCTAAACTCAGCCTGGGGTGCATGACCATTGCTGCTGGCGCAATTCAGGAGTTCTGGGTTTTCCCAGGCACCCTCCAAATGCCTCGGTGAATTCCTGAGAGCTGTGATGTCCCCTGCTCTCTGTTAGCTGAGGATGAAAGAGTAGCAGGGAGCCTCTCTCTCCCATGGCCGAATAGCTAATTCAGGTACAACAGATCTAATGAAATGGTAAGGAGTTGTTCTCGTGGGATAAACTTGAATGGCTTTTGCGGTGCTGAGGGTGCAATTGCCTTGTTGCCGACCCCAGCTATAAGGCATGAGGACATTCATGAAGCAATAGCCAAAGGAAAAGCTGACCCACTGCAACCTGCAGCTCAGTCATGTCACACAGCATGAAAAAGCAGCAATGGGTCTCAGTCAGTCACTGGAGACACTCAGAGGCTCCTGAGGGGAGACACAGGTCACTTGCCATTATGGTGAGCCCTGCTTAGTAAATCCTTAGACATCATGTACTGATTATCAAAACGTAGTATTGCCTTCCCTAATTCTGCAGCTTTCCCTCTTGCAAACCCCACAGAAAAGAGTTCAGTGTGCTCCATAAGCATTACCTTGGCACCCCATTTTCCTCTGAGCCTACCCATGTCAACACTGAGCCCACCCATGCCAACACTGGCTGTGAAATAGCTTAAGGACCAACATATAAATCTGCTATTAGATTCTAAGTCATGACCCTGAGCCTTCTCTGTTTCTTTTTGTTTGTTTTTGTGCCTTGCGCAGCAAAATTATTTCAAAGCTTTGACAGTGCTTCAGTTGTGCATGCCTGGTATAAATATTTGTTTTAGGTGACAGAGACGTGGTGCTGTTACAGCTCCGCCATCTCTTGTTTGCAAGAATGGTAGAAATGCCTCTGTTTCAGGGAAAGCTGTGCAAAAGCGCTCACCTGAATTGCGAATTGCTGTCCCATGGCTTTTCTGAGCAGGTGCCATGAGAGCTCCTGGCACAAGGAGAGGTTGCTTTGGGGGTTCCTCCTAGAGCTGCAGCCTAAAGGGAGGAAACACAGGCAGGCACCTTGGAGGTTTTCCTAGTCTGTTTCAGGACTGCTGTGCCAGCCCTCAGGCAGCTTAGGATTTTTTAAGCACACTAGAGGAATGGTTAAAAAAACTTGCACTGCAATGGGGGCTTAATTGTGTGGGGCTTTGAGGAGCTAGTCAGGCCTTTTAGGTCTCTGTCTTCATTTCTTTGTGCATGGAAAGAGAAGAGGCTGGTGTAGCTCAAAGGAGCATTGCTTTGCTGTATAAATCTCTGCATGAAGCCAGTGCTGAGCTCCTCTTGAGATGCAAGCTCCTTGCCAGCCTAAGGGATTCCCAGAGGGAGAGATACTCTAAGCCAGGAGACATGGTGTGGGGGGAGAGCCATGGTTTCACCTACTCAGTGCCCATTGACCCCTCCATGCAGGTTTCCTTTCTAGTTTCACTGGAAATGCAGAAGAGGAATTGGCATTAAAACCTGGTGTACTAAAAGCCAATTCACATTGTCTATCACCCTCAGACAGGATCATTGTCACATTGAGAGTAGTTAGTGCATGTCCTTGTGTTCATGAGCAGGCTGTGAAGAAAGCTGAAACAGCCAAAGAGGACAGAGGAAGCAACTGGATATTGGCAAGATTGATGCGGAGCTTTTCTTCAGTATCTCACCATCTTTCTTCCTTGGTCTTTTTCCCTCCTCCAGATTTTTCCTTTGGTTGTTCTACTCTGTGCAGGTCTGTGGTCTCATCGACCATTAGGGGGACTACTCTTTCCTTAACAAAGGGTAGCAGGGTCGGACTGTAGCACCAGTGTGCCCCTCCTTTGCTGGTATTTGAACCTCAGCTCTTCCCCCACATCATTGCTCTTGCATGCAATGGGCAGCAATTCCTACCCATGGTCAGTGGTGGTGACCTGCCACAATATTTCACAAGATACTGTCAGAGGCCATGTGCAGACTGATTTTTAAATTTATTTCACTTTCCTTTCTCTCACCCCTATGGAGCTGAGTTTCTAGCATTCTCACTTGTCATTTTTTGCTCTCTGCTTTCCTTCCAGGCTGCCTATTATTCAAGGAGGGACTTTCACATTCCTGACCCCCATCTTGGCAATGCTGTCTCTCCCCACTTGGAAGTGCCCTGCCTGGACACAGAATGCCACCCTGGTGAATGCCTCTTCACCAGAATTCGTCCAAGTCTGGCAGACACGGATGCGAGAGGTATATTACATTTTCAGTGGCACCTGCTCTGTATCAGGGCTGTCTGCTTTCAGTAAAGTGCCTGACTGTGTCCTGACCACCACAGCTGCAGAAACTTCTATTCCCAATGAACCTTGGCCCTCATGCTGTTGCAGCTTCCTAAGCATCTATTCTCTATCAAAAAAGCAGGTGCTTCATTGCTGCTGAACAGGGGACACGCAGACCTCCTCATGTGATTTATGGTCCCTGCAAAGTCTGCACTGGTCCAGTCAGATCCCTTCTCCATAAAGCATGGTTAGCCTTGAAGAAGCAAGAGAGGGAAAATATTTTTGAGGAAAGAACCCTGTCTAAGCACAGGAAACCTAGTAAAAAAAAAAGCAAGGCAAAACCTACTGTAAATATTAAGGAAAAGGGTATTCTTAGGCGATCAGAAGGGAGGAGGAAAGATCAGGGGTCTCACTGCCTTATTCTACATCAATTGCCTTTATCAGAGCAAGTGACTAAATTAGCCTCTGTTGATCCATTTGTTGGTGTGCTTTCCAAACCACTTGGGAAGTGTTGACAGCTCACCAAGGATTTGCTGTGCAGCACAGGCTGCTCTCTGCTGATACACATAAATCTATCACAAGGGCACTGCTGACATCTCCTTTCAGCCTAGGTCATTCACTCAGCCCCTGTGTTTCTCTTCCCTTTTGAGCTGGGGGAAGGAAGGTGCTCAGCACCACAGATGTCCCAGCCTGGGCTTATCACCAAATCTGAGAAGGCAGAGAGCAGCCTCACCCCACCTGAAGCTGACAGTGAAGTGAGCAGCATTTCAGCATGTAATTGCTGGCTCCTTGGCAGTGATTGTCAAACGCGGGGAAGTTCAAGGTGATAAATGTTTACCCGGAGTGAAACTGATACTTGGGGAAAAAAAGAGGCTGTAGTGAGTCACTTGCCCTACCAGTGTGCTGAAGAGACCCAAGCCCTTCCCAAAAGGGGGATTAGTAGAGACCATGGCCCTGCTCCTGTTT
This sequence comes from Rhagologus leucostigma, assembly GCA_013397725.1. Lineage (NCBI taxonomy): Eukaryota > Metazoa > Chordata > Aves > Passeriformes > Rhagologus > Rhagologus leucostigma. Next base: position 260,697 of record VZTD01001751.1, read on the forward strand.
TCAGGGCAAGAGCTTTTCCCCTGCCTTGGGGGAGCAGGCAGGAAAGTGGAGGGCAGGTGATGCATGCTTGGGTGGTCCAAGAGGATGGGGAGGAGGTGATCTCTGGAACAAAATTAGCCCTGGTGGAGACTAAATCCATCAGCCAAAGGGGGAGTTTCTGTGCTGCTGCTTTGCTGGTCCTTCCCACATGTAATTCTCAGCCAGGTTTTACTGTTGTCAGCAGGAGGCCTCTATGCCAGTCTGTCCCTGGAGACTGAGCCTGGCTCTCATGCTGGATTTGCACTGACATGAAGAAAAGGCTCAACAGCTGGAGCTCCTTCCAACCTCTGTTTTCATCCTCCATTTTTCTAGGTGCAAGGAACTATCATTGTAGCTTCTTGCTTTCAAATCTTCGTTGGATTTTCTGGCCTGATTGGATTTCTGATGAGGTTCATCGGCCCCCTGACGATTGCCCCCACCATCACCTTGGTTGCACTACCTCTGTTTGAGTCGGCCGGGGATATGGCTGGGCAGCACTGGGGCATAGCATTCATGTAAGTCTCACATCTCTGTGGGAAAGCTGAGAGTACACAAATCACCTGCCTCTAATATGAAACCAAGTGTCACAGTCTGCAGCAGAGTTCCCCTGGGTTCAAGGTTTATTTGTTGAGCACTGACATGTGACAGGCTTGTGCAAGGCAGCCACATCATTCTCCTCCAACCCCCAGAAGGCTAAAGTCCTCAGCAACAAAGCAAAACCCAAAAATGAGTTAAAAATCCTGATTTTTGTGAAAATCCGAAGTTCACAGGTCAGTAGAGATACAAGCCTTTCCCGTGTGTGTAGTCTCTGTCACAGTTGTCTACACACAGTGTCTTACACACCCATTATTTAAGTTGAAAAGACATTCCTAAAATGACAAAGTTGAGCACTCAGAGTTAGGTATTCTATGTTGAAATTGTCGGTGTTTATATATTGTCTTCACATGAGTAGGAGGAATTGTTCTCTCCAGAGAGGGCCTGGGGGGCTCTGGAAAGGTCTATTTGCACATGTAGCTTTGCAGCAGTGAGTGCTCTTTCAGGGACATTTGTGTGCCTGCCCTTGTGCATGAGTGTAGACTGCAGTAGAATTTCCTTGGTATTTCAGAAATGAATTAAAAAAGGAGAAATGCCACCCTGTGGCTGCCTTGCAAACTTGGCACCTTCAGCTCCCTAATGTAGACTTCATCATGGGATAGCATGCAACAGGAATAGGTAGTTAACCTCCCTATGGGCTCCCATTATTTGCTGGTGCTTTCAGAGCTGATTGTAGAGACTCGAGACACAGGCTTGACTGGAGCCCTTGGAAGACAGCACATTGTCAGGAGGACATGCTCCAGTACACTTCTCTCCTGGTCTCTTCTCCTCCCCACACCTGCCCTCCCAGACCCCAAAAGCCACCTCTCTTTTCCACCCCCAGTTCCTCACCTAGCTAGTCTCTTCCACCAGCACCCCATATGATTCCAAACCCTGCTCAAAACCCAGCTGTCTTTTCACCATTGTTTCTCCCATCATATCCCTGGCTTGTTGTCCTGTTCTCCAGCTCTGGTGATTTGTCCTAACCCCTTTGCTTAGCCAGTGTGAATTTTCCTCTTCAAACTGTATGTCCTTGCCTGGACTATCTCCTTTCTCTGCTGCTCTTCTCCAGCCACTAGCTCCTAACCTCAGACTGACACTTGACTCTTTGCCACTCCATTACTGGGGTCCTGTGTCCCTGCTCTCAGCCCAAGTCACCCTTTCTGTCTTGTTCATTTCTGTCCCATCTTCTACCCATGATAATCCCAATCCTTTCTTTCCTGACTCAGACACCTTAGCCCCAGCCTGATCATTGTGCTCTGAGCCATCCCAGATGTGTCCTCTTTTGCTGCGTTCTCCATACTCCATGGATGTCATTAATGAAAGAAGGAGAGCAGGGATGGAGAAAGAGGAAGACATGAGCCATGTGGTCTCAGGCCTGCTGTTGAGCCCCACCACATCCCAGAGCTCTCGTGATGGAAGATCCCCACTGTTGCCACAAGAAACTTTTCTAGTGTGTGGTGATTTACTCCCTGGTGATGGTGGACATAGAGTTAATCACTGGGCAAAGCCTGGACATACTCAGAAGGCTCAGAATCTTTGTGGTCTGCAAATGCGAAAGCCTGAGATGTTTCTGCTGACTGCTTGGGACCTGGAGTCATTGTTGCAGACTGACATACCTGAACAGATTTTTGTGAGAAGCATCAATATCCTTTGCCCCAAAGAACAAGTTCTACTAAATCTCAGATTTCTGCTCCAGGTCATAAGGAGATCTTTGCTCGAGGCAAAATGACCTTTTCAAGGCAGGCTGTATGTGTCTCTTTCCTGAACATCACTCTTTGAAATAGGTTTGATATATATTTTTCCAGTAATATTTGGCCTGAGGCAGACATTTTCCATGGAAGTTTTTATCTTGAATGGGTAAAGTTAGGTAGAACTATAAGCAACTGAAAATAGAGTTTGTTACTAGAATGTGTCAGGCAACCTGAATAACAAGCAGTGACACCTCCCTGAGACCAGATGAGGGTTCTGCAGTGAGTCATAAGGCTGCTGAGCACCTTTGTTCATGCAAGTGCACAAAATGTGCACTCACACAGTCTGTCTGGGTTCTGTAGCATTAGAAACCAGGAATGGGAACCAGTTCCCCCTCAGACTTTCTGCCTCCAGTCATCCAGTGCTTTGAATTCTGATGGATAGATAACCTCTGGTTGTATGTGGTGGAGTGTCTTTGCAGAGAACTGAGGATAGCATTTTCTTTGCACTGTTGGAATTCCGCCTGTCCCTGAATACTGCACCTACAGTTCGTCACCTTTTCACATGTGGAAAACTACCAGTTTTCCATGCACTGTCAGTGCATTTCAGCTGATGCAATTGATTTCTCACCAAGTCCTATCCAGATTAATTCACTCAATGTATAAAATTTAGATTTGTTATAAAATAATGAGGAGCCCTTCAGAGGCCTGGCTAACACAGGAAATGTCCATGGTCTTCTACCAGCTCAGCAACTGAAGTGGGGTGCCCAGTCCCTGCCCTCTCTCCACATATGGTAGCCTCTAGTTTCATCTGGTTGGCCTTTCTGGGTGAAAGGCATGGGGGGGCAGGCTGTGAGTGCACCCAGATGTGCTGCTGTTCACAGATGTGTCCTACACAAGGGATGGGAAAGGAGCTGCACCCGCAGTTACTTCCACCAGCACGAGCCCCAGGTGCTGCCGGGGGCACGCAGGAGCACCCCTGCCTTGGAGGGCCCTTCTATCATGCAGCCCTCGCAGACACAGAGCTGTGGTCACCCCTTCTCGGCTGGCTGAGAGGGCTCTGTGGGCACCATGTGCAGCCCCACAGTCCCACCATGTTTTTTCTTTCAAAACAGGGATTTACGCAGCCAAATCAAATCCTCTTCTTTTACTCTGTGTCACAGGAGCTTTTTGCCCCTTTGAAAGCAGCATAGGTAAACCTAAAATGAGGAAACAATAAATCTTGTATTTCTAGTATATCTGAATTACACAGGCAGGACCTGAACTTTGTATGTCTGTCAGGTCTTTCTTTTACTCAAGAGTCATTTTTAACCTGTCTGCAACTGTGACATACTCATTGATGCACTACCTGGGGTGTCAGTCTTAAAATAATAAGGAGAAAAGACATAATTGCAAATGTGCGGGAGCTATCAGTAGATTAAGATGGAAAGCTTGTTCCACCTCGGACTTGGTGAAGTAGGGACCCACCCTCTGCTGCTGAGAGTCTATTTTTATGGGTCCTCTGGAGTCCCGGGTTCTTGGGTAGCAGGTCTTCACTTAATGTGGGGACAGGTGGGCAGCTGGGCACCCACTTTGTTTATGGTCTCATTTTCCCTCTTTCTAGGACTATTTTTTTCATAGTTTTGTTCTCTCAGTACTTGAAAAATGTCGCTGTGCCACTGCCATCTTACCAGAGAGGCAAGAAGTTCCACTTCTCTCCAATCCACCTGTTCCAGATCTTCCCGGTACGTTGGGGTTCCTGGATATCAGGGGATTGTAACAGAGGGACTGGCCTCACCCACCCCGGGCTGCCTGGGCTCTTTCCACTCATGTCCAGATGAGTTAGCACCTCCGTGCCGAGCCTGGGCGCCAAGGGGCAGAGGGGAATAAGCTCCCCATGGCCCTGATCATTGGGAGGGAGGGAGGGAGGAAGAGGAGAAGGGAGGGCCACCAGGAGCCCCTGCTGCCTCTTTGCCTCCATTCCGTGTGCAGGGAAAAGGGTGGGGCAGGGAGACACCTTGTCCACCCCAGCCGTGCTGAAGACGCAGCCTTACCCTAACCAGACCCCACTGGTGCTTGTGATGGGCAGGTGCTGCTGGGGCTCTCCCTGAGCTGGCTGCTCTGCTACGCGCTGACAGTGACCAGCGTCCTCCCTGTGGCCCCCACTGCCTACGGCCACCTGGCCCGGACAGACACCCGTGGGGACGTTCTGTCCCAGGCTCCCTGGTTTCGGCTGCCTTACCCAGGTACCACTGCCTCCCCTTCCCCATCCTGCCTGCTCCTGTTTGCACCTCCACTTATGATTACCAGGGGCAGATGAAAAGTCAAAAATCAGGCAAACACCCACGGGCATTCCTGCTGTTCTTCTTCCCCCGCGGCAGATGCAGGGCAAAAGTGCCCCACCCGCCTGAACCGAGCTCTTTACTTGCAGGGCAGTGGGGAACGCCAACGGTGAGCCTGGCCGGGATCTTTGGCATCTTAGCCGGGGTGATTTCCTCCATGCTGGAGTCCGTGGGAGATTACTACGCCTGTGCCCGCCTGTGCGGGGCCCCGCCGCCGCCGAAGCACGCCATCAGCCGCGGGATCGGGGTGGAGGGCATCGGCTGCCTCCTGGCTGGGGCCTGGGGCACGGGCACCGGCACCACATCCTACAGCGAGAATGTGGGGGCCCTGGGCATCACCAAGGTGAGCCTCGCTGCAGCGGGGTGGCTGTGGTGGTGTGTGTACAGGACAGCGGTGCACATGAGTGTGTGCTGGACCTGAGAGTGATCTTAGCCCACCTCCCGCGAAAGGCACGCTGGAAAATTGTGCCCTGGCACACTGGTGACCAGCTCAACAGCACTACGAGTGACTTAACAGAGGTGGGCAATGCTTCCCTTTCTCTGCATCTGGTCTGCATAGGGAATTAGTGCACTCACTCGTGGCACCTGGCCTAGGTGAGGCTGAAGAGAGCATGCTACATCTGAGCTAACCTGGACAGGAGGGGAGAGGAAGGAGAGAGAGAGGAGAGGAGATAAAGGGGAAGGGAGAACACTTAATAGGGCTTCAAATTCCACAACTTTTATACCCTAAGAATGTCAATCACGTGAAAGGTAGACTGTTTCTTTGGGGTTATAAAATGTGATAGCAAAGGTTTGTGCTTTTATGTCTCTATAAAGTTTTGTGAGTCCCTCAAGTATATTAACTGCTCTTGTAAGGGAAAGAAATTTCCAGAGATAAGCTTGAAAATCAGATCATGGATTTTCACTAAGCTTTGCAGCCAGAGGATAGGCTGATAGACATCTAGCTGCTAACTGGACAACAGTTTCAAATCATTGCTAAATAAGCAATGTCATGCCAGAAGAGCTGTGAGTCAGTAAATAAATGTAGGATTTAACTTACAGCATCCACTCTATAATATTGCTTATTTCACTGGATTTTATAAACCTCATTCACAATAACCATTTTTCACAGATTGTGGTGTTAGTGTTTGACTGAGGTGGTTTCCTCAAGCACCAAGGGCTGTCTGGATGTCTGCATGGAGTCCAGTTTAGCCTGTCACCAGCGACACTTGTACCTTGTCACTAGGAAGTCTGTGCATACTAACCATGTACCTGAGCCAAGTCTTTCCTGATGTGCAATGCACTGTATGTATGGGATGCTGCCCAGATTCATAATTACCAGATTATAGGACATATATTCTCACAATGTACGCTAAGTCCTCCAGGTGGACACGCCATCCTTGCTGATTCAGGAGAGATATTTCCCTTGGATCCCACCTCTGCTCACTCTGTCCACACTTAAAAGAGCTGAAAATACAGTGTCATCTCAGTCAATTTAAATCAGTGTAAACACTCTGGTTGGGACAGATGGGGATGCGGGGAGCACAAGGCAGATTTAATTTCTTTTTTTACATGGGAAACACAGTTTTCCATAACAAATGGAAACACAAGGGACTTGTTTCCTCTGCTTAAACAGAGATGTCCAGCAGTCTTTGGAGATCTCAGATACGTACAGGGGCTGACAGATAAGGCAAGAGGAAGCTGCTAGAAGCTGCCAAAATGCAACATCTTACATGGCACCAGGCACCAATATTTAAACTGCTTGATCAGGCCCAGTATGCCAGTACTGAGCACTCCTTTCCAAGAAAAGGAGGATTTTTAAAGAGAGGTGAAGGCCTCAGAGTCACCACATATTGTGGGGAACCCTGCAGTTTCTTCAGCCTTAAGAAAGAGAACTGATTTTATTGTTTTCCTGACATAATTGAAACAAACTCTAAACTAGTGACTTTAGCAGAATATGGTCACAGTGCTATCACTGGATTAGGTCTTTTGCCTTTAAGGCCAACTCCATATACATGGTAATTCAACATTTTAGCAAATTGAGAATCTGAATCTTTGTTCTAATCCTGGAACAAATAGATCTGTTGTTTTAAGCCAAGGTTTTAAGCCATAGAATATAAAAAGCCCACCTGAAGGCAATGCGTTATTTTATTTTGAAACTCCAGGCAAAATCTTTTAAATTTATCTTTCACAATCAAGAAAGACTTAAAATATTTTAAAGGGACGTGTTTAAGAAATACTTAAAAAGAGACACTGCTAGTTACTGAGAATGTTTTTGTTGAAAGCATTCACAAAAAACCCATCCTGTAATTAGAAATTCTTCAGATATTTAAAGGGAGGGATTAAAATATTTGATTGAATTATAAATGTTTGCAGAGGATTACAGAATTTCCTTGACACAAATGTTGTAAGTTTGTTGTAAGTTATGATTCTTTAGGCAGTCCAAGTTTTGGTGTGGGCAATGCATATCTTGAATTGGAAGTTTAACAAATATTGCTGCTTTTCTTTTAACTTCCCATATAAATGTCTCTTTCAACCCTTTGTTTGGCAGATGCTCTTTTTCTTTCCTCTTCATGTGCTCTAACAGATCTGAATGAAGGGCATGGCTTGGTGCTTCATCCCATCTTTGTTGTAGTGCTCAACCGAGGAAAGGCCATCCTGACTCTTCCTAGGGGAAAAAATGAGAAAAAAATTGTTTTACTGAAGTTAAGTGGGTGATGAGATAGGGACAGACCAAGAGACTTCCTCACTTCTTATTTCTTGACCATAGAAAGGATCTCTCAGCTCACAGAGCTCAGGATGGAGCAGCCAGCCAGCTCTGGTCTCTGAAATCTTGGTCTCCAGGGAATGGAGGGATCACTGTGGGACACCTCATTGAATGCCACTTTTAGATGACAATCCAGACCCTGGTGGAAGGATTGTCCAGTGAATTGACTGGGGGGTTGCAGTGCCAGGCTTGTATATATGCCAAGATATTTCTAGGCTAGAGTAAGAACAAGCAAGAACAAGTGGAGATTACTGTGCTCTTAATTTAACTTTCTAATTTCAGTTTAATAGCAAACTGTTGAAGTCCTGTCAACAGTAGGAGAGAGGATAACACTGAGTGAATAGCTGTGGTGCTCTCAGAGTGCCTTTCATTATAAATATTTATGGTGCACAAATACTGATGCTTCCCATTCAGTGTCAGCATCCCAGCTCACCAGCAGCTGTATCCAAACCTGTTACTGAATGTGCCATGGAGCGCTAGGGCCAGAGCTGCAACCCCTGCCTGACAGGTTGGCGCTGGAGCCTGCCACCCCTCGCCTTTCTCCGCTGCTCGGTGCGTGACTGCCTCCTCTTCCTCTTGCCACAGGTAGGGAGTCGAATGGTGATCGTTGCTGGTGCCTGTGCCATGCTCCTGAGCGGCGTCTTCGGGAAGGTTGGGGCAATGCTTGCCAGCATTCCCATCCCTGTGATTGGAGGCATGTTCCTTGTGATGTTCGGAGTTATCACGGCAGTGGGGATTTCCAATTTACAGGTAACAACTGTGTGAGCACTGTTTCATCCCTGCTGAAGGGGACTTAATTTCACTGAAACAGAGAATCACAGAATATGCTGAGTTGGAAGGGACCCATCAGGACCATCAAGTCCAACTCCTGGCCCTGAGCAGGACACCCCAAGAGTCACACCATGTGCCTGAGAGCATTGGTCAAACACTTCTTGAACTCTGTCAGGCTGGTGCTGTGACCACTGCCCTGGGGAGCCTGTTCCAGTGCCCAACCCCCCTCTGGGTGAAGAACCTTTTTCCTGATATCCAGCCTAAACCTCCCCCGACACAGCTTCATGCCGTTTGCTGTCACAGGTCATGAGAGCGAAGAGATCAGTTCTTGCCCCTCCTCTTCCCCTCATGAGGAGAGGTTTCCCCTCAGTCTCCTCTTCTCCAGGCCAAGTGACCTCAGCCACTCCTCATATGGCTTCCCCTCCAGACCCTTCGCCATCCTCATTGCCCTCCTTTGGACACTCTCTAATAGCTTTATATCTTATATTGTGGTGCCCAAAACTGCACACAGGACCCCCAGTTTCAAGTCAGTCTTACCAGACTGTGTCAGCTATAACCACACTGCAGCAAATGTAAACATTTATGTTGGCAGTTCCTCAGATAAAGATAAGGGGCTGTACCCAGAGAGGCTGAATCACAGAGGGCTCCCTGGTTAGGGCAGGGCTGGTTGGCACTGGGGACTGCAGGATCACAAATGCAGCACCAGGCTGGGTCCATTCCTGATTGCAGTGCTTGCATCCCACCACATTGCATGAACTCAACAGTAATCCACAATTTTATTCATGTAATGTATGAAATTTCTCCGTGCAGTACACAGAAATGAACTCCTCAAGAAACATCTTTATCTTTGGATTTTCTGTGTTTGCTGGCCTCACAATTCCCAACTGGGCAAGCAAAAATAGTATGCTGCTGGAAACAGGTAAGAAGTGACATCAGAAGCATTTTCTGTAGCATAAAACTTAAGGAAAGGCTGATCCAGAGAAGTCTTTTAAAATAGTTTTTCCTGATAAAATGCTGAAACCTGTGCTTTGACTGTTGCCCGTTTCTTTCTGTGAGGGCTGGTTTTGCCTTTTGCTCTGATGCACAGCTCTGGTGCAGAAATCTCTGCTTTTGGTCAGTGACTGCAGCTCAGCAGATTCCTCTTGGGCTAAGGGTTGCAGAGCACTTCCCTGGGACACATTCCTGGCGTGGGGCAAGAGAATACTCTGGGGCTGAATCTTGGTCAAGGTTCTTGATGAATGAGGCTTTCTTATGTGCTCATACACAATAAAATGCTGTACTTTCAAAATGCAAGAGCATACTCCTCTACCAAATTCCATCAAGTTCACTTTATTGAAATTTCCAGTTCTCCAGCAGCTGGCCCTTCACTGTGTCTTGTGTGACTAATATCTTTATCACAAAGGCCAGAGTGTCCTCTCTTAAAGTTTACGTGGTGTGCTGGGTGGGCTGATTAAAGAGCTGGGCCCACAAACAATATGTTCTATAGATGGTCTATCAGATGCTCAGTGCCACTGGGTTTGCTCATGGCCCTTAGCCTTCAAGGAGAAACATCACACCTGATGAACTTGTAGTGAAATCCCATGCTAAATACACTCATATTTCTTTGGGAACTGAAGCTTGTGCGCCTGTAGGTGTTATGTCGTGGAGGTGCAGCATGTGTTTGGAGCAGAAGGTGGCTTTTTCTCAGACAGTGCTGTGGTCTGCACTGTTAACAGGCTCTTAATGTATTTATGAGTCATCTCCTGCCCACTGTGGGTCTGTGAATAATCATGTAGAATAAAACTGTAGGTCTGAAATGGGCTGTGAGATCATTTTCCCTTCCACTGCCAAATCTTACGCTCTGCTTTGGGATTTGCAAGTCTAGTCCAAGCAAGCATGCAGCTTGCAGCCTCTTGGCACCGGGAATGTTGCTGGTAAAACATGCGTCTCCCTGCACCACTGTCTGAAGCTTTATTTTTCTGCTAGGAATCATCCAGCTTGACCAAGTGATTCTGGTGCTTCTCACCACCGGCATGTTTGTGGGTGGACTTCTGGGCTTTATCCTGGATAACACCATTCCAGGTAGGATTTGCTGAAATGAGCTGCTAGTTTATGCCTGTCCTAGGGTTTGTTCCCTGGCATTTTTTGTCTTCATGACTCCTGTTCTATGGATAGGAATTGTGCTAGCAGCCACCGTGTGACTGCATTCGTCCCAGAGAGGGGTGAGGAACAGGAGACATCACTGAAATGGTCTCTGGCTGGAAAACAACAGCTTATTAAAAATTAAGTAATTTGTCAGGAACAACCCAGGCTGAGGAAAAGGTTCATTTGGCAAATATGTCTTTCAGGGAAAATGCCAGCCTAGAACCATGTTGCTAGTTAAAAGGAGAGAGGAAAGCAGCTCTAAGAAGTGGAAGGAGCCAACGTGTGCCTCCTTATGGGAGCTGCTAAAACTGAGGCTGAACTAAAGCCACAGCAGTGGAAAGCAGTAGGAAAGGCTGGTGACTGAAGACAGGCCACCTGCAGCTGGCCCTCACAGGCAGCAAAGAGCCTTGGATTTTCAATGAGCATGGGGAGGGAGGGCATAAGAATAGGAGAGGAAACTCCTTTCTGCTACAGGAAAAGAGCAGGAAGGAGGGACATTCTGTTAACTTCTGTTAGATTCTGTTACTGTCTGAGGCTTCTCAGAAAGCCAGTCTCCCTTTGGCTCATTAATTTCCCCATAGCCTTCAATCTTCAGCTCCTCTGGGCAGAATTTACAGGTGTGCTCACTCCCTTTCCCAAGAGGGACTTTGCTGCCACAGCAGTTACAGGCACTTAGGAATTCCTTTGGCTAGGATAAATACTTGTGACTGACTAGTAATTGCTAGCTAAATGCACTCTGAAGTGTCTGGGCAGTTAACAACCAGCCTTGCTTTCCCAGCAGTGTATGAACCTCCCCTTTGAACAGTTCTTGGATCCCCCATGGCAGGTGAAAACTTGTCTTGGTATACATGAATCCCATGGAAAGCAGTGGAGAATACTGCTTATCTGGAAGCTCTTTCAGGAAAAGGGGTATTGTCTGGAAGCTCATTAGTGAATATTTGTAAAGATCTTTGGAGCTAGAAGGGTTTAAGTAGAAGGGATTTGTATTTTGTGCTGGGTCTGCTGGGATTTGAGCAGTGGGTGTGAGGCACACAAAGCAGCCCTCTGCTCGAACACCTGCTGTTTTAAGCACAACAATCTCACTTTCGCTGTTGCAGGAACACAGGAGGAGCGAGGGCTCCTGGCGTGGAAGCAAAGCCACGAGGGAGGGACGGAGAGCTCTCAGCTCGTTTCCAAGGTCTATGATCTTCCCTTTGGCATAGGCACGAAATACTGCAATGTCTCTTGGTTTCGCTATCTCCCTGCTTGCCCCAGAAGACTTTCTCCTGACAAGAGAATGGATGAACTGAAGGCTGTTGGACAGAAAAACAGCATTAAAGCAAGCTTAGAAAGAAACTCTGAGATTTGTGCTGGTACAAGGATGTAAGCACCTGGCCTGCAAGTGAACTCATCTCAGAAGCAGGGGTCTGAAACTGTCTGCAGCCCCCATCATCTGAGCTGGCAGCTGTTAGAGGGGGGAACAGGAGAAGGATAATGTCTTCCTCTTCCCAGTTCTGCCCAGTGCACCACTGGACCTTGAGGAAGTCATTTTTTTCTTCTCTCTTCCTGCCTGCCCACTTCTAGGAAGAACCTAATCCCTCTTCGGGGAACACCAAAGCCCAAGAAATGCCTAGGAAAGATGTTCTGTTTCCTTCCTTGCGCTGACCCTTGGGCACCCTAAGGAGCAGCTGTTCAGCTGAAGCAGAGGGCTTCTGTCCCCTGATCTGGCAGCTCAAGGAGCCAATGGAGAAGGCATCCCTGATGTGGGCCTTGTACCACTCTCAGGCATCCCTTGGGTCGAGGTTAATCCCCTGCACCTTACAGCAACACTCACGTTACTCACATAATGGCAACACTCATCTCTTACCTTGTGTTTTATACCTCATCCTGGCCAAGGGGAAGGAGCAGGTGCCTCTAGGTCATGATTCATCTCATTCCATATTCCCATAGTTTAGTCAGCCAAATGAATGTTGTTGTAAGAGAGGCATTTCAGGTTAATGGGATGGATTGTCTTCTGAACCTGTCTCTTCTGCCTTAGACCACAAAGGGACTCTAGAGACCTTACTTAGGTTCTTGGCCTAACAGAAAAACCCAGCTTCACTGAAATGTATCCCACCTGGAGTGCTGGGAGGAGTCTCAGGCGAGCTGCTTTCCTGTAGGGCACCCAACCCTACAAAGATGAAGGAATCCTCATCAAATATAAAGGAGAAGACACTTCTGCTCACAATCTCACACATCCCTATGCTACCGCTATGTCCTGTATACCCTCGCTGTACCTGTTTGGTCTGGTGTGGTGATTGTGGGGTGACAAGCACTTCTCTGGAAAATAGGTGTGCAGATTATTGCTCCTATTCCCTATTAGCAGAAACAGCCTCAATCTGTATGGCCACATGCAGTGTGATCACACATGGTCCTGGTTTCTGGTGGTGTGTAATAACACTGTTGCTGTAGCATAAGCTTGTGTTTCCTTCATTGAGATTTATACTTGCTTTTTTATAAGTATAATAAATAAAATGTACACTGTAATGGTATTTCTTAAGGTGGGTGCTGTAGCTAGTGGCAGGTGGTATTCAAAGAATCACAGAGTAATTCAGGTTGGAAGGGACCTCTGGAGGTCATCTGGGCCAGCCCTTGGTCAGAGATGGTCCTGTTAGGCCAGGTTGCAGAGGACTGTGTCCCGTTGAGCTATGGATGGAGAGCCACGGCCTTTTTGGGCAGCCTCTTCCAGGTCTGCCCACCCTCATGGTGTAAAGTGTTTTTCCTTGTGTCTAACTTCCTAACGCTTCACCTCTTGTCTGTTGCCTCTTGTCCTTTCACTGTTTTTCTCTGAGAAGAATCTGACCCTGCTTTTCTGTACCCTCCACTGGACAGCTGAAGGCCAAGATACGATGGCCCTTTTGCTGTCTTGTCTCAAGGTAGAACAAAGCTGGTGGGTTTCAATGACAGACATATTACAGCCCTGTTCTTTGGTCCCATACCAAAGCTGTAGCGGTAGGTGGCTTGTTTATCGGTAAGGGATATACCGGGATTTTTTGCTTTGTGTGGGAATGAAGCCTGAATAGATCAATTGTGTGAGTGTTGGGATCTTAAAGGAAGAAACATTATAGTATAGTTTGGCGTTACGGGCAGATTGGAATGCCTGTATTGATGATTGTGGCTGTTATGTCTTTGAGAGAAAAAAAATGATGTGTACTTGAAGTATATCTGACCCTGCCTCCACCATCACAGATTTTAGATAGGACCAGTCCCAGGCATCTCAGCTCTGGTATCTTCTTCATCATCCCCAACCGTGACTATGTCTCTAAATCCATTTAGAGCCAGCCTATGCTCCCAGGCTTCTCTCACAAGTCACACCAATAGCTCTGTGGAGGCTGCAGCCATAACCTTTCCCTTCTCCTCATAAGACACGTTAGGATGCTGGCAAGTGTCAGAGGTTTGTATTTGCTTCAGCTCTGTTTACAAAAAAAATAACATTGGCACAGGTTTACTACAAAAAATCATCTAGAACTGGCTTTTTGTTCCCCACACCAAGGCTGGAGAACATTAATCATCTGTTAGGCTGTCACCTTGCACTCCCAGCCTGCTGTGTGTCAACATCTCGTGTTTGGCTTGCAAGGCCCCTGGAGTGGAGCTGGGCATGACTTTACAGATCCTGGCATGAAGGGTCCCAGTTCCCAGAGGAGGCTTCTTGCCCAACACATCCTGTGGCTCTGGAGGCACAGACAATTGCGGGGGGTGGCATGCTGGTCTGGGGCAGCTGTGTCTGCTCTTGCTAAGGCTTAGAAGGCAGATTTTCCAAAGTTGTTTACACCCCTATGTCCATCTCAGGCTCCTAAATACCCTTTTAAAATTCCCTCTTTGATATGTTTTGTTATCTATTTATTAAATATCCTTTTATTTGCCTCAGGGGGACAATTCCAAATTTTAAAATTATGTAGGCAGGGGTTAGTCTGCAGGGCCACTGCTTCTCCCAGCTGCATGTAGCCGGTTGAGATTTGGAAACAGCTTTGGCTTTGCTCTGCAGCAACACAGAGCAAAATTTCTGTTTACTTGCTACTTAATGAAAAAATGAAAATCAGAGGATCCTCAAGCGTAAAACTGAACACTTGAGGGCTGTTCCAGGTTGCTTGGAGCACAGCCAGCTACCTGTCAGCTGTATTTCCCTTTCATGCTACTGAGTCCTGAGTGCAGCAAGACTCACTGAAGTCAGCCAGGTGTGGGGTCCTTCTGCTTGGCTTTGCAGAGGCAGACAGCTAATTGGGAAGTCCAGATGTTCCTGCTGTTCTGGCAGAGACATGGCGATGGGATTTTGCTTGTACCTAGGTGCACTGGCACTAGAACAGCTAATCAGAGGCTCATTTTCATACCTTTCTCACAAGAAGACGTGACCTGAGCACTAGGATTGCCTTTTGTTAAGCTCACTGTGTTGTAAAGTTAGAGGCTGCTACCCTGCAGCACAGCTGTCATGTACTGAGTCTTACTGTCCTGTTCAGCTCGGTCTGCCCAAACCTCTACCACGGCTGCACTGTCCATGTGCATAGATGTGTCCATGTTTCCCACTGCTCCATCCCTGCCTTTCTGCCTCCAACCCCTTTCCACTGCACTGCCCCAGCAGCCTGCTAGCCTACGTATTTCCAGATTTTTTCATGAAATATTTTCATCAGACCAACCACTGAGTGCTGCTCAATGTGGGACCTGTGCACACCTAATAATCATATGCTCAGGAATTAAGGCTGCTTCCGTGCCAAGGCAGAGCAGACCTCACACACACCAGTGCAGAACAGCCATTGTCTGTGTAAAGCTGGCTCTGCAGCAGAGGAAACCCTGTTCCCGTGGTACTTGCAGGCCTGCACTCTTGTGAACTATGATCATACAAGAGGAGGAACCAAAGTAATGTGTTCTTCATCTTCTGCTTAATGTCATTACAATGCTTCTAGCCTCAAAGCAATGCCAGCATGTATAAATGAAGCACACTGGAAAGGCCAGGGAATGGCAAGGCTGCACGCTGGAGAACTCTGAAGAGCTCTTAAACCCAAACAGGACCCCTGCACCCCCACTTTCAAACACAGCAGTCTGGCAAACATTCATCTGGGAGTGCTACCACAGCCTCAACCACAGAAAGGGCTCTGTAGTGTTTATTCTTCTCTTGTGCTTCAGTACTGAGCTCCACATGTTTTTGCCTGAACGTATCACGCTTTTATGCACCAAGGCAATGCTGGGCCACAGTCCAGGCCTCTTGGATTCGGTCTAAAAGCTGGCTGCTGAAGATGGATACCTAGGTATGCCAGCTTTAGTTTAGGTTTTAAAATAAAACTTCCATCCTTTCTGTTTGTGATGGCTGGTAGCATGACCTCAACATAACCACTATCAGAACACAGTTTGTTCAAATCTGCAGAGAGCCTTTAATGATAACTCTGAGATGTGAAGGACTTTATTCAATTTCACAGCACTTTTAATTCCAAGACACTATCTGAGCAGCACTACTCATCCAAGAATTAGATGTGGAAGAAGAGCACAGGGCTGATCACTTGGCTTTACACACTTCACAAAAGTAAATAATCCAAAGTGTATCACTGTGCCTGCACTTTTCTGGGTGACTGGGGAGTGAGTGCTCACTGCTGCTGTCCTCATAAAGAGATAGAAGAGCCTCAACCCGCTCTCTGTGAGGAAATCCCTCTTTCCTTGTCAGCCCAAGATGAAAAATTGCACCAGAAAAGTAATCACTGCCTGGAGGTGATTTTTGCAGGTTGCAGTTTGAGACCTGCATCCTATGGGAGTGTGCAGACTGCCACTGATCTGGCCTCCCTGCTGCTCTTCCCACAGCTTATGCTAGGGAAGGTCACTTAACTGTACATGCCTCAGTTTCTTTGTGAAGTGAGGCTAAACATTAAATAGCAATGGGTAAAAACATTTATTAATAAATAGCTAAGACCTTTAGAACCTTTAAAAAGTATAAATTACTCAACTGATGTATCAAGAAGTACTAATGAGGGAAGGAGAAGTCGATGGTAACAAACCACTTCAACACAGTGTCTCCACGCTCTGCTTAGAGAGGCAGCTCACTGAAAGAGGTGAAGCTTCCTCATGTGCCCGTTGTACCTGGCAGTGCTTGGCAAAACATTAGTGGAGATACTGTTTAGAAATCTTCATCATCGAAGGTCTCAGTGCACCGCAGCATCACGGTCTCATGATCATAGTGAAGATCTTCTTCCTGAAAGCCCCCCCAAAGTCAAGCAGGATTAAAAACCAGAGGAGTTCACTGAATTTCAAATACACAGTGAGCTGGTCAAGAGCTGATGTGCCAGCAAATGCACCATGAGCCCTCCCTCCTCTCTGAATCAGCCACCAGCACTTGATAAGTGCCTGAGGTGCCTGATGAAGAATGGCTCAAATTTTCTGCCAGTTTCCTTCTAAAATCACAGGGCTCCACCCTGTGTTTATTTACATCATCTAGACAGCTGTTACTGACTGTGGTAGCAAGTATGTCACATAACAGGCTATGAAGGTATGAGAGCTTCCTTGAGGCCTTAACTTCTACCAGCTTCAGGCTTTGCTCCACTTTTAGCAACAGAAGGAAATGGTCTTCTCTTTCACCAGTTTACAGAGAAAAAGTGGCTCTTGAGAAATCAAAGTCTGGAAGATAAAAGTGTTCATGCCTGCAGTCCATCTAGTCCACCTTCTGCATTGATGCAAGACTCTTCAGTGAAATACTGCTTTTGAAAATAGGTGCTGTTTAAAAATGTGTAGCTTAAGGAGCACTAAATACCACTTGCTTGTCAAGTGACTCATCTAAAACCCATAATTTCAAAAGAAAGTGTGCCTTTGAAGACACAAAGGTGCTCAGTACTATTTAGGAAAAAAACCCCACTGAGTTTCACTGAGGTAAAAACTTTGGATCTCAGTCTAAATTAATTCTTTACTGCCTTTCCTGCTAAGCTTCTCTTATGATGTGATCTTAAGACAACAGCTCTTGAAAAATTACAAGATTGCTTAACTAATCTCATGCTCAGAAATATTTCTCTATCATGTACCGTAGAAGCATGCTCCTGTTCTCATTTTGGGGTCACTGCCCTTTTAGGAGCTCTCCCTTTCCTTGTCCAAATCATTTCCCCCCTCCTCTTGTGTGAGTCTTTCTGAAGCTTTTTATTCCAGTGGGGGCATGCCCTTGAGAGCCTTGAGAGCCAGGGCAGCAGCTCAAGAGGAGCTGTGCTCAGTAGCTCTTTACTACGAAACAGTGACCATCCACAGTCCAACAGCAGTAGTTGTAGTTTGTACCTGGACAGTTAACCAGAAATGACAGAATGTGGCACTGGCATGAATGACCAGCAATGAAATCCATCACCTCATCAGCTCTGCAGATGAAAGGAAAGGAGACCATGGGCTGCCTTTTGTATTTCAGTCGGGTGCACATCACACGCCTTACCTTGGTACTTACTGTACTTGCTACCCACCTCTGTATCTTCTACAAGGTGTGTGCACAGTGCCCTGGGACACTGCTTTATCCTTGGGATAATTTATCCCAGCACTGCCCAAACTCCTGCGCTAGCATAGCACCAGCACAGGTACCACGTCAAGGGAAGGGGAATGGTCTGCAGAGGTTCAGTCATACCCATAAGGTAAGCAGGACGGGTTCCTTTCCCTGTCAAGTCCAGGAGTCTCTGATGCTCTGAGCAGCCCAATTTCTGGGGTAAGGTGAGTAGCCTATACTGATCTCTCTGCTGCTGCCTGAGTTGGTGTGTTTCAAGCTAGCTGGAACATCTTCTATCCCTGCTCTGCAACCACTTTCATAACTGTCTCAATCTGTTTGCTTTGAGATGGATCCGAATTTCTGCTCTCAAAACAAAAAATACCTTGTCAGTCATATTTTCTTTTTTCTTTTTTTTTGCCTCTTGGCAGCACTGTCTAGATGTGCTGTACTGCACTCTAAATCAAAACAGATTGTGACCTTCACATTATCTAGCTTGGGTGATTTTTGCTCAAACTACCTTTTTATTGTCTTATCACAGACAACTAAAAGTTCCTGTGTAAAACAAGTGTGTGCAGCTTTTTATTTCTTTTTGTATCCACACAGTACAGTTAACTGCCAATTTGCAGTACTTCAGGTTCTTTTGCTGCTTGTCTTCCCATCACTCCCATTCTCCTGGTCTTGTTTTAAATGTGCCTCTTTAAACCTTGAAAGAGACACTACCCATATCACCTCATCTGGGAGCTGTGAGATGGACTTGGGCTCACATATACTGAGGCAGCCCCAAGGAGAAGGACAAGATGAGACCATGCCCGGCATGACACTCAAAAAAGAAATTTAAAACCAGAAGACGCTTTATCTTGCCTAAAGCTTTTCTTTCTTTTCTAGGCCTGCTCAGTTCATGGTCATTTACATAAACACAAGAAGAGCTCTGCTCTTACACAGAACATAGCTATTCACAGACCAAAGGGCTGTGTAGATCAGTGCCTGGTCTCTGACAACAGTCAGCAGGGGAAGTTTAAAAAAAAGTGCAAGAATTTGGGCACACTTTTACAATACTGTGTGCTCAGTTTTACAATAAATGCTCCTACATTACAGCAAACTGTGCTGTGAGGCCCTCCTGTACTGGAAATTGAATGTGGACCTTCAGATTTAGTAACTACCCACAGATTGATGACCCTGGATTTTAAATATGGTAATTTGTACACACAAATATTTTTAATATGTTGTTTGTTCATTTTATTTAGTGCTTTCTAGTTCTTCTGGTATTAGACACAATGAGTAATCATTCTGTGTACCAAATCCACATCATGTAGGAATAAAATGGTCTTGCAGTCTTTTTTTGTAGAAAAGTCCTACTCATAACAGTTTCTATTTAATGCCTTTTCCTATGCTTGCTGCCATTCTCTGCACCTCCTTTAGTGCTACTATCTCCAAGATGGGGGAACCAAATGGCATGCAGCAGTCTCTATGTGATAGATTCAGATAGTGGTGCAACACTAGTTTCTGCTTTGTTTTCTGTCACAACTACCCCTCATCACAAACCTATTTTCCTTCAGAGGAGCATCTGTTCGAGTACCAGAGACCAGGTGGGAGCTAGGCAATAGAAACCAGCAAACCAATGGCTGCTGTGGAAGTACCACTGACTCTGAACCAAAACAAGCACACTCTGCCTGAGGGGTATCTCCCTTTTGGGTTCTTCACCCATGTGCAAGCTCTGAGCCACCTCCTTGGCAGGGAGACAAGAAGGGGAGGAAGAACAATGCAAGCACAAAGACTTCTGGCTCAGCAAACTTGCAACGGTAGGCTGAGGTTAAGAGGAAGCTCAGGAACTTTTCATCAGCTCTTTCAAGAACACGAATATCCTGCTTCTTGGGCCTGCCAGTGGAGGGCTCAGGGCAGGGAACCAGGCACCCAGACAAGCAGAAGGTGGTTCTACTGAGCTCAGAATGAAGCAGCTGGGGGTTGATGGAGAACTGGAAAGTGAGCTTTACCTGCTCAGAGGAGATCACTTAAGCTTTTCCACAAGGAACTTTCATGCAAACAATAATAAAAAAATTTAAAATTCCTTATGTCATTTGCCATTTTGAATAATATTCAAAGCAGTATTCACTCATGGTTTGCCTCTTACAAAGGCAATCCTACTCGCCTTTTGGAATGACACATCTGAAATGATGAATCCCAAGTTCTTATTTGTAATCATTCTGGACAATATGATCAGAAGCATTGAATACAAAAATCCCTTTCTGACATTGCTCCTGAAATACATTGCTCTGAAATACATCGCTCCTTCTTTAAGGAATCCTTTGGCAAGGCTTACCTGGCAAAACTGTGTATTAGCGAAAAAGAGGTGTTTTAGGAAGTCAGTGACCTGCAGATAGAGTCTCTGGTGATCCTCTGGATTTTCAGAAGTGCAGCTTGCAAATGCTGAACTGAAAATGGAATCAGATACTGTATTTAATTTCCTGTTCCCTTCTCCTTACTTTCTCTCCTCCATATTTTACTTATAAATTAAAAAAAAATTAAAATTGTTTTCAAGATGGTTCTGATATCAAAGAAAATAGCCAAGCAAGACAGGGAGGAGTGGTGATGGATGTATTGATGAGATACTGTTTGCCAAGTGCAAGGCAACAGAGAACAGAGAACAGAAATACAAGCAACTGGTGTCACAACAAGGAGATCCGCTGATGCGTGACAGCTACAGTAACACTGTTTTGGGGAAAAGTAAATATTCATTAAAACAGACAGCAACAATGCTTATTTGGGAGTGTATTTGGTAGGGTTGTTCAGAGGAACAGCTTTGACTTCTTCTGTAAAGTTTTACAGTGAATGCAGTAACCTGTGGTCATGAAATGACATGTTAACTATAACTGGCAGGTTTGTTCTCAGGTAACTGTGGCACAAAGCTAAGCTTTTCATTCTGGACCTCACCTCTGTGTTCTTCCTGGGATTTTACAAACTTCTGCCACTGCACCTCTGTCCAGAATTACAAGGTGCAAAACAACAGGCAAGGAAGAGAAAACAATAAATATTGACTCTTGAAATACTAAACTGATTTGGGACCTAAAACAGACTGTAAAGATTATGGTAATACTCTGCAGTATTAAGGAATACTCAATCTTATTTTAAAAGCAAATGGAAATTATGACCTAATAAATATTATTTAATAAATAAATATTTGCTAAGCTTTTTCATCCATTAAAGTATATTCTGATCAACAGCCAAAACAACCTTATTTTAATTCATTCTCTTCTAGAAGTGCAGCCTGGAATGGTGGCAAAAGGAAAAGAGTCACATTAAAGATCACTCTAAATCTTGAAAAGTAAGTAGAAAATGGGCTTAAAACCCCACAGATTTAAAATACTATTTGCAAAGAGAAACAATCCTAACAAAGACTAAGTAGAAAGAATACACGAAAGATGAATCATAATGTGATTTTCCTCTTGAGGAAAACAACACTTTTCTTTCTTTGGTCTACTGGGAAAAATCAAAGGCAGTGCCAGCTTTGTATCTGACATGTTCTCTTCCAGGTAACTCATCTGAACTGGAGAGGAAAGAGGGGTTATTGTGTAATAGGTCCTGTGTTTCTTTGGTGTTACTGTTCAGGTCAACCACACTTTAACCTGATCGCCTCCGTGTGACTGAATTAGGGTACTTGAAAAAGACAAGGGAGAAAATGTTGAAAAATTATAATTTTTGTCTCTTTAAATGGGAGTACAGTTTATGATTAGCTGATTTATCCAGGGAATGCCTCTTGGTCCTCACAGGCCTGGTAAGTGACAGAGAGGAAAGGAAAACATGACGAGAATTGTAAACTGAAAAGACAGAAAACTGTGCAAAGTGGCAAAGAAAATCAGGACCCCAGTTATCCTGAAGTGATGGGCTGCTCTTAATAACTGATTCTCACTGATTCTGCTGTAAATGACCATTAGTCATTTTACTTTTTCACCTTAAAAGGAAGTATTATTATGAGCACAGTTGCTGGAGGCTGCTACTCTGACCATTTATTAGAAAAGAGAGCTGGCCTATTGTCTTACTCCACAGAGTACTTGCCGTGGAGTACTGAAGTGGGCTATCAACGTACTGCGTCTACCAAAAGGGGGGAGTTTGTAATTTACCTCTGGCTGGACATTCCCTGAGTCTTGCTTCTGTCAAGGAAACCAGCAGCAACATCAAACGCATCTTCAAACATCACCTGGCAGAGAAATCACTTCAGATGTCAGCATATCCAGCCACCTAAAAGTTTTACCTAGGGCATAATTTTTAATAATGCAGTCTTTAAAAGCATGATATTCTTTCTTTACATTTAACAGGTATGTTTGCAGCTAGAGTAAACCAAGAGGTTTCGTGAAGACAGGAATAATGTGGAATAACTGTATTTCATGGCGAGGAACACAAGGTCAGTCCACTCCCTTAAGCCTGTGCTTCAACTTCTAGGAACTGGACTTCACATTACATCTCCCAGAAAATCAGTAAAACCCATGAATTTTATCGGTGCTTTAGAGACTTGACTGTGGACTGCTGCTTATGGCTGGAGATCTCAGCTGTACCAGCCAGTTTCTCCAAACCTGATTCCAGTTTACAAAGGAGTTTGGATGCTCCTTGTGCCAGACCACTAAACTCATTAGTTCACTCTGCCACAATGCAGTTCACACACTTTCTGTGCCAGAAAATACTGTACATGGAACATTCCCATGACATTTCCTCAGGCGACGAGCAATATGAGTTGTGTCCTGTGACTCAAAAAGAACTTGTCAATGCAATTTACTTACATGCTAAAGGTAAACATCTGTCCCTTCCTTGCAGCTAATGAAATCACACATACCTCTTCGAGCAGCTGGTTCCTTCAGCAATCAGTGCTCCAGGAACCATTTATAGAGTTGGCTGTTCTTTAATCAATCTCTTATTAATAAATGCCTTGGTCTACTCAGTCACTGACTTCTTGGCTCTGCAGAGGTGCATGGTACAGGCAGTCATTGGCCCTGTACCACTGGAACTGGTCTAAAAATACTTTTTCTTTGCTACCAAGTGCTTTGATGAAAAAACCCCAGCAGGCTTTGGCAAACTAGGTATTCCTTCTGGATTTAGATAATCTGTGCTCTTTGGAGAGTTTGCAGAGCACAGTAACTGTATAATTCTTGTTCTTGCTTCCTGTCCCTGGAGCAAAGTACGAGCAAATTTAACTGTTACTTGGCACAGAAACTCCACAAGTCAGAGGAGACTAGCAGGATTACTACACTACACTACTGTAGCTTGCTAGGTATCTTATCAAGAGAAAATTTGGTGCAGACATTTACTCAAAGACTGCTTATCGTCTCCATGTGTGCATTCACGTGGTCTTGAGAAAGCTTAGTTACAACTGGCGTATGTTTGCAATTAAAAGCTGCAGAGCCAAGTGGCATCTGAAGGCTTGCAGTTTCAGAGGCAGACTATGAATGTTGCTGAGCACTTACTTCCTCTGGTGTGGAGACTGAGGAACCACTGGCTTCCTCACTGTTACCTCCGCTGTCCCTCACACTACCTTCAGTGCAAGCAGGCTCTGGGCAAGCAGCCTTGGGATCCATGAGGAAATCTCTCTGGCTACAGTACTGCAAGATGCTGTCCCTGCTCTCTTCAGAAAGCTCTTGCCAGAGATGGGAAATAGCTGTGGAGACCTCAGGAAGAGGCACCTCTCCAGTGCAAACAATTCCATGCTCTATCAGCAGGTCCACTGTGTGCTTATAAAAATACAGGTATCTGGAAGGAAAGGAAAGGGAGCATCTCTTAAGAGCAGGCTATAAGACAGCCATCTACTGAAAATCAGCAGGACTCTGGGGAGTAGCTCTGATCCATAACTACTTCACTGACTCTGCCTCCAAGACTTCATACAATTACTGAATGATGCCCAACACTGTCTGAAGATTTCACCTGCAAAAAGCAAGCTCCAGCTGCAGCCTCAGCAGGACTGCCTCACAACAGAAGCTCCAGGCAAGTTGTACTGCAGGTTGTACTGGTCGCACAGGCAAACCTCATTCTGGAATTTAATAAATTTTCAGTTACTTGCCTTTGTATCCTGAGCCTTTTGCACTGTAAGTCCCTTTTTATACATTTACTGGCTTTGCACTACACTTTACAGCCCTGGCTGAGGTCGTATCCTGATGCACTAGGTACTATACACGCAAACAGGAGGACACTACCCCAGGTCTGGATGCTCTGACTTAAGCATGGGAGCTCAATTTCCTCCATTTTACATCTAAGGAAACACATCCCTAGGACTGACTTCTATGCAGTCTGTAGTGAAACTGGTGGTGGAACATAGGGGTCATAATTTCAACCCAGTGACTAAATCTCAGAACAAGCCTGCTTCTTCTTCTGTTAGCACTGCATGGCACAGTGAATCAAGGATAATAATGTCTACTTCAGAAAGCAGCATTGAAGGTTATTTTACATTAATTAAATGCTTAGAGAGTCTCAGATGAAAATAAAAAGATCAAAGGAGTACAAACCAAGAGTTCTATAAACAGCAGTCATTGTTACTATGTTTGGGCTCAAAATGATTACTTGGAAGATGTCCCAAATGAGCACATTTCCTGATTAACTGAACAGTATTGCATGAGAAAGCAACTCAAAAGTGTTCATTCTTTTCTTTTTTATTTGTAAATATTTGTTCCAGCAAACCAATATTGAAAATATAATTTTGTAGGCAAGCATAAACCTGTTTAAACTCCAGTTTCCACACTCTGGAGTATTTTCCACCACTGCTGGAGACAAAATACCGGAAGGGGAATAAGTGCACTCATGTAAGGTATTGCACTCAACTAAGGCTTCTGGATATCCAGCTCCAGACAAAAGACCTGGAATTTCTCAGGCAGAAGAACATGAATCACCATTAGACTGCTCTGCTAAAGAAATTAAGCTTGAAGCACGACTCAACTACTTCCTTCCGAGATGGAAGGAGACAACCACATTTTGCACTGGACAGAGTACTGTGAAATCCTACCAATGTAGCTCCTGCTGCTGGACATGGGAAAAAAACCCGATCAGCTGAAGCTCAAAGCATTTCTGATGCTTCCCAAATAATGTGATTAAATGATCACCAAAAGGCTGTTGCTTTCTTTGCTGAAGAGTCCCTTTCATTTTATGCCTGTTATAAAAGGTAATTTTTTTGACAAGAATTAGCTATAAACCACATGCAATCTGCCCTAGGACTATAGGGTAAGCACCAGAGTCTACACAGTACAGGCCCTGGTCTACCTCGTCAGTAAAGAACATGAAAGTCAGGTGTTTATGGCTCTGTCGTGCAGTCTTTGATGAAGCAGATTTCTCTAATCCTGAAAATCTTGATTCAGCACATTTCAAGGTCTTCTAAACGATACCTTAACTACAGCCACCTCCAATTCTAACGGGAGCAAAAGCAGGAGCAGGAGTGGGAAGCTGGTGCCATCTGCCGGTCCAGCTGCAGTCTCCTTTTGAGGAAAAACCCGATGATCCAAGGGGTTTTCAGAAATACACAGCAGTTCAAAGCAAAAGAGAAGAAGGAACTGCAGAAGTTTTTGGCTACGGCGGTGATGCCAGGGAAGAGGATGCCAGCTGCAGCTCTGGTTTCTCCTGCTCTGCGTGTTAACTCTGGAATGGTTAGGGTGAAATTGACTGCTTCATAGTATAGAATAGATTACACATGCATCTATTTCTCATATCTTTACAATAAAGTAATCGTGTATCTTGTTGGAAATGCAGGATAGAACCTCTAAGTACCTTCTAGTGTTGTCTGACAGGAAGGGGAAGAACATGGAGTATAATGTACTCAGGTTTAGGCTAACAGTAACTGAAAAAACCCAGTAATTTTACCATTACGACTTCTAACTAAAATACATGGGCAACTGACATGAGAATGGTGGTCTTTTCAGGTCCTCAATCAGGCATTTAGGAGCTTAAAGGATTTACAGACTCACACCCACTGGCTCTAAGAGTAACACACATGCAAGTGCTTAGGTTCCCCTCCTCCCCAGCGGTGCAGACATTTTTGCATTGTAGCAGAATGCCTTCTGGTATCTTCCAGACAAACACTATTCTGCAGCCCAGAGGCTGAGGACTACAAGCTTTTCCTTGGTTGAATCCAGCCTTACCCTACCCTGAGACCATTAAAAAAGTACTCCAAGCTGCCAGGAGCTAAGGGTCTGTTTCTGGAAGGGGCAACGGTGTTCAAGCTCCTCATAACAATGCCATTAGAGGAAGGATGAGCACCACTGTGGGGAAAAGAATGTGCCTACCTCTGGTTCCTGCACCTCCCTGGAACACATACAGTTAGACTCTTGACAAGTTCATCTGCTGCAGCAATTCTTAGCCTCCTAAAATCTACCCCCATTGCAGGGATACAGTGGTAAAGTGTGGCAACACAGGGACTGACACACTTGAAAGAAATTTTCTTCTTTTTCTTAAGGGGTGAAAAATCCTCAGGGATTTACCAAGGCCTGAAAAGCTGGAGACTGCTACAACACTGAGAGTTCATTCATGTGCAAGCTGCAGGGACTCAGGAAATGATCAGCTTCATCACCAGTAGGGCCAAAGTTGCTGGCACAAGGCTTCTGCAAGGCAGGCGCAGGCTCCAGCAGGGCTGCACGGACAGCAGTGCCTGGATGCACAGTGATAATGCAAACAAGTTAAAAACCTGAGGGCAACATGGGCTGCACTTACCGTTCAAATTCCACTAGACCTGGGGATAAAGTGTCTGAAAACTGGATCAATTCCGGCTTCCCATATTCTTCCAGCGTTTGTTTTTCACATTCTTGAAGCAAATACCAGATGGCAGAGTCACTTTCACTCACATCTTCTGAGGCTGATGTAGTGCTGGAAAGAACACAAGGGAAAAAGCCACATGAACAACTTCTTAACTGGATTAATAAGGCCCTTGTCATGGTCACTTCAGAGCCCAGGGCCATTCTTCCCAAGCCAGCTTTTTCCTCCTTCTTTTGCTTTGCAGGCAATGAGAAATCCTTGCCAGAGATCAGCTACATAGACGGGAAAGAAAATATGAGCACTTGACTGGAAATGAGACCAACACATGCTTAGAATGTTTGTGCACTCAATGGGATTACAGCAGTCCAGGTGAAACCTCTTCATCCTCTCTTCATGATGAAAAACCTCTGCTTGGAAATACAGTAACAATGACAAAGAGGTTCAGAGATGCTGGGATGGAAGCAAGTGCAAAGTATTATCATCTTTTCTTGACTTTCGGCCCTTACCTGGGACTGCCGAATTGCCTCCTGACATATTCCTCCCTGACTTCCTCCAAGCTGGATGGGCTCCCATCCTCCAGACTGCAGCTCGCTGTTGTCAGCAGAAAGGTTACTGTCACATCAATGGCACTTTTGGCTTCTCTCTCACCCTCCGCCCCAACCAAGCAGAATACTGTCAACAACTGGTTCTTCACAAGCCAGAGCTTGTCATTAGGCAAAAATGATGTGACAGAATAAACATCTGTCTCTCCTAAAACATAACTAGCACTACTGGGAGTTTATGAACACTGAGGAACTTAGAATCAATGCTTCCTAACATTGATTTGACAGAACTGATGGTGAAAACAACCAGCAAATCAAAGTCTGGGCACGCACTAGTCAATGCAGTATTTTTTGATTGCCTTATAATGAACAAATTGCATGTAAAAACCCTGACATCCAACCTGTGATTCACAAACAGTATGAATTTTACGTATATGCAAGCACACACAAGGGGAAGCTTGCCTCAAACTCCCCTCGGCAAGCCTCGCTGCTTGTTATCCCTTCAGTTTTGCTGTCACACTATTCTTTCTACCTGTGACTCACTTTTATGGGTTATCCAAGGATGTGGGTTCAGATGAGGTTGTTCATTTTAAGCACTGAGACTTCTAATTGATGCAAATTACTGGAGGTGCAAGTCACATGAATAGCAATTTTTTTCTAGCTGATAGGAATTTGGACACTTGAAGGGACAAAAAAACATGTCCAAAGCTTCTATCCTATCAGCCCCTAGCCCTGCCTGCTGCCAGCGGAGGCAGCGCCCAACAGCCCTAAACAGAAGGCAGGTTGTTGGGGACGTGAAGCCCCGCAGCAGGAGCTGCCACCAGCGCAGACGGTACCCGCTGACCGGTGTGACCGAGGTGTCACAGGCTGTAACAGAGCAGGGCGTGAAGATGGCCCGCCAAGCTGAAAGAAAACAAAACTGTAGCATCTCTCTTAACCATTTATATCAGAGTACACTCTTAACCAGAGGCTTCCATTTCCTACCCTAGGAAATCCTTTTAGCTAACACCACAGTGTGCTGCTGTGCAGTCTAAGCTCTCGAAGGGCTGGGTGCTGGTGACAGCCGTGACCCACACCGTGCCACACTGCCGCAGCCAGGAGCACACAGCTCCTGCAGGCTCCGAGTGGGAGCCTAAGGATCCAGCCTGGGGACCCATGCCAGCCCCACACCTGCTGGGGTGAAGCTGCCAAGGGGACTCAGCCCAACAGCCTGCTGCCATGGGACAGCAGGAACTGCTTGTTTCCTTCCTTCACCTAGGCTGGGGAGGGGGTAGGAAAGACTCAGAGTCAGAGGGGCATTTCTGAGATGCAGAATAAGAGTGCTTAGTGGATTGACAGACTTCTCACCATCCCCTGCTTTTTGCTACAACTAAAGCCACAGCTGGCTGCGATGCTTTAATGGGCTCAGCTGTGTACCTCTGTCTCTATTTAACAAATACATAAAAACCAAGTCCAGGCTCTTTGTCCAAGCAAATACTTGCATACAGTTACCTTTCATCTTCAGCAAAGAACACAAGGTTTGTTCCAGCTTCTGGATAGATGTCTTAGCCTTACGCAAAACCTGATACTAAAGAAGAAAACAGAACTGATTGTTCTCTGCTCTAACTAGATTAATGTTTTAACATGCCTTCGTTGCTTTCTTCACTTTTCCTTCATGTTTACCCTCAGTAATTTCCATGTCTCTGTGAAAACAACTGTGTTGTTTCACTAGCTACCCTTATACATATGAAAAGGGAAAAGAATTAATAAGGGAGTAAAGTTCAATATAGAATATAAATATTTGGGTATACATTATGCAATACATACACATAACACCCAGTCACACAGACATTTGCTACTTAACTCTGATCTTTTTTCATCAGCAAATGGTCTTGTTTGGATCGTTCTCTTCTTGGAGCATGTCCAGAAATACCATGCTGTGAAGTCTTGTTGGATGCCTACCAACTTAAGGCATAAGATTTTACTAATGATTTCCCATGAGACTTTTGCTAGGAGAAGCCTTTGCCGTGTTCTACATTGCTGTAACCTGGATTACAGCAGAGTAGAACACGGCAAAGGCTTCTCCTAGCAAAAGTCTGGATTAACAGGATTAACTTCAGTGCTGCATATCATTCCTTCATCATCTATACCAAGCACAACTGAAAACATACGGCCAATGCATTTAAACATACACATCTCCAAAATATTTCAAGATTTATGTGCATTTATGGATGGTGACACCATCCATATCTACCTTGCAGAGATTTCATGCTGGATCTTTTATCCAGGCACCAAGCGCTAGGATTACAAGCGATCTTCTGCATTTAGGCTTTTTAAGATACTAAACTTCCTTCACCCCCTAGAGTCACACGAGGGGCACATGACACTATGAAAAAGCAACTTCAAGAACTGGTATGCGAACACAGTCCCCTTAGACCAGGCAAAGGAAGTAGTTGTTTAGTCTTGGCTGCTGAGATCATGCTGGCTTCAGGTTAACTTGTATCTTGCTCAGAACATGGCAAACTGAACTCTTACCTCAACCTACAAGAGAGCTAAGAAACTCAGCAGGCACAGCCACATGTAGTGGTATTTAGCATATTCAGGGGACAATTCCTGTCCTAAACAATCATTACCCTCTCTATTTTACAAACTGGAAAACTGAAGGTAACCAATGTAACTAAACAAATCAGTGGCAGAGTTGAGAAAAGACTCCTGATGTTTACTCCTCTGCCTCAAGCATGGTAATTTCAGTCTTTTCAGTAGTATTTTGAGTAAATTTCATCTTTATAAACCATTTTGCTTAAATAGTTTCTTCCTTTAGTAGAGACCAGGAAACAGTACTGGTGCTTCTTTTATTCCTGAACTTATTTTTCCAGTGTCTTGAAGACAAAGTGCACCTCATAAAGCTGAATGAATTATTCCTTTCCCTCTAACTCCTTCTGTCCCTAAACTCACTGTTCTGATTTCAGAACAAAATGCTGTGACATCAGCTTCCTCATGGGATCCCTTGGTTTGTTTCCAAAATACTATAAAAGAAAATGCAAAGCTATAAAAATGCTGCAAAAAGCCCATAAGAAAAGCACAGATAAGGCACATGATAAACCCATGACCCAGAAACTACAAACTGGACAACTTGCTTACGCTGAGTTGGCAGCTTTAAAGAGATCCAGGAAAGGTGCATATAGTGAAATTACACACATAGTGGCACCCATAAAGATACAGTGATCATCCTCATAGATTGAACCTAAAGCTGGTTAAATTGGAATATACTCATGTATTACAGCGATGCATAGAGAAATAGTCACTGTTCCGCACCTTTGAGGCACAGTTGTCTGACTGGGATAAAACTCTTCCCCGCAAGCTGCTGAAGAGTCTTGCCAGAGGAACCCAGTGGTGTGCCTGTGGCAAGTGCTGCTTTGCCATGCAGTGTTCTACCTCTTGCAGGCGTGTCAGGGGATTGAGACTCACTTTGGCATGTGTCTTCCTACAGTCTCCA
The DNA here is from genome assembly GCA_013397725.1 of Rhagologus leucostigma. NCBI lineage: Eukaryota > Metazoa > Chordata > Aves > Passeriformes > Rhagologus > Rhagologus leucostigma. Next base: position 291,117 of record VZTD01001751.1, read on the forward strand.
GCTGTGTCTGTTGAAAGCTGCAATGCAACATTTATTTATACTGAATAAATATGTAAGTGAAGAGAAAGAAGTCTTACAGCCTGCATAGTGGACAGACAAAAAGAAAAAATCTGGCTGACTGACAAGAGCTTATCTTTCTGTAGAAAATCACGGAGTTTGAAATACTCTCTTTCCCTGAGAGATACCTGCCTGTTAAGTACTTACTGAAACCTAATTCACCACTAACAATTAACAGCAACCCAGCTGAAGCCAGCCCCCCATCTCCTGCACCCTTCCCTACAATGATTTGATGTTTCATTTCCACGGAATATCCAGGGCTTGGCTTTACAAAGCACTGAGACTCCTCTGCTCCCACCGATGTTGCTAAATGACAGGCTTCTTTACAACACTGATTTTTTTTTTTCCCCAGTAAACTGTGACATTGGTGTGGGCAACGATACCAGACATACACCTGCACGAGAGGGCCAGATCCAGGCCCCGCCGGCCTGACACAGCCTGAGGCGCCCGCCTGGAAAGCCCTTCCCGGCCTTCCACTGGATTAATGCCCACTGCCTCGCTACCGACCGCAAGCACAGCCTAGAGGTAAAAGTGCCCGCCCCTTCTGCTCCTTCTGAGGTCGGGAGGGACAGGCCGGCCGGGGGAAGCCCGTGAGGGGCCGCGCCGGGAACCTCTGGGATCGCTCGGTCGCTCGGTCTGCCTATCAATCCATGCGCACCGCCCGGACCCCGCCCCCGGCCGCGGCCGCGCCTCTGCCACCCGCGCCAAGCAACACGAGCCGCACGTGGCGGAGGGCCAATCGGCACGCAGCCGGCGCCCGGCGGTGGCCAATCAGAAGGCGGGAAAAACGCGGGCTGGACAGGCCGGCGGGGTGGGGAGTGGGGAAGGGAAGAGGTGGGCGGGCAAGGCACGCTGGGAGCTGTAGTCCTCCTGGAGCTGGGCCCGGCCATCCCCTCCCCGCCCCGCCCCGCCCGTGGGCGGGCGGAGCCGGCGGCGCCGCGGGGCCCCCATGGCGGCGGCAACGGAACGCACGGACGAGCTGGTGCGCGAGTATCTGCTCTTCCGTGGCTTCACCGCCGCCCTGAAGCAGCTGGACGCCGAGATCAAGGCGGACCGGGAGAAGGGTTTCCGGGTGAGCGGCGGCTGCGTCTCCGTCCCCGTTCCCGGCGGGTGCTGGGCGCGGGTGCCCCCCGGNCTTCCCCGGGGGAGCGGCCGCCCCGGCCCGGCTGGGCTGGGCTGTGCTGTGGTGGGCGCCGGGGCCCGGCCGGCCGCACAGGTGGGACCCCCGCATCCCGGAGCCGCCCGGCCCGCCCTGCTGCCGTTTCTGGCGGGGGGCTTTAGCCAGTTGAAGGCTCCCCTCCCGCTCGGCTCCGGAGCGGCGGCAGCGCAGGATAGAGAGCTCCATCCCCTCACCTGCCCTCCGAGCCAGGGGCTGCAGTTCTCAGCAGCCGCCCCGCGCCGCTGGTCAGCCTGGCCGGCTGTGGACCCTGCGTCCGACCTGTAACCCACCAGCGGATTCTCGGCTTCGAGTCGAGAAGAACGGAGGAGACCGTGTATCGAGGGGGCAGCAGCAGGAAGACATTTGTTTGCCTGCGTCTTTTCTCGGTCACGAGATTTTTATCCAGCAGATTTATAGCTCCGCTCTTTAGCTTGTATGTCTTGAGTACCAGCTACCTGGACTAACGTGTGGAAATTGGCACAGAATTTGCCAGTCTCAAAAATACAGTTTCAGTCCTTTGTGTGAGCTTCATATTCCTGTAGCAACAGTTTTGGGCACCGAGTGCAGTGCTTTGAACAGTCAGATTTTTCTTTGACCAGCAATACAAGCACTACTTTTATCATTAATAAAGCATGCTGCTTTTATTTTTTAAAACACCAGCACTTTGCTAATGTTTAGAGGTCGGCAAACAGCTGAGTTAATTGGAATTATTGTCCAAGAAGGGTCTGCTGGGGTCACAAACTTCAGTTTTCTATATCAACAGGAAGCCACAGAGATAAAATTTGGGTATGTCCTAAGATACTAACTGATGAGGGGAGAACAAACCACATATTAAACAACCTTAGTTTAATTTTATACAGGATGCAGTTTTTTCTTTTTTTGATGCCTGTCTTGACCATCAGAAACCACTGAACAAGAAAATCTATTCCCACACCACCATTCTGCCTTATTCATACTGCAGAAATGATTTCCAAAGAGACATAATGATAAAAAAAATCCTGTTGCAAGGTTTTATGCCTGCCTTGTTAGTAGATGATGTTATTAAAGATCAAGGTACTTCAAAGATTGCAGTAAAGCGGAACTGACTTCCTCTTTCTGTTGGCTAAATACAGGTTTTTTTCCTTTTAGTCTAAAAATAATACTTTTTTTTCAGCTGCTGCTCTTGTGTTTTCAACATTTAATCACGTTATTACTTTTCTTTTATTAACAACTGACTTTTAAAAGAGGTAGAAAGTTTTGCTTATTTGCAAAAAACCCTATCAATTGGGTTCAACAAAATGTGATATTTCTGTCAAAATCTGTTTGGCTATGTTCTATCATATTCCTTTTCCCTTCATTTGAAAAGTGCTGCAGAGTGGAAGAATGCTAATACAAAATGCAGAGTGTTTCCAGGATTAGAAAATAGCTAATGCATAAGGGTTGTATTGTACTATTGACGCAGTCAAAGCTTCTCAGCACTACGTTACAGAAAGTCTTGTGCCTCAAGAGCCCTCACGTGACTGAAGTCTTCCCTGTTCTGCTCTCTTTAGGTGGATAAGATAGTGGACCAGCTGCAGCAGTTTGTTCAGAGCTACGATCTGGCTGCCCTGCGGGATTACTGGAGTTATCTGGACCGACGCCTTTTCAGCCGTTTGGAAGACGTCTATCGGCCAACAGTGAACAAGCTCAAAACCAGCTTATTCCGATACTACCTTGTCCATGCTATTCAGGTAGTATTTGATTGTTAGGCTTCTATTTTATAAACATCCTGGGCTCTGAAACCAAAGCAATAAACTACCCTTGTGAGCCTCTGATAGGCCTGCTGGATAAGGAAAAAGTGATTCATATGTCATGATCAGGAGTGTAGTAAGGAGTTTGATGCAGACTCACGTGACAAGCTTGTGTGCAGGATAGGGAAACTCGGGCAAGAGGGAAACATGGTTTGCTGGGAGCAAGATACTCGCACTCACATAAAGACAGATTCCTCTCAGAAAGGATAGCAGTACTGCTATCTCAGTCCTGCTCAGTTAACTTGGATACTGGCAGAGAACACAAGGTTCAAACTGGAACAAGGAAATGTGGGAGAGAAAATGAATGTCCTTTTGCTTGCTTTGAATAGAACAGAAAATAATGAGCTTAAAGTGGAACAGAGATTTTTCTGCTCAAACCCTGGAAAGTCAATGGAGTATATTCTCTCCTTGATTCTTCCTTCTTGATTCCATTTCCTGATGGAAGATCTTTAATGAGGGGTGTCGGTGGAGGAATCAAAATCTAATGCATCTTTCCAGAAGTGTGTTTTTTCATGTTTTGTTTTGCCGTGTGCTTACCCTGAGGAGTGACAGTCCTGTCTGAATAATGTGTCAGATGGAAACCTTTTCAGGCTGTATCTGCTGTAGACTTGAGTAATTTGAATTATACTTTGGTCCTGTATATGAATGCTCATGCCTCATTGCACTGATTTAACTGGAAATAAGTGTGTTTGGTTTGATTGGTCTCAGCCTTTAAACAGGATTGTGGTGACTAGGAATAAGGTTGGATTAAGTGCATTTGGGAGCTTCTCCTAGTGTATTTGGGATTCTTTTGTTTCCCAATGAATCTGTAACTAACCACTTGTTGTGTCAGATGGTGAAAGTAGTTGTTACCGTGTTCATAACAAAAAGCAAGTGTTCCTAGACCTAATCTGGTGGCATTAACGGAAGTGTGAGCCTTGTTCTTCTTGCTATGTTTCAGAATGGCCGCAATGACAAGGCGCAAGAGTTCTTCCTCAAGCAGGCCTCCGAGCTCCAGAACCAGGCGGAGTGGAAGGATTGGTTTGTCCTGCCCTTCCTCCCTGCTCCAGACTCCAACCCCACCTTTGCCACCTATTTCTCACGCCAGTGGGCAGATACGTTCATCGTGTCTCTGCACAACTTCCTGAGCGTCTTATTTCAGTGCATGCATATCCTTTTTTGCAACCAGTAGTTAAATCCCACTTGCCCTGGTGTTATACTGTTAACATTTATGCCAAGAATATAGTTCTGCAGAACATCCTGCTTTCAGGTGATTTTTTACAGCCAAGACTTAATACAAAGCTGGTGTTTACCAGAGGATGTTGGAATAGTTATTGCTCAATTATCTGATGGTATGCTGTATTCCCTGGGCACAAACAATCGTGGTCATTGCTGATGCTGAATCATCCCGATGCTAGTGACTAGAAATCTTGTGCCCATCTTGTTCTGAAATGCTTTTACTCTTTGCTTGACGTAGTACAAACAGGCATACAACCTTGGGTCATAGTCCATGACTGTACTGGCATCTTCTGTTAGATCCTTCTTTGGGTACATTATGTTCACAACCTTGCCTAGTGACAGCTCATTATAATAGAGCAGTTGATTGTTGGCAGAAATAAGTTTTTTGCCCCACACTACAGAATTCTGTCTTACTTGTTTGTTGATGGGCAGGCTTATGCTGCAGCTGGAAAACAGCTCATCTTGAACTGTTTCTTTGGTGTACAGTAAAGCAGTAACAGAACCTGTCTTGTCCTCCACTTCTGACTCTAAAAAGAAATAATCTAAAAATCCTTGCAAAGTCCACATGAAATAGTTTGTGCAACAGCAAAATAGAAAGTTGACTTAAGTAATTAAGCTGTTGCTGATCTTCTGGTCATGCATGTACTGTTTGCTAGTTGTACGGACTGGGCAGCTTTGTTTTTACAGGGAAATGGCCAGTATGGAGTGCTGGCTTTTAGAATTAAGCCAGGTGCACACAAGTTATTGCCTCGATTTTCTTTAACATTGCTTACCAGTTCCAGTCATACTGAACTTTGAAGCTGAATGTCTCAGGAGCAGTCTCATACAAGAAGAAAATGAATCGTTGCGGCATAAGGTCAGAACTGAGATCACTTTTTAGCTGCTGACTGATGCTGTGAGTTTTGTGAAATTGGTTCCATCCATTCGAGAACATTGTAACTAATTCAGTTTGGTGCAGTTATTCAAAGGCAGATTCTTTAAGTGTTGTGTTTTATTTTGATTCATCTTTCAATTGTTTCCAGCAAACTTAGGGTTGTGATCATATTGGGAAGTGTGTGTTTAGGGTATTCCTGTCCCGCTGCTGGAGGTGATTGTCTCCCCTCCCTGTGCTGTCTGACAGGTGACTCAATACTATACAAACTCCTTTTCTGTTACACTGCAAAGTCAAAACAAGGTGAAACTAGTGGCAGGTTAAGGTGTATGTCATAGAATTATAGAATGAGTTGGGTTGGAAGGGATGTACGGCTGATTTTGTGAATAGTATTCAGTCACTTCCAGGTGTTAGCTGATAGACCAGTAGAAGCAATAGAAACGGGCAGTAAATTCTGGCAAGGAGACAGAAACTATTACTTCTGAAATGACCGCTTCACCATGTTTGATGTCCACTTAAACCAACTGAGACCAACTAATGGAAATGTTGTGAACGTCTGTTTCCCAATTCTAGATCTTAGGGTAAACCATAAGAAGGGTCGATTGGTTCAGACAAAATGTTGCCCAGCTTCATGTCTTGTGTTTGACAGTATCATCAGCAGATACTTAGCAGAGGGTATAACATGGGTCAGTCATTTCAGAGTACAACTTCTTATTAGATTTGTGAAATCTGCGGTTTAAGAACTTTCTAAACTATAGATCACATGTGGATGGTCACATACAAGTAGGAAGGTTTATTCATGTAAGCAGAACTTTAATTTCACTTCCTCAAACATACCAAATAAAACTCTTTCTGTATAAATACGTCAGTAAAGTTTGTGCTTTACCTCCTGTGTTACAAAACGTTGTTGTATGCTGTGCTTTCTGTTTTTACTGTTTTAATAGCTGTTCAACACTATCCTAAAAATTGAAGTAAAATAGAGTAATTGATTTCAAAAAGGAGGCAATTTTTGGGGAAAGAACCCAAGGTTTGTCACTGTACTGTATGGAGTTAGATCAGTCAGACATTGACAGGAGGGTTCTGCAAAGATGGTCAGTGAATAGGGACAGCAGGATAAGGTATGTTTTGAAATAGAGCTCTTTTATTTCCTCCAATTTTGTATTCTTTACTTTTAGTCAAATTAAAGCTATGGTTTGTGTTTTGCATGTTGGTTGATATCATTTGCAGTCTGGATAAGAGTTTTCTGGCAAATCGACAGAGGTAAAACTAGACTTTCCCTTTTAGAGAACTCCTCAGGTCAGAGGAGGAACCAGCTACCTATAGAATACAGGTTTTTAAAAAAGATGTGAATACATATTGAATTTTATGCTAGCTGAAATTAAGTACTTATTCTGTTTTATGCTGCTGGAACAATGCAAATACATAAATAGCAAGCTAGATTTCTAAAGCTCATTTTTCTTCCTGTATTTTCTTTCCTTAAATACTTTAAATCCTTAAAAAGATAAAAGGAAAAAGAATTATATCTGAAAAACAAATGTACAGAAACAGAAAAGCCTGAGGAACTCTTCAAGTGAATAAGAGTCACAGGCATAAACCACATCTGTTCCAGAAAGCTGCATCTTGAGGTTCCTCTCTGCTAAAGAGAAAAAGAGACGGTTTTCCTTCTCCATAATGTGGAGATAAATCTCATTGTCGTGCTTGGGAAGGAGTTGCACCGGGTATGGAGCTGGATTTCAGGGTGACCTGGTTTCACTGACCTTGGTGCACCCTGCCAGTTCACCAAACCCTCGGCTGTGGGAAGAAGATTACCTTCTAGGCTCTGTGCCTGCATTGCCCTAGCCTCAAACTGCCTTCACGGAGAGAGGCTGGTAAGCTCTGCCCTGCCAGCTCTTGTTTCCCAGCACCACTAATGTCCCCACAGCTACAGCCCGAGGAGAGGAGTGAAGGGTTTTAAGTAGGCTCCAGTTTCATGTGTGTAAAGTACCGATTGTTGGACCGATTGGACTAACGTGGTGCTCAGCCAGTCAGAGCAACTTTTTTCCTTCCCCACCCTTCCAGGGCTGTTGAAATAAAAGAAGTAAACAACTTCAGTGAGTGGGAAGGAGGTGAATCTCAGTGACCCGCTGTTCACTTGGCTCTTTTCTCGTGTTGTAGCTGTTTGCTCTGCAGGCTGAATCCTCCCGCATGAAGAAAGAGGAACTGGAGGTGGAACAAACAGTTATGCATCACAAGTTGCCTGCATATGTGGCCAACATGGATCGACTAGGGGACTCTGAACTGTGAGTGCCTGCAGGAGAAGAGCTGGGGACAGGCTCTGCTGCTTTTCTTACGTCAGGGAGGTTCCCGGAGGGTCATTTCCTTGTCCCCTCCTCTGCGAGTCAATGCAGAAAGACATCCAGGCAGAAATTACGGTGACCTAAGTAGGTTTAATGGAATTCATGACAGGCATCTCTCCCATCATTTGGGAGGTTCTTGCAAACCAGTGAGAGTCCAAACACACATGAAAGTGATTGTGCTCTGCTCTCAGCGTTGCACAAAGGTGTTCTGGGCATCTAGATGGCACTGTTAGCAGTGCAGTACCCTGCAGTATTGCTCAAATGAAGTGGATTGTCTCTTGATTCCAATTTACTTGAGTGCCTGCAGTGCCATAGGTGAGTGCCCTGTGTTGTTTTGTAGATACTGTTACTGTATGACCCAAAGGGATTCTTGTTACATAGGGATGTTTTCTTGCTTTTGCAATGTCAAGGGAAAAGGAGCTTCTCTTCTGTGAGGCTCAGTTATGCACAGAATTCCCCATCAACTTGCTGCAGTTGAAAGTGCATTTTATGGCTACATCTCTTGTATGCCTATCTCTGGAAATCAGGCAGCATACACAGTGATACAGCTTCTTTAATTGTTGTTTTTTTACCCCAGTATAGTGTCAGGCAAAGCAAGTCTGTGTGTTTGGATTCACTGTGTTACTGAGGGTTTTTTTTCTTGCTTTAAAAGGATCTGAAAGCATATGTAGCTCAGCTACAAGTTACAAATAATGCTGTGTCTTCGAGTTTCTCATGTGCTTCTTTCACTTGTATTGGGACAGGAGTAGGATTGATTAAATTATCCTGTTGCCAGTGACAGATAGAAGTTGTAGCAGGTACTACATACAAAATGTTTTAATCTAAAAGCTATCTAATTCAATAGACTTAAGTGTCTGTTGAACTTATCTTGATAACTGCTCTGCAGTCTTTGCACAGGACAGGCTACAGAGTTTAGTTTGTGATATGTTTTTTTAACTATGTGGAAAGCCCTGATGCTATCTGCGTGTATGGATGAGCATGACACGAGGGATGGGATAATTTATTCCTGTATTTATTTTTATCCATTTGAATTAGAAAAACTTGCCTAAGAAGTGGTATTTCTTGTGTGTGCAACTTGTCTTTTAGTCTGGGGGCTAGTTCTGTTTGCTTATTTTCATGTCTCTGCTTAACCCAAAGCCCAGCTTTGGTAGAACAGTTCCGTCCTTGAAGAGTGGATAGAGACAGTGAAGATTATTGTATTCCCCTTCCCCTTGCCACCACTCTGCTCTCAGAGCAAGCTGTAGCAGAGTGAAGTCAAGACAGTTATCTTCTGGGAAGCAGCTGCTGCTTTTGGCATTGTGGATTGAGAAGGGAGGTGTTTATAATCATAGAAATGGGCCGTAGCTCTCTTATTTTCTTTGGGTCTGGATTTTGAGATATTGAGGGCCTGTGCTGTAAAATTGTTGAAAATAACTTGCTGATTATCAAAGTCAGCGTCCAGTGAAACACTGGATGCTGAATGTCTCTCAAAGTAGGTCTGTTTTATGCTTTGAATGGGGAATCCCATCTAAGTAAGTTCTACAGAAATCTGAATTCCCCTGCCTTTATCTTAGGGTCTTCCTAAACAAACCAGATGAAGCAGGAAGAGTTTTAGGTGGCCCTACAGTGGATTCAGCAACAGTTTGAGCTCACTGTCTCAGTGGCATCTCTGAGAAGTCAGCTTTTGGTTACAGTAACTGTAATGACCTGCTCCAGGCACTAACAGGACATTTTCAAATAGTTTTTAAATGCATAGTGGTGCACTGGCTTGGAAATGAACATCTGTTGTCCGGTGGTTCAAACAGCTGCCACTTCACTTAACTGGGTGGTCTTTGGTCAGGTTGCCTCACTGCACTTTCATACCCTGTTTGGTGGTGTTTCATTTTTTTTCATTAGTGATATGACCTGCAATCAGAGGAGTACAGCACATTCTCTTCAGTCCCGGGGAGGCTTTCTGTCCTCTTTTCTCTCCCAAAGTAAAAAGGGCCCTTCCAGACCAACCCATTCGAGTGGGGCTTCTCCAACGCAGACTGGCATTATGCTGCTAGGGAAGAAAGAGCCAACAAATCACCAGGTAATTCTCAACTGAAAATTGCTCAGTCTCCAAGGAGTTAACTTGCAGCATGGCACTGCTCCAAGGTTTTGCATCCACCTGAAAAATTAAATGCCCTTTCCTGCCTTGCAAACATAGGCTGGGCCTGAATGCAGCACAAGAACAGCTACTGTTTTCTAAGAGTTTGTGGAGCCTTTGCAGGTGCTTGGTTGCTTTGCTGCTTCTTTTGCTCTTTGTTCTGCAGCCTAGCACAAGCATAACTTTGCCCAATCATTTCTCTGCCTTCCAGAGTGCCAAAGGAAAAGAGGGAACAGTGAGCTGTAAGGACGGGAAGAGCCACTTCAGTGGTTTAGTGGCAGGCGAGTCCAGCCTGCAGCAGCGGCAGAAGCGCTTGCAAGAGCATGGGAAAGAAAGGAAGGAACTGTTGTCGAAAGGGACCTTCCAGGTACTGGTCAGCACTGCAAGGCTTGGAAGCAGAAGACTGGTGTTTCTGTAAAACTAAGTGGTGAAACAAGTGCCAGTGTTTCCTTTAAGCTTTGGAATTGCTAGTCGGAAATAACTGTATCAAAGGTTAATGTCTGTAGTGTCTTCTACACTTGGTTTATTTCTGTGTCCCAGGAAGGTAATCAGTACTGGCATTTCAAATGGAAGAAGAGTTGTCTTTTGTCTCCGTGTTTTTCAACAGCCTGGTCCTGAGGCTTCATTAAGGTTGCATTCACTTTTAATGGTTGTGTTCAAATACCTTGTTAAAATCCCCATTCCTCAGTGGTAATGAGCTTGGCTCACTCATCCAAAGTGACTTCTCTTCCTGTAGGTTCTTAGGCTGATTTATGCAGGCTCTGTGTGGGATGACGAAAACTAATGGAAAATTTTCTTCGATAGGAGTGGAAGTTGCTTTCGTAGCAGCATTTGCCTTTTGGAGTTTTTTGCACTTTATTGTTGCAGTTTTGCCTGGGGGTGTGCCCTGCTTTAAAATCTAATGAAACAATAAAACTGTGTCTTGGATTTTAACTGCTGAAGGTCAGCAGACTACTTCTGTTCACCTGTGTGTTGTCTGGCTTTCAGCAGCCATGTTGTCAAAAATACAGAGCACAGGCAGCATCTCAGCTATTGTTATTTCATCTATATGAGACATTCTGCCTTGTGGAGAGACAGTGCTGAGGGACTGTTGCCCGTTGGCCATTGTGTGGCTGTTATGTGTGTGGGAGTGCTGTTTTAAAGAGATGGTACTCTATCACTCAGCATTCAAGGCCTTGAGAGAACTTTTTTCTTCATGGTTCATCTAAAACACTTTCAGCATTGGCTGGAAAATTGCAAAGCAAAATTTCCCAGGAAGTTTCCTTTGACTTTCCTTTTTCTATGTTGTTCCAGGTTAAGGCAGTGATTTTTGGGCTGTGTAAAGGTTGGTTCTTGTGCTCTTGGGGAAGCTTGATACTCTTTAACTTTCTTTTGTACTCAAAGCGTGTGAGCAAAAAGGAAACTGAAAGGTGGCACTGTTTCTTTCACATGAGTGTCATTCACTGGTTGTTACCTCCCCACATTAACTAGCAGAATAATTCTTGGATTTATTTCCCAATCGTTTCCAGCTCTGTGATTTCAGATGATTTGAATATGCAGTGCTTGAACCATTGGTCCTGATGTGAAGCTACTGTAAATTAGGCAAGCATGTGTTGCAGAACAGGAATTCAAAACCGTCAATACGTATACCATTTTGGGACACTTAGTTTTCAGAGGATGGTTTATCAAAAGAATTCTAGTAGATGATTTACCGCCTTATGTGCTGTATCTGCTTCTTGTTCAACTTCTGGTGGCAAGAGAAGACTAAGCTGCTTCCAAATATATCTGCCGTGCAGATCTTGTCTCATCCAGATACTTTCACCTCCTAAAACTCCATTTGTTCTGTCTGCCCTGTCAGATTGGGTTTTAAGCTTTTGGACTCACGTGTCGGCTCTGCAGTTGTCATCAGTCAGTTGGCTGCAGTGGTGGCTTCAGTGTGCACAGTCTAAATCTCTAGCAGATGAGGATAATCCATGCACTGGGGTTTGAGATCCAACAAGTTTTTGTGCAGGTTTGCTGAACTGCATATTATACAGACTTAACTTATATTGCTGAAGGCAAGAATTCCTTGAAATATGTTGATTTACTTGTGCTCTAATGTAAATGGGCCTCTGATATTGGCTGAGGTATGCTAGAAATCTTGTGGTTCTTTTAATTCTTACAGGAAAGTGTATAGCTGAGCACATGGAGGGGGATATAAGGGACTCAACAACTAAGCAGGTCATATTAAATAGTGCAGTTGTGCAACACATGGTCCTTGTGCTCAGAAAGGTCCCTGGCAGAAGGAGTGTTGGGCTGACAATGCTTCTGTTTTGTTGCAGCTTCTTTTTTTTTTTCTCCCAGCAGGGTGGGGTAGCTGAGGAGCTTGATATGGAGCTGCTTCCTTGTATTTCACACAGGATTTCTTCCTTCAGGGCCAAAGTGCTGAGAAGAAAACAGATACTAGCATAGCTGAGGCAGAACCATGCTCAGATCTGCATGCTGAGCAAACAGAGACTTCAACCAAAGTTCCTGGCAGCAGTGCGGAGGCTGTGGGGGTTCGGCAGGAACAGCCTTTCATCGTCCTGAGCCAGGAGGAGTATGGGGAGCACCATTCATCCATCATGTACTGCAGGTAATGCACTGGCAGAAGAGGGCTCTCTTGTAGAAGCCTCTGCAGAATGATCAGCTGTGTCTGGCCTCTTTCTCCCAGCCTCTCTTCTGTCCATCACGTGGGACATGTGCTCGCAGTTGTAGGGCAGTCAAGCTGGTGGGACTGAAAATAGCATGTAGCTTGTGCAGTGAGAATGGACAGAGATTTTTGTAATTGGGCAATGCTAGCCAGGAAGAAACTCCCTTGGAAAGCAGGATGATATTGCTTAAGGGCATTACGCTTTATGTCTGAAGCTTAGTGCGCTTCATTGTGCCAGTTACTGTGAAGTGAGCAGGAAGTGGTGCAAAGAAGTTCTGATTCCTGTAGAAGGAACTGGTGTGTGGCCAGGAAAGGAAGGATTAGTGGATTGCATGTAAGAATTTGAAGGAGAAAAATATCCCATCAGTTTCATTCTACACGCAGGGTTGATTGTTCTGGACGGAGGGTGGCCAGCTTGGACGTGGATGGGGTCATCAAAGTCTGGTCTTTTAACCCCATAATGCAAACTAAAGCTTCATCCATTTCCAAATCTCCATTGCTGTCCCTGGAATGGGCCACCAAGCGTGATCGGCTGGTGAGTAGTCTGTGTGTAGAAGCACAGCAGATGGTTTGGGGCTGTGTTGCTACGTGTTGCATGTTCAGTTCTAGACAGCTGCACTGTGGGTAAGATTGGGGCAGCGGTTAGTTTCCACTTTTAGTGGGACATGGGAAACCAGAGCCTCTAGGGTCTAAGGAAAACTAGAGTGGGGAGTGTACGCTTTGTATTGAGCAAGGAGTTCACCACCACTTGCCCTGAAACAGAAATTCCCAAGCTGCACTGTGGGTACAGCTAGATAGATAGAAGTTGTTCCTTTGAGAGAAGTGCCTGTCTTCACACAGATCATGCAGCAACTTGTAAAGACAGGCAGAGGCAACCGAATACAACGATCTGTGGGAGGCCTGCAGCAGAGAGCTGTGGAGCTTTACTCATACCCTGAGCCAGCAGCACAGAAGGGGAAACAGGGTTGTGGGGGTGGCATTTTACTTGTGCAGGTGTGAAAAAAGCTCCATGGCGAGTTTTAGACTGGGGTCTTAAGAGCTAAGGGTTTGTGTGTGCATAAGGAGCTTGGAGCTTGTTTAAATAACATGGCAGTTTAAATGTTTCCTTTATCCCTTTTTCTCTAGTTCTGTTACTAGAGAGGAGCCTTAAATTATATGCATTCTTCTGAGTCCTAGAACTGTTGCTAGTTGCTCTAGTGTTTCATGCCCTCCCTTGGCAGATACAGGGCTGTATGAGAAGGCTGGCCTGAAAATGAGGCAGTATTTTTCACATTTTGCCGCTGACAACGTGTGGCTTGCTAACCCCAAAATGCCACCTGTGAAGAGTTGGTGCTACAGCTTGTCTCTTCTTTTGCTTTTAGAAAGCAAGTTGTCGATGCAGTTGTTGCACTTTGTTTGTTGTGATGATGTTTCTTCGGCTTTGTGGAATTTATTTCCTTCTTGCTAATAGAAAGATTCTTCATTCTGAAATACGTGAGATTCACCAGCAAACTAGGCACTGAAGTGACAAAGATCTGCCTTGCTCAATTTTTCTTTTATAATGCATCTCTCTATGATTTAAATTTTAATTGAAATTGTAACACCACTAATAAAGCATGTGTGAGCTCTTCTGGATGATTTCATCCTCCCGTGGGTGAAAGGAGTTGGCTTCCGCTTGATTTTCTTTTGCACACAGTTAACAATCTTAAGCCTCTCTGTCCTTGGACCCCTGGATATTGAGACTCCATACACGTTTTGCATCCTATAATGTTGAGCTGTAATCTAGAAAGTGGTGTTTATGCCACCTTGGTGCCTATTAGATCTTTTTCTCACTGGAAAGCAGGGTTTTAACTCTGACTTCTGTGGCTCTGGGGTAGTCCTACTCAGTGTGATTGCACAGGAAGACAGGATGTACCATAATGGAGTAATATTTAGTCTGAAAGGGCAAATAGAAAAAAATTACTAAGTCTTGGTGGTTGTTGGACAGCATCACTGTAGTGTTCACTCACACTCTTTCCATCTCCTTGCTGGTTTCAAGCTATTGCTTGGCAGTGGGGTCGGGACCGTTCGTCTTTATGACACAGAAGCAAAGAAGAATCTCTGTGAAATCAGCATTGATGAAGACATGCCCAGGTAACTCTGGAATACTGATTTTTATATATAAATATAAATAAACAGTGTTGGTTTTAACAGTGAACATCTCAATGTTCCTGCTGCTTTTCTGCAACTGCAGGACTATCCAGCCTTCACCTAGAGGGCAGTCCCTGCCTGAGCAGTGTAAAACTGCTCAGTTAAATGGGAGACACTCAAAATCTGTCTAAGCATGTGAATCCTGCCCTCCTTTACAGTGCACCCTGTCTTGTGGGGTCTTAATGGGAGAGCTTGTAGTTGAGTGTTTTGCTTGAGGCAGCTGCAGGACAGAGGTGATTCAGACCATGTGCCTATGTTTCAGGATCCTCTCGCTTGCCTGCAGCCCAAGTGGTGCCTCCTTTGTCTGCTCTGCAGCAGCCCAGAGCCCCGTCTCCCACATTGACTTCTCAGTCATCAACTCTGCGGGCAAAAGCATGAACCAAGTTCCTGGGAAGCTGCTGCTGTGGGACACTAAGACAATGAAACAGCAGGTACTTGCTGGGTTTCTTTTCCTTTCTCAGTCTGCTTGCTGAGAATGAGTGTCTTCTGTTTCAGTGTGTAGGGAGCCCTCTTTCTAAATTATGCTGACTTTCTTTTCAACACCCTTCTTTTTCCTCCTTCTTCCTTTCCCTTCTGTCACATTCAGGATAAAAAAATAATGTAAGTAGCTGCCAGATTGGGTGAAGTTTTTTTGTTTTATTGGTGTATTGGAGTTTTTCTGAGGGATTCTTCAGAATAGTCCATGACCTTGTTTCTATCCTGGCTGCACAGTTTGTGACTGGAAATATCCCAAGTGGATTGAATGATGCTTTGCTCAGGCTTTCTCCAGTTGAGCTATACTGAAGAGTTTTCATCGCTGCTGTTTCCCTTGCCTTCCCTGTTTTTAAGTGAAGTGCTGTCCCTGACATGTAGGAGGTTGCAACATACTCAATCTAATGCCTGCCAGAAGCTGGTTTTGCAACCCTGAGGCCATGGCCAGGAAAGCTATGGCTTGGCTGAGGTGAATTGCTAGTTTAGTGTCACAGTAAAATGCCACTGCCAGACCTTGACGTCTGTAGTTACTAGAGGTTTAGGGCTCGAAACCAGAGTTCTTGTTACTAAATACCATCTTTTCTTTCTTCCTTCCCCTGGAGTTCAGCTCTTCAGCACCCCCAGCTCCATTTCTCAGCATTAATGGAAATTTTCCTTTCCAGCTACAATTCTCCCTGGAGCCTGAGCCCATTGCTATTAACTGCACAGCCTTCAACCACAATGGCAACCTTCTGGTCACCGGGGCTGCAGATGGGATTGTTCGTCTCTTTGGTATGGTGGAAAAGGACCTGGGGGTGTTGGTTGATAGCCAGCTGTGAGGCCAGGTGGCCAAGACTGGCATCCAGGCTTGTATCACAAATAGTGTGGCCAGCAGGATGAGGGAAGTGATTGTCCCCCTGCCCTTGGCACTGCTGAGGTTGCACCTCAAACAGCATGTTCAGTTTTGGGCCCCTCACCACAAGAAAGACATTGTGGGGCTGGAGTATGTCCAAAGAGCAAAACCAAAGCTGTTGAGGGGTCTGGAGCACATGAGGGGCACCTGCAGGAGCTGGGGTTCTTTAGCTTAAAGGAGACAGAGGGGACACCTTACTGCTTCCTACAACTACCTGAAAGGAGGTTGTAGCCAGATGGGGGTCAGTCTCTTCTCCCAAGTAACAAGGGATCGGACAAGAGGAAACAGCCTCAAGCTGCATCAGGGGAGGTTTAGACTGGATATTAGCAAAACTTCCATCACCAAAGAGATCCTCAAGCACTGGAGCAGGCTGCCCAGGAAAGTGCTGGAGTCACCATCCCTGGAAGTATTTAAAAGATGTTATAGATGTGGCACTTAGGGGTATAGTTTAGTGGTGCACTTGGCAGTGTTAAAGTAACAGTTGGGCTTGATTATCTTGGGGGTCTTTTCTAACTTACATGATTCTGTGAAACTGAGTAGTGAGATGGCCTCTAGTCCTCAGCTGGCTGCCCCTAGTACCCTTCTGCCAGCAGGGAGGCAGCTGTGGGATATGCTTGAAGACCAAGGTGGAAGCTATGTTTCTCCTCCACAGGAGCTCTCAGGAGTGAATTGACATAGACTTTTTCTGGAGGACATTGGCTGGAGACCCTGGTAGTGCTGCTGGATTTGTTGTTTCTCTCCTGCTGAAGAGGAGAGTTAATTTGCCCTTAAGCTGTGTGGTCTTGGGCTAGGCCAGGTAGCAGTACCACTAGAGGCTGAGTTGTGAGGAAAGCAATTAATGTGAGACCTTACATTTAAATGCGAGGGCTTCACATCAGTCCTCCTTCTGTGAGCAATTTCTCAGGTTTTTGTCCTCTTCAGCTTGTCCTTTCAATAAAGGCAGTTCAAACCTCTTACCTTTGAATGGGGAATCTGCTTCTGGCACAGGTGGAGACTGCAGTCCCAGGTCTTTGGGAGGACAGAGCTGTCAGCAGCTGGGAGGATGGGCAGGACAATGAAGGGAGGAGGAGTGCCAGCGGTGCTTGGATGCAGAATGCCTGCAGTTGACAGTGAGCGTGTGAGCAGCCGTGTAAAGTTGAGTAGTTAAGATGATTTCTGTGGCCAAAGTGAAAGCCGTATGTGGGAGTATAGGCACAGGGTGCTGGGACCGGATTGGGCTCCCCCAGGCTGGTTTGGAGGGCTGTCACAGAGAGCTTAGGAACAGAAAAGGCCTCCCTCTCTTCACCTCAGCTCTGTGTGAGTACAAGGAGTGTTCAGTACTGGTTCTCCCCTTAGATATGCAGCAGCATGAGTGCGCCATGAGCTGGAAGGCACATGATGGGGAAGTCTACTCCGTCGAGTTCAGCTATGATGAGAACACAGTCTACAGCATAGGCGAGGATGGCAAGGTAGGCTATGGGTGACCTCCTACTGGTCAGCTGGCAGAGAGATCACTTCTGGAGTCTTCTCCATATGGTGGGGACAATCGTAAAAATATGCTCAGATTCTGGATGATCTATGGGCTGCTAACTGTAATCCTAGGTGTGCAGTACCACCCTGCTCCATGCTATCTGCAGAGAGAGTGGCTGGAAAGTGTATTAATAGTTGGAGCTGTCTTGGACCTTGTGTGCAAATCCTACTGTTGGTGACATCCCCTTCCTAGATAGTCCGTGTGAGGATGACCTATCTCTGCCCCTGAGATCACCACATTGGAGATCTGGGATTCACAGGGAAGCAGATTCTTGACTACTTTGCATAAATCTCCTTGTCAGCAGCTCCCTGTTGTTTATAATAAATGCTTCAATTTCTGCAGTTCCAGTCTTCGGCAGTAGAGGTGTGGCTCAGAGAGGGACCTTGGTTGAGGAGTTAAGCAAGTTCTCACCCGAATACTGCATGCAATGTGGGAGGACACATAGGCAGTAGTGCTTGGGGAAGGCAGAGCATATCTTTGCCTGGATAGTAGGCACTCTTACAGCCTTTGCAGCCTGTGTTTTATTAATATAGCCACTTAGATACAGATGTCAAAATGCCATCTTCTGTTTGTGAGGAATACCTACTTGGCTTAAAAGCAAAAAAAGGTGACTCTACTTGCATCCCAGTTAATTTCATTATAGGCTTTTGTCATCTCTTTTTCTCATTCCAGTTTATTCAGTGGAATATCCACAAAATTGGCTTGAAGGTGTCTGAGTATGACCTTCCCAGGGAAGCTACAGGTCCTTTTATTCTGTCTGGGTACAGTGGCTACAAGCAAGTCCAGTTCCCACGAGGACGGCTTTTTGCTTTTGACTCTGAGGGCAATTACATGTTGACATGTTCTTCTACTGGGGGAGTAATTTTCAAGGTAAGTCTCAGAAGTGGTGGGAAGTACTCTTAAGCATCCATACAAGGTTTTGTTAATTATGAGGGTGCAACATCAGCCACTGGAAGTTCTTAAGCAGCACCTACTCATCTTTGCTCTGTGAAAGTTGCTGCTCTGTTTCACACAGTGTGCACTTTAGCAGTGTGTGGTGTACAGCAAATGTTTGGGTCCTCTGTATGCAGCTGGAGTATGTGTGCTCCTTCTTAAAGCTTAGTTTTTTGTGTCCAAGTGCCTAGGACAAAGTTTTAATTACTTTTTTAATATATGGATGCGTGCCAGTTCAATGCAAAATGTGGGATTGTTAACTGGTGCTCATCTTCAATCTGCCTTCTGTGCCTGCTGATTCTATGTTAGACCCAGCCTGATTCTCTTCCCTTACTGTGTACCGAAATTAAATGAAGAGTAAGTCTGAATGGTTCCAAGTGCCCAAATTTCTGTGCTTCAGTAACAAGTGTTACTGATCACATGCTCACACTCTTGCAAAGCAGATTAGATGGAATTTTTACTTTGCATGTGGGGCACTCAGAGCACCTGGACTAACATGAGCTATAGCTTAGGCTTATGTGCTTCTCATCAGTGTGTGCTCTTAGCCTGCCTTGTGCAATTACTGCAGTTCAGCTGATGCCAAAAGTTGAGCTGCTTGAGAACACCTGCTTCTGTAGTGAGACTGGAAACTTCCTTTCATGTGTGTGCTACACACATCTCAAGATCTCTCTGTTTTTCTGCTTGCTTATGCATGCTGTTAGAGATACGGAGTCTCTATCAGGCTTTGGCTTGTCTTGTCAGGTGCATTGCCCCCACTGCAGAAACTTACCTCCTTAAAATCATATGCTTTCCTTCTTTTTAGTTAAATGGTGAGGAAAAGGTTCTGGAGAGCTGCCTTTCCCTAGGAGGACACCGAGCTCCTGTTGTCACAGTGGATTGGAGCACAGCCATGGACTGCGGGACCTGCCTCACTGCTTCTATGGATGGGAAAATTAAATTAACAACCTTACTGGCTCAAAAGTCTTAACCTGGACGGTACTGAAGGGGGAAAGAGCAATAGATTTGACAAAACCAGTGTTAACTCACAGGAACAAACTGCATGGGAGAGAAGGCAAAGCAAAGTCCCTCTTCTCATTGTAGCTTTTGCCTCTTGATAAATACATTTGCCAAACCACTGTGCAACAGAATGCCAGTATGGGACTGGATCAGTGGCAGCACTAAAAAATAAGTCTCCACTAATCCATTGTGGCAGCTGGACTTCCCTCTGTTAGGGAGTCTTGAGTAGCACGTGGCTAGAAGGCTGGGGTCATGTCAGGGTTCTGCAGAAGAAGGTGAGGCTGGAGGAAGCGAGCATGAGGCAGCACAGTGCATGATGGTAAGCTGACTCAAACTGGAAAGGCTGATGAGAAACCAGAGTATTCTTTGGGTATAACATTTGTTGTTACGATTTTGTTAGTTTGTTTTTATTTGGTTTTTTTTTCCATAAAAAGAAAAATATTCCCTTGCACTTGAGCTCTATGCTTTGTCCAGCAGTTGCTGCAAAACATGGAGGGTGGCTGGGGCAGTGATGTGCCAAGTCTCCTGCATGCAAAAAAGGCCCCTGTGCTTTCACCAGAGCTTCCAGCAACACACTAGGGTGAACCAGACATCCAGGAACAAAAATAACCATGTTTGTTTGGATGTATTGTGTTACGTTGCCATAGGTATCTGCTACCAACTAGAGCAGAAATCCTGAGTCAGACTTCAAAATATTTGTGTTGGAGTTCAGAAGCTACACAACGCGTGGCAGCTACCTGAGGGTGGATAGGAGGAGGGAGGCCAGAACCAGTCTGGCCCTATATAGGGCTCTGTGTCACTGGAGCTGTCTCTCCCCCTAAGCCCCCCAACATCAGGGCAAGTGCTGTGCTCAGGTATTGCATAGTCTTTGAATGGACTAAGCAGATACATTTCATCTGCTTACACATTGCCATGGAGCTTTCTGCTGCTTATGTCCCTGGCCTGTATTGGGAGTTTATGGTACTGTTGTTCTTGGCAGAGCCTACACTCTGCTGGAAAATGAACAGCCATTCATGAGCCATATGGGTAGCCATACTCATGGACAGCTGTTCAAGAGCAAAACTGCTGGATACTGAAATCCTCACTACAGGCATATTCATGCTGCAGGTACCTATTGTCCATGGAGTATCTTGCTCCTGCTGACTACAGTCTCATCTGCTAACCCCGCCTTCCATTCCAAGGGCCTCCAAGATTAACGGGTCCCCTGGCAGACTGACATCTAAGTACAGGGTTTCCACCTCAGTGGGATGTGATACTAATGGTGCAGCTGCTCTTCATGCCAGTCTGAGGTAATGTCTCCTCAAATCCAGTGCTGACTTTGAACTGGCTTCAGGAATTCCCATGGTTAGTCTGAGAGTTTAGAGAGCTCTCAAGTGGGAGCCTTTGTTGGCCTCTCAAAGGGCCAAGAAAGATTGCAGCTGTATTCCAAGCCCTGCAGGGTTGACTATATTGCATAGGTGTTTTAGAATTTAGAATTACGAAATTATAGAATGGTCTGGGTTGGAAGAGACCTTAAAGCTCTTCTAGTTCCAACTCCCTGCCATGGGCACAGACACCTTCCACTAGAACAGGTTGCCCAAAGCCCCATTCAACCTGGCCTTGAACAGTACCAGGGATGTTATTTCCTTCCACATGTTATCTTCCAGCCCTCACAGAGGGTCAGTTGAGATTCTGGAGAGAGACCACTTTCAGGTTTGCTTCGTAAGTAGGACTAAAAGCAAAACAACAACCCCTAAACAGGGAAAGAAAGTATAAAAAACATGCTCCAGACCACGGCTGCTATGCAAATTGATGCATTAGCACAACATAGATACTATGCCAGAAGCCTGGAGGGAAGGAATGAACATGTTTTGCTAGAACAATGCTCAACATGCTCTATTCCTAGAGGGGCTTTTTTACTCCATGCTTCGCCCAGGCTGCCCTCTCCCCTCTGTTCCCGGCGCGAG